>JAQYXR010000043.1:99445-313006 GCA_030545055.2 Neoaliturus tenellus | reverse complement strand
TTTCCAGTTGGTATGAAAATGTTTAGATTAAGTCTTCAGAATATAGTTTTACTATAAACCGATGCACACTGTTCAATTTTAGTTATAAGCATGTATTTTAAGTTTCGTATTTGAGTTTTAATGTACAAAAAAGTGTTTTAGAGTTATATCAAACCCTGTATTGGAGACGTTTTCAACGGAGTTGTGTAATTCTTGCCAAGGCAAAATTTACATTACTACACGTGAAAAGAAGTAGTTCTAACCATTAAACCTTTTTCCTGAAATATATATTATACTATTAATACTATAACGGTTATATACCTTTTTTAACAATTGCCTGTTCATACTATTTTATTACATCATAAAAGTAATAAATCACAGTAACTAGATGTTACAGTGTTAAGAGATGTATTATAGGCCTACTAAAGAAAAGTTTACTATAAAAATATGTTTGTATAACCATCATTATTGTTAATTATACCTTGAACATGTTTGTTAGAGTACGATCATTTCTGATTCCTTGTATTAAAACTGTAACAAATTAAACTTCGATAAGAAAAATGAATACACTCATGTCTATGGAATGACACTACAAAACCATCGATTTTTTAGGTTTTGGTTAATTGTAGTGTTTAGATTTTTTACTTATACTGACTCAGGTGCTCTGCACCGCAGAATTTATTTTATCATTCTTAAACCATGGTGGCTGGCTGAATGAGCCATACGATATATATATATGGAATGACATAAAAGTGATCCAGAAAGAGGTTTTGAGAAATTAAGAGATCATTTGAAGCAATCTTCCCATGTTAAACTAAATATGTTTCCACTGACACATTCGTTAAATGATGATCCGCATTGCCAGAGAAGCGACATCTAGATGTCTAGCAAAGACACATGACAGATTTAGGAGACGCGGTTTTCCTCTCATATCTTGTTTTATCAATTTCCGCTGTCATATCAGAAATATAACTAGAATCGAATTTGTGGGAGTTACTGGAAATACTTATAGAAGATGGTATTTGAGAGCCTTTATAAAATATTACATTTATAAATTTTCTCGGTTGGTTATTTTATGCTATTAGACTACGATGAAAGTATTTTCTCAGGTCAACGTTAAAATAATATTTACTTGTCTTGAGGTTAAATAATGATTGAAAATAAAACAACACTGAGTTTTATATAATCTATAAAATTTTATCGTCACAATTATTAGAAATCTTAGAATATTTTATTTTAAAGCCTAATTCTATTTCTTTGCATACAAACATATTTGATTTTAATTTTCCCACTATAACAAACCTTATCATGCTGTTTTGTAAATGGTAGCCTTAACGAAAATAAGAGAAGGGCTCTGCAGAAAATAAAATAAATCGATGCTTGAAATCATAAGTGGCAATTGTTTAAACTATTAATTTTCGTGCGTTGTATATCAATGGTATTTTGTAAGGTTTTCTTCACTATATTTTTTTTATATTTTACTTTACCTTGCAGGAAGTTGTCTTACTGCTATTTTACCTGAAACAAAAAATATTAATTTTAAAAACAGTAACACATTTAACATAAAATTATTATAGAATTATTTTTTTCAGACCGGGTGCATGTATTGTGGTGTAGGCGAGGGACTGTGTGTGCCAACAAGATTTATAATCAGGAACTGGCAACACATCAACCACATCAGGATGCACTTGTCGTTCGGTTCTTCGGTTGTTGTTCGGTTCTTGAATTGGGATTGGTCTCGTCAAAATAGGTGTTTATATTTGAAATTGTAATATTTATAGTACTTCGTTAGGTTTTCAAATAAAAAATTTTGATGTATCTAAATCTTGAAAATTAAATTTTACACTACACCATAATAATAGTTTATTATTATTCAACACAATTCTAAAAGCTATTTTTGCGTTGATAACATATTAAAACCATGAAATAAAATAATATAAAAAACGACTAAATATATTTTACGATTTGAACATATAAAGTGCTTTCAAAAGTCTGTAAATTAACTGGTAAGTATGCGAGTGTAAATTGTGGAAAGTTATACTTAAAAATTAAGAAATTTCAAAAATCCTTTGTTGTCCCTAATTGGGAAAAAAGGTTATTTACTTTTCCACATCATAGTTTGATCAACCCCAATAGGGAGTTGGTGATTTGTGGTCATTTATATTTTATATACCAACCACTAGCAACCCTAGCATAATTTTGTATGGAGTTCTTAAAAAAGAGTCAAGTGCTGCAATCCAGGCTTCAAATAGATAATCTGGTCCAAAATGGCAGGCTATCAAACTTGTCATTAAACGTATACGAGCAAAATAAAAAATGTTATACCTTCCGGCATATTCAACCCTTTGAAGTTGGGTGTGGGGACAATTGCTGCGTATGCTATATATGAAGACCTTTTAAATGTTGCCTATTATAAAATATTATCAAAATAGTTTCCACGATTCCTCTTGGGTATCTTACAGCTAGCCTTAATAAAATACTCGTGCTTTGGTCATATACATCATGTGTAACATTATAAAACAATTTGCCAATGTCGATTAAAATTTAAAATCATAATTTTTAAATAAAATCCATTTTAATGTAACGATTTTGTAAATATTATTTCATCATAAAGGTATGAAATTTACTGTTTAAAAAGTTTCTATTAAGAGTTTAGTAATCCTTTTTACTGAATATATCAACTGAAATGTTGCAACAAGAATAATCAACAAATCAGTGGACATGCAACAGTTGCTCGGTGTTGGGTCTTGATAGCTCTTAATGACGGATTTGAGAGCTTACAAGCTTGCAATATCACGCGAAACCGACATTACTGGGAGGAAACTAAAGTTTAACATTTATTGTTTATTTATTGGAAAATACTTCCAAAGGCTTCTTAAAGAAATATAGCTACATTGAATAATTACAATAGATCTCTGACATTTAGTGTTGAATGTCTCCTTTCATATTGTTGATCATTAACGCACTAGAGATTTTATTGATAATTTTTGCACATACTTTTTTATAAATAAGTACCTGGGGGTCAAGCGTTTGCTTGTTAAAGAAAAACAATTCTTCGTAGCCAAAGACATATCAGTTAGAGACTCTACACTTTATTGCCATGCCCAAAGTCTTTTTCATTCAAGACCAGCTCGTTCATTTCGCTCACTCCCCTTTCAGGATATTTCACTGTAGGCCTTTGATACATTGATACTTTATTGGAAACACCAACGCACGCCGTTTTATCCTTATACTTTAGTTGTATTTAACTAAATTGTCATGATCACCATTATAAGGTAATATTCAAAAACTAATAACTTATATTTTTATTTAGTATCATCCGGTTATTTAGTTCCTAGCTACAATGGAAAAACCACATGTTTATGCTGGGGCACGTGATTTGTCCTTTGACAAATGAGTCATCTGTTTTTCAGCAACCCTTTTCTTTTCATTTTAAACTACATAAGACCAATGTTAATATCTTTTTGATTTCAATTCAAGATCACAACTAAATAAGATTTTTTTAAGAATCGTGTGGACCTATATAAATATTATTTTTATCCTAGACTAAAGTTATTTGCACATATTGAAAAAGAAAATATGGTAAAAATGGTATCCCTTTTGCATACATACACACGAATATTAAGAAATAACTTTATTTAAATTCATTCTTAACCAACGGAGAGTAAGCTATTACACGAGTTGTAATATTAACACAACATTAAAATAGTGTAACTTTTAAATAAATAAATATGATAGTTGAAATAAACATTTATATATAAAACAAATAGAAGATGCGTCAAATCTGAATACTGAGAAAACTTGAATAATTTTTATTTTAAGGGTCACTGTTCTGCTAAATGGGACCACATATAGGATATTGAAGCAAATACATATACTGAGGACTGTAAAACTGTAACGGCAGTTTTAGATAAATTTTTAAATAAGATGCATACGAAATGCAGTTCTCAATATACTAAATGAGGCGAACCTAATATATAAGCCATACTTTCTAATTTCTTTCAATCTTCCCTTTTTAAACTCAATACACTGTGGACAGTGAGTTTCTTATAACAAAGAATAAATGGTCGCTTTTATTCCTGACAGTTCTATCTGGTAAAATACTATTAGACGAGCAACAAGTGCCGTCAGAGAGACCGAGAAAGATTTAGGTGAGGTGGTTTTCTGTTCAAGTGTTTTATATCGGTTTCTTCACCAAATTGAGTGGTGCCAAATCTCAAAGTAATTCTTTTTATGTACAAATTTTGCAAATACAACTTTTGTAAACTTTAAAACTTTACAATATTTTAAGTCGAATAAACATTAAAAAGAAGTTACGTAGTAAAAGGAGAATATGTATACGCCATAAAATGTGTACATGATAAGTCTAAACAAATAAAGATATATTAATTGACCAGACTCTAAATATATACATTAGAAATTTACATTTTTATCTGGTTTATGAAAAGAGATAGTAGTGTTCGTCTCAAGAACAACACGTAACTTCTGTGAGCAATCACGTCTTACTGTGGACACCAATGTGCAACGGCTCAGGACAAGTGCAGCTTTTCAAACATTCTGAAAACAAAAATTAAGGCATTTTATGTTGTTCCGAACAAATACAATGGACGATTAATGGACGTTTTGTAAAACTTATTACAATTTCATAACGATCGGAATATTGAACTCACGATTCAAAATTCTTGGTTACGATTACATGAATATGTTTTTAGAGTGTTTGCAAATGCACGACTTCGGAGACGTGATACTTGAAGCAATTGAATTTATTGATTTAGGACCGCTTCGGATCTAGAATGCCGGGAGGGCTACTTTGGATTCAAACGTGTTGTCTACTAAAGCGGAACATCCCGTTAAAACGTGTTGTGATAGGTCAAAGATGTCTTGGGACAAAGCTAATAGTGAAACTATGCCATTTGCTAAATAATGACTAAATAACTAATATAATTTTTTTATATTGCGCTTGAAGCTATAAAGGTTACTGGTAATAGTGTGCATATGCATTATGCATTTACTTAGATTACGATTTACTTACATTCACGATAATGGCTGTAAAAATCTCTTTAATCACATGTTACTGGTTAAGAGGATTTGTAAAAAGGAGAATAATTAACTATAGTAGCAAACCTTAACACCCCGGTCGCAGCCTACATGCGTACTCAGCGAATTTCCAATGCAATTTCATATTATTTAGTTTCCCCATAAAACAACATAGGATCGAGTATGTAGGTTTGCTGCCATGGGGTGTTGTTATAAAATTTAAGTTAATCAATAACTGCTGTAGGTAAAAAAATTGTATTAAGATCTGGCAATTTTCTATTTTCCCCTTAAACCCTATAGGGATTAGTATGTAGGTTTGCCGCCATATGGGGGTTTTAAGCAAGTACAAAACCCTACCATCCCCTAGCAGTTTTTATAGAGCCATTCTGGTTCATTGTTAAACTGAATTGCGAGTTTTAAATGTACCATCCTTAAGTTAAACCCTATCTAGATATTGTACATACCAAAATTGATGAAGATTTCAATAAAAATAACATGGGAAACACATTTTTTTTATTTTACCCGTAACTGAACGCTAAGATAAAATTCAAAATACAAATTTTTTCAAGCTCCTTCGATTGGTTTCAGTTAAAATTGATACATTTCTAAAATTGAGATAAAAAAATTCCAAAAACCTATTTTTGACCATTTAAAAACCCCATAAAACCACGTTCCCATAAGCCGATCATTCTTGTTCGCGAACTCATGGAAATAAATCTGGTCTTACACATCCATACAAGTTTCACAATGTCGGACATTGCTTTCAAAAGTTATCGGTACCAAGTATACATATATCGGTCACCAATTAAGGTTCTATTGATAAAAAAGACTTTATCACTGTTTAAAAAATGTCTTAAAGCCGTTCATGTAAACGCGCAATCTTCCTACACCGATGAGATTCGTGAAATGTTTCTTTTGCAAAATTGTGATATTATTCTAATCTCAATATCATGGTTCAAACCTCATATGAATTGCATTGTTGTTTTAACATTTCATGTTTCA
Source organism: Neoaliturus tenellus (assembly GCA_030545055.2). Taxonomy (NCBI): domain Eukaryota; kingdom Metazoa; phylum Arthropoda; class Insecta; order Hemiptera; family Cicadellidae; genus Neoaliturus; species Neoaliturus tenellus. The sequence continues at coordinate 306,988 of JAQYXR010000043.1, read as the reverse complement.
TTAATGTACAATAAAACTCACTCAACAATAACCCTTCGTGCCCCCATATGCAAGGCCACAGCCTCCTTCCAAATTTGTTTTCATTAACTGTCTACATATTAGCAATAATGTCTTGCACATTTTCTTTTCCGATTGCAGTATTTGTTGTGATAGTTTTTAACACTGAGACCAAAAGCAAAAGCAAATTTCAACTTGTTACATTTTTTAATAACAGAATTTTTGTCCTTTAAACTATTTAGCTTATTTATTGTTCATCTATTTATTGAGTGATTTATTTTGTAATTTGCATAATATGTTTACATATACATATATAAAGGTTTTATATATATATTACATATATGGTTTTATATATATTACATATATATAAAACATACATATACATATATAAAGACCGTGTCCCTTGGGCTGGGGTCCCAAGATCCCCCCCCCTCTAGTCGGACTTGCTCTTAACAAAAGATTGTTATGATGAAATTTGTAAAAGATTAAAAAAAAAGTTATGGTATGGAAATAACTTGTGACGGTGTTCACATGCATTGTTCCCATAGAAACTGAAGTTGATGCTTACGAAATTAATTAATACTTTTAAACCATACCACATGTTATGCCATTTTTATTATTTCATTGTTAATGTAATTGCCTAGCAACTGAAAATATTTTTTCAAACAAATTTATGTTCAAGCATATAGGAAACGCGCCAAGACTTCGGTTCGTGAGTAATAATATTAGATTGTAAGAGCAATTGCTTAGATATTGTTGTTTGCTTTTCATTTAGGAGGCCTATGTTTTGTTCTATTGAAATCATTTACTGATCAGTTAACAAGAAAGCACACAAGTGTTTAAAGGCATTACACTTTAAACGCTAAGTACAGTATGTTTACTTGTTTGGGGTAAATAAAACTCCTATATGTGCCCAAAAAGGCAACAGAGCTGTCAAAATATAAAATAACACGTCGTGAATTTATATAAAATGTTTATTAGTTTAAATATATAAAATTTAATTAGACCCTAATGAAACTTGCCTAAGTGGTAAGTGGGAGTTACTAACTTAACCATTACTACCAAAATCTTATAAAGTTTTGATCAACACAGTGAAAAATTAATTCTTGTCATTTAAATAAATTAATTGAATTATGGAAACTTAATTATAATCAATAGTGGATAGGCACAAACACTAAACAACAAAAATATTAAAATTTTTATATAAAAACTTGTATTCAAAACTGGGATTAAATAATTAATTCCGACCGGAAAATTAAGTTGATCAAATTTAATCGGCAATGAAAGGAATAAATGGCAAATACGAGTGTAGTAATGTTTCAATGGCCTCTCACCAACCTTCAGTGACATGATGTATTGAGCAATTGTAATCATAATGCCAAGAAGGTGTAATGCAGGAGGTTAACTTGCAGAGAGTTAATAGCTTGGTTATTGAAAAGTTAGTTTTAGAAAATGGGTTTTAAATATCTTTGTAATTCCATGGTTATTGCTTTAAAGGAAGGTAAACCAACACCTCACACACTTTAGAGTACCACACTATTGGTTTTCCCGGTACCTTTTCAATTTACTTTCACTAAGCCTACTCAAAAAATCAAAAGTTAGCTACTAACTTACTAACTTAGTTAGCTATTAACTAACTAACTATTGTCACCACCAGAGTTATATTTTTTTTTTAGAAATCTTTGAACCAGCTATCACATTCAACAGGACCTTATGAGTAAATATCATAGATTAGATCGTAATATCAATATACCAAAGTATGTTATTATTTTATTGTTTATTAGTCAACTTTCTTCAAATATGTAAACTAGATTATATACTGACAGTGTACCACATTCATCGTGTTGGATATTCATAGTATTAGCAGTAGTTCGTACCATGAAGGACATCGTCACTGGCCGTTTAAGCAATATCCCAGGTAAATGAACTTAAACTAAATTTACTAGCATTATCGCAAAGGTTGTTGTTTAATAAGCATAAAAACAAATGGTTTAACTATGTGTTTTTACTTTTTTGGGCCTAGCAAACTATTTTCTGATTTTTGGTTGTGGGTTGTATGTAAATATTGTCTGGTCAACATTGTAAAATTATATTGCCACTGTCACTTGAATTCATTTTCAATGTAATGCATTCAGCATTCACTGTTTAAACTGAACTTTGGAAAATGTAAGTGAATATTGTAAAAATTGAAATGATTGACGTCTGTCAATGGCTTACTAACATCCAAATACTATATATTGTGTATCGTTTATCAATTCAGGTACTTAAATTATTGAACTTGACTTTTGTAAATGCATGTCATTACATAGTTTACATAGCACTTACTTTTTTAAACTCAGTACACGTAAGTTATAATTGGCTGTTTATTTGCCTTTATATATGAAATTGAACTCAGACTTTTTATCTTTGGTATATATCATAAACAATGTTACTAAAACTATCAAAAATTATTAATGTTTTGAAATATTTACACTAAAGATATGTGAACCATGGTATACACTTGAATGAAAATAATTATGTACAACTCGTATTGTGGTACGTCAGTATAAAATATCCTTATGTGTTTGTTTCTCTCTTTTGTTGCAGATGATCTTCTGGAAGATGGCCCTTGCAGTTCATCATACATTAGCCCCCAACCATCTCTCAACCCGTTTTATTTTCAAATAACACGAATCGCCCCCACACCAAGGTGGTCCAAAAGGTCATCTTTCAGGACTTTACCCCAGTCATTAAATGTTATGGCTCTAAGAGTCACTAAATGTCTATGGCTCTGAGAGAGGGGTTCTGTTATATGACCTATCATAGTCCCGTTAAATATCTTTATCTTAAAAGTTCATTTTTCAGGACTTCTTTAAAAGTCGTTGAATGTTATGGCTCTTAAAGAAGGAGCTCTGTTTAATGAACTATTCCAGTCCCCATCCAAATCAAAGAAGAACTGAAGTTTTCAAGCCATCATTCCCCACTTCTTTTTCCTTGATAAGTTATAATAATTACTTTATCTTCAAGCTTCCATTTGTTAACTTTTCAAACCCTCATTGCAATTAATTATAACCTTCCTCACATATCTGACATTATCCTATTATACATTACACATAAATTTTTCCTTGTCCCAACATTTCTGGCCACCTTGTCTCCCTGTCCCTTTATCGTACCCCTGTTACCGCGACATGTTAATAGGATAGTTGGGCCTAAGTGCACTGACCGGTACCCTAAGGGGGGTGGGGTTTTTTGGTACGGTTATCGAGACTTAAGGCCCCTACACCTTAGAGGAAGTATTTGTTCACCCTTCGTGGGTGGACCGAACACCACTAGGTGTCCAACGAGGCGACTCACAGCTGACACTCCGCTACCTCAACATCCTTCTCATGTCAGATCCTTCTCCAGGATCATCTCTACAAGTTCTCTGAAACAGCAAGACTCTCTAGGACCACTACAGAGGAGACCTGCACAGACGTCCTCTGCTTCGCAGCCCCTCATCCTCCCCTTCGAGAGCATCATCTTTGTGGAACTGCCTTTCCAGACCCGACTGCTGTTTCTACTCCAGACAATTACACACTTTAAAGGTTGGTAAATAATCACTAAAATTAAAAATTTTATCATACAGTAAGTCCCTCAAATCACACCAACAAATAACACCATAAAATTGCGTAAGTATGTTAGTTTATGTCCTATATGAATGTGGTACAATGTGAATATAATCTTGAAATCATTTTGTTAAACAAAAACTAATAGAATGGTAATCAAATAGTTATCCGATCAAATTAAATAAAAAATACTTAATTTGCATCTCACTCAAGTCGCAAATATCTGAGAGTAATATCTTTAAAAAATATATTCAAATAAATAAAACTTGTATAAATTAATCAATCAAGTACAGGGTTTCTGCAAAATTTCCATTATTCATTTCCCTGACCATTTTTAAACGCTTCCCTGACCAAAATTTTCAACACCGTCGCGACATTTATAAATAGTTCTTATAGTTAAGTTTGTGGGCTGAAAAATCTGTATTTAATACACTATATATGAATAATGTAAATCTCAAATTTTATAAAATAAATATTTTATGAATAAAATCTATTCACATGAATAAAAATTACAAAACCGAACTGTTTTACTAAACTATAAATTATAAAACAAACCATATACCATCGGTTCTCAAACAGTATTCCACGTACCCCCTGAGGGTATGCAAAGGGTTGGCTGAGAGTACGTTGAAATTATCCGTGACAACAGACACTAACTATTTCACATATGGTGCCACTTGGTGACCAAAACAAATTGAGTAAAGCCGGCGTTTAATAAAACATTGTTGTAACTTATGTAAAAAAACAACAACAAAAAAAACAAAAAAACTGAGATTTAAATTAACAATTTGACTAAAAATACTAATACAGTATTTTTTTATTATTTTCCAAATAGTTACGGGTATTAGGGAGAATATATAAAGTAAACTAAACTTTATCATCGAGAATACTGAATGAGATAAAAGTGAATTAGTCCATTGACCGTTTGGCAGAGCATAGAACACATACAGTACAACAAACTGCTATGGTAAGTTTCTTAAATGGTTAGAAATTGGTCAGTTATGCACTCAAACTGAGACTAAAAGCTGGCTTTGTAAAAATATATTTTAAAAATATCCCCATCGCAGCAGACTAGCATACTCAGCGAATTTCTAAAGTATCTTGAGATTTTGTATTTTTCCCATAAACACAATAGGAATGAGTATGTAGGTTTGCTGTCATGGGATGTTATTAACAAATGTTAGTTTTGTTAGCAAATGTAATAGTTAGGTAAGGTAAATATCAAATTGTATTCGGCAATTTTAATTTTCCCCATAAACCCCATGAGGTGAGTAGGTTTGCCACCATATGAGTGTTGTAAGTAAATATCAATTAAACCCTACCTAGTGAATGTCCATATAAAATTGTATCAAATTAATTCAATATATGAGTGAGATACAGGGGTTCGTTGACTTAGCATAAGATTAACATGGGAAACCTACTTTTGGCTTCTCTGCGTAATCTTTTAAGCCATGTTAAAAATTCAAAAGACTAAATTGTTTTTTTTTTTTGAGCTCTATTAAATGGGTTTACTTAAAATTGTTGAATTTAAAAAATTTAGATCCCAAAATTCCAAAACCCTTTTTTCGACCCCTTTTAGCCTAAACCCCGTTCCCTAAACCCAATCGTGGTGGTTCGCGAACTCATCCTACACCTACACCTTCATACCGAATTTAATCAAAATCGAAGGTCATTTCAAAAGTTATCAGTACCACGGACACATGTATATACATTATACATATATATGAAAATAAACGAATGGTGTTTTTGGCTTCTGGGGACCTCAAAACGAAAAAAAGTAGGTCCCGGGCTTTAAGTCTTACCATGGCTACTACCGTAATAGCGTATTCCATATAGGGAAATTCGCTAAAAGAAACAATGATTTGACAGATAACACTATTAACATAAATCAATAATTTGTCATCTCCTAACAGAAGATTTAAAAGTAATATATGCAAATTAGTACTATGGATGTAAACACTATATCAAGAAAAAATATTAAATACATGCCACCATCATTTTTGTATCTAAAACTACTCAAATTATTTGAAACTTTGAATTGTTTACTAAAACGATTTCCACTAGCTTCATAAGAAAAATTAATTTGTTATTTTATTTAAATAATTAGCCTGTTGAAATAAACAAGATCAATAATGGAAGTGGACTCCACTGAGAGGTAAGGCCCTAAGCCTTACTTTAACTAAGTACTGATGTAGTTACCTGAACTACTTAGTACTGGACCTATGCACTAATGTGTGGTTACATTCTTTTGAAGTTGGGCAGTGGAATAATTAACGCAAATTATTATACTATGATATAGTTGCAGATGTGCTTTGGCATTAATTCGCAACTATACTTCAATACGCAACATTTTATTCAACTAAAGATACTAATAAGTATTGAATAAAAGTTGATAGAAGACAAGGATTTCATAAAAGTTTATAACCTAAATGCATAGAAAACAAAAATTGTTCTATCATGAGTAATGATTCTTTTTCTCTGAGTAAAGACAACGATAAAAATCGTTGCATAGGATTCAATTGTTTAAAAAAGCTACCAAAATTATCATAACTGAGCGGTAGGCCTACTTTAAACTTTATTTCAAAATAAATATTATATCAAATCATTTTTAGCGATTATTAACGTGCACGAGCATCTACCGAGCGACGTTAAAACAATGCATTGTTTCGGTGTTTGTTATTATTTTTGACCCCACTATTACTCATAGGTAGCTTAGCGCAACTCTGAACTGATCAATGTGGTTTATCCACGATCGAAAAGGCAATAACACAAAAAAAAAAATAATACTGTTATTTTATTTTTCTAGGACACATCATGAATTTAAGATGAAGGTCCATAATTAATTGAGAAAAGTGTTGGAAAATGCAAATCAACCTCTTTCATATCAATAATAATACCTTGTCCTTTGCCTGGTTTCTAACAAAATGTAAAGAATTTTAGGATTTAAGTATAATGGATATTTTTTTTACGCTTTCGGGAAGGTTATATTTGTTTGCTTTCCATTTCGGTACACATTCAAATATATCAAGTTGTCTGAAGCGTTAGGTGGTCATTTTAAGTTACCCATGAGAAAAATATGAGTCCAGAAAATCGATTCCTCAAATTAAATACATTGATTTATTAAATTATTAAATTCAATAGCTTCATTACATTTTGTATCAATGAACCACAAACTACTAAACTTATTCAGCCACCATGGAAAACATTTTTCTAAACAATGATTTATTTAATGATTGCATTTTTATACTAAGTGGCCATAAAGAGATTCTATGTTATAGTTGAGATTTTTAAAACAAAGTTAATAGTGCTTTATCAATAAATTATTAAAATAACATTTAAAATAGGCCTAGCTGAACAAAAAATATTTTTATTTGTTCTTAATAGCTAGGCAAATATAAGCACAGTATGTAAACATAACACATATATTATTCTCCTATACGTTTTTCAAAGAATAAAGAACGATGGTATTTAGATGAAATATGACATTTAGTTTTGACAAATCATTCCCAGAGGAAATTACTTGACAATTGCTAGCTTTGAACCTCTCACTTGCCCCTTTAAATGTGATTTATTGCGAACAAAATAAACACATTTGTTTCTCAAAGTATTCAGGGCAAATTTTTATTTTTACAATAACTGTATTAACTTCGTTTTATTTATAATTTTGGAAATTAATTACAAATTATTTTGCAGAGATAAATTTATAGAATGCATTTGTTGATAAGTCATGCAGGATTTTTCGCAAAATATTTTTTTCTGTCACAGTTTTAATTTCTGAATTAATAATATATTGTTTGGCATATTGAAAAATTAATATGCCATAGAAATAGATATTCATATTGGTTTTTGAAATTATTGCAATCATGCTACTGGCATAAATCATTATTATTCAATTACAATAAGATTTGTAGGAGTTTCGTAAAAACTGTTTGTCTGTAAACACCACGATTGATAGAGTTGTAAGTTAAAGTTTTGAAACTATTGAAACTACTCAATAGGTACACTATAACTATACATTTAACTTTACATATACAAACACGCCAAACCAATTACTGCTTATTTTTACGTAGGTCTCATTTAGATAAACAAGCATCAATAGGGTATTTTATCTGTGATTAAGAAATTTTTTTAGTTAAAATAACATTGCATGCTCAATCCGTCACAGATATTTTTTTAAGAAATTTCATAGCATATGCAAAAACTGTTGTTTGTCATAAATCATAAGTTGTTAGTTTCATTAAAACTGAAAAATCGTAAATCAGGGTTTATGTTAATATATAAATAAATATTTTATACAATTTAAAAATATAAATAAATCTATAATAATTATGCTTGAATACAATTATTGTATTCAAGTATAATGGAATGTTGACTATTTCAAGTAAGACATATCTAAGAAATTCTACGTATTCGAGCATGAGATTCGGTTTTAATGTAAAATTAGGTTCTGAAACTTAGAAGTAAATACTGCCAGAACGTGATATTGTGTCTTCTTTTGTTTGGCTTTTGTATTGATGTTGCTTTAAAGTTTAACCAAAAGACACTTTCATTTCCTACAACAGATATATTGTAATATAACGTCATTTTATGGAGTTGGCTATTGTTTACACATGCATTCAAGATAATACCTCTAATAAGTCCATTGATTTATTTTGGTTCTATTTCATTAATTATGTTTCTTGTATAAAATATAGGCCTAATTTTCGTAAATACATGTTGATGGTGTATACAGCTTTTATTAAATTCTTAAAATTTCGCAGTTAGTCGTTTAACGTTTCATTTAACATATTCTTCTAATATTTTTATTTTATTAAAAGTACATGAAACTGCGTTTTGAAAGAATCCAAAATTTTAAGGCCAATCGTCTAGCCTCAAGCCGTTATAACACTCGCCATATTATCAGCTTTGCTTGGTCCACTTCTTGTTCTGCTAACCTTTGAAGTATTTTTGTGCTAAGGTGAAAACCAACTGTATATTATCTGACCCTTTGAAATCCATAGACTTTAGATTTCAATATTTTCCTTATACAAAACAATTAGATATTGTATACAACACCGCCTAATAGTATATTAAACCCTCATATACAACTAATCAGGGACTTCTACCCCATTATCCCAATTAGTGGTTCCTCACGTTGTCAATTAATACAAGTAGTGGGTTGAATTAATAACCCTAGATTGACTAGATAAGGTCTCATTAAAATGCAATTTCTATACATAATTCTTTCCAGCTCATACTAGTACTGCAAGGTATCCCTGAATTGTCTATAGCCCTTTTTTATCAATCACTGCACCACTGCAATAATTTATTTATTCATTTATTTCTCTCAACGGCAATGCCAATACATACAATTAATACAATGTAATGCAATACGATAATACTACACAATACAATATACAATACAATAATACAATGTAATACAATAAATAAAAAACATGAGTTTAGCAATGGAGATGTACGAGAAAATATAATACAACTTAACCTAGACAATGAACTAGATTGAAATTGTGGGAATGCAGACTTGTTGGTGCGAGATTGATAATTAAAATAAGCATGAGAGAACAAATTGCAAGAACAACAATAGACAATTAATTTGACAAATACAGATAACGATCTTGATTATGAATTTTAACTGTGAATCTTCAAAGTGTGAAAATTACAATATCAGTTCAATATATGTTCTAGTTTGCCAAGACATCTAGCGTAAATCAAATTTTCGGGTAAGCTTGAGCCTTTTAAAGATTCTATTTCACAAAGAATGATCATGAGAATACTAATCTATAAATATATATATATATATATATATATATAAGCGAAATCCCACTCAGTGACTCATCACGAAATCTCAGTAATGATTTAACAAAATTCCCTCAGGGCTCTGCCCAACAGGCCTTCGAAATTTCAATATAACGTTATCCGAATGGCCAATTTTAAATAAAAAATAGGAAACCTACGCACTGTTGAGATTTGGAGTGATATCTTTTTTCTTAGGTGCTGAAAAATTGCTTTATCCCTTAATTACATAACTTTTAGGGCTCCGCCATACATAAGCTCACAATTACTGTATAGCCTATGTGTTGAAATTTAACATGGACGATTCTCTTTGCTTATAGATACTTATTAAGAAACTGGTTTGAAAATATAGTTTTTGAAGAACTTTAGGGCTCCGCCCCACTGGACTTCAGAATTACTTTAGGGCCTCCGGGGTTGAAAATTGACATGGGCGTTTCTTTTTGCTCATCGGTGCTCCCTAAGAAACGGTTTTGCAAATATAGTTTTCGAAGTTCTTTAGGGCTCCACCCCACAGGACTTCAAAATTACTTTTAGGCCTCCGGGGTTTAAATTTGAATCGGACGTTCCTCTTTGCTCTTATTTACTAACTAAGAAATAATTTTGCAAATTTCCTTTAGGGCTCCACCCCATAGAACCTCAAGATTGCAATGGATTCTAGGGGGTATAAATTTAACGTAGACATTCCCTTTTGCTAACAAGCTCACTACGAAATGGTTTTATCAATATATTGTTTTTGAAGTTCTTGAAGGCTCCACCCCACCTGACTTCAAAATTACTCAAGGGCCAACGTGTTTCAAATTTGACATGTACGTTCCTCTTTGCTCATAGGTGATCAATGAGAAAAAATTTTGCAAATTTCCTTTAGGGCTTCTCCCCACAAATTCTTAAAACTACTATAGATCCTACGGGTTGAAATTTAACGTAAACGTTCCGTTTTGCTATTAGGTGTTCATTAAGAAACAGTTTTGCAAATTTAGTGTTTTATGTTCTTTAGGGCTCCGCCACACATGACTTCAATATGACTGTAGAGCCTACGGGATTGAAATTTGACATGGTCGTTCCTATTTGCACATAGGTTCTCAGGGCCTTTTCTATTTAAGAAACCTTTTCTCACTAAGCACAGAGGTTTTGCGAAATTCCTTCAGAGCTCCACTCACACTACTTCATTGTTTCAATGTCATTCTTAAGGAAGTAGATTTCGTTGCTCTTTAAAAAGATGTTATTACCTATAATATAAATTTAATCACGGAAGAAGCCGTGACGGGCAACAGCTAGTGTATTATATAATTATAAGTAACATCGTAGGCTAAAAAGGAACATCCTTAAACAAAATTCCAGATGTCATACAGGTTCCACATTAAAATACAGGTTCTAGAAAAATGAGATATCGGATTTGACGAGAGAAGTATTTTAATATAAATTAATATTTCGCACATCAACTAATTGATCCATAATATTAATTTTTTAATTCCCTATGTTTCTCAACTTTAAAAAATGAACGCTCATCATTTTAGCTACATTTTTGAGGTTACGTTTTCACGGGTGACCGACTATAATCTAAAAATTTCCAACATGTTATTATCGTGATATAATAAATTTCAGTTGGTCATAGAAATATGTAGCTTACGTGTTACCGGCAATGTGTATAATCAGGCATTCAATATAATACCTAGCTTTCTATAAATAAATAAATATCGTCTTTATTTCAAGCGGTTTTCAACAACAGTTAATTTTCAAAACAATTCAGGTCAAATAATAATATTAATATACTAAAAACTAACAAAACAAATCGTTACAGGTCATAGATTTAAAAATCTTAGTTTAATTAAATGGAATTCAACAGCATTTTGTGGGCACGCTTTCTGAATGCCACATGACCGATTTTGTCATCCCTTAAGAGCATTTCATTATACCATACGTTTGGGGGCAAAATAAGAGAATCGCCTCTTATCAACCTCCAGGAGTGCCTAAAGTTGGCAGTTAAAGTATGAAATCATGCATATTTTATATTTTGCCGAGGCATTCTTTAGAATGCTCATGGCACTTTAGGCAGAGGTGAAATAACACTTTAGTGTAGTAAAATTAAGCCAAAATATGGCTGGAAAATGAAAAAATTTTTGGACAGCCAATTTTTGCTGAAATGTGTTCTATATCATCCCCTGACCTCCCTCAGAAAAGTCCCCTGAAATCCCCAGTGGGCAACATGCCTAAAAATGATGGGATGGCCCTCGTGGAGTCAGAAATAAGTCTTTCATCGACCAATATGTTTATGTATATCAAATTAAAGTTCTTAAGTAGTAGAATTTAATGCCGCAAACCCCACCTCAAAAGGTTGCTTGAGTCGAAAATGGCAGCCTGTCAAACTTTGAATAAAAACCAAATTTTAATCTACACGCTAAAAAATGTAATAATATTTTAAATACTTGACCTTTTGAGGTCCGGTTTGCGGCAGACGTTTGCTTGTACAATTACCTTAGCAAATAGGGATAGTTTGACATATGCCCATCATATTACCCTTGAACCACCCTCTACATGGACGTCCCAAAGAGGGAGTTTTGAAAAATGTTTCTTAGTCCATAGCCATGCTATACATCATTTTAAAGGTCTTAATAAGGAGAGTACATAGCCGAAAACCAGACCTCAAAAGGTCAAATATGTCGGAAATTATTGCATTTCAAAGTTTTGATAATATTATTTTATTCTAAATTTTGAACGTCTGCCATTTTTCTCCCGACCGTTATATTTAGGTTGGGTTTACGGCATTGTACTCTACATTTTAAGACCTTTAATTTGATATATATAAACCTTCTGGAATGTAATCAAATTTAGTATGCTTAATATCAAAATTTATTTTAACTCCTTATAGGCCAACCCCTCATTTTTGGGCATGATCCCCACATGGGATTTCAGGAGACTTTTTGGAGGAAGGTCAGGGGATGCCATAGAACACATTTAAAAAGAAATTAGCTTTCCAAAAATTATTTCATTTTTCCCGACTAATTTTACTACACTACTTGTTTGGTATGGATGTCCGGCGTTCACAATACAACCTACACGTTACAACCACTCCTTCTTCTTATACTCATTCTCAATTTATGAGGACCCTTATTCTTTAATATGATTTGTACTAATGAATAGGTCTAATCAGTTTTTCAAATACCTACATCTTGGCCGTCATGTCGTAGATCTTGGTCATATAAGCCTTAAAATATATTACATGTTAATTTATTATATTCTTTAATGATTTTAATTTAAATACATTTTTATTTCAATTATAATATTAATATATTTTATTGTATTTTAAATTATTCATATAATGAGAAATTTTAGCAACCTTAACTTTTAGAAAGGATGATGAATAGTTTGGAAGTTATTAAGGTTTTAAGTTTTTTTTTTTTTTTACACGATCAAGACTTTATCGCCTGCAATTTTCGACTCGTTCTCTCTTTTAAAGTTGGGTTTGTAGCATTTCTAACGTAATTAAGCAGCTTTCCGTGTTTATTACGATAATTTTAAAAATTATATTAAATTATTAATTTTTTTTATAATTTAGCCTGATTTTGGCTTTCATGTAAATTTGTTCTTGCATTAAAAATTTACTACTACTCCTTGAGGGCCACTCCCCAGAGGAAGTCAAAATCTTAGAAATCATAGAATTTTTTCAATATTATATTTTAAGTTTTATTACAGTATTCATTCTATATCGATAAAAAAGTAACTAAATCTAGATGGCTGATTTAATGCATTCCCATGACGTTTTTCTTCTATTTCACTTTTCATTTTGTACATACACAATGTGAGCATAAAATATGGTAATTTAATAATTTGCCTGAAGAAACGTAGACATTATGCAAAATACCTAGACATTGTACAGAATGCCTATCCAATGTGAATAAATATCTAAATAGTTACGTAATTTAAAACGTCTAAAATACTTCGGCATTTTATACAATGCCAAGGTATTCTATAGAATGCCTGGATTTCATACTTTGCCGGTAACATAGGCAACGATTTTAGTCATCTTGAATTTACTCGTACGATATGTAGAACACTCGCTTTGTTAGTGTTTTATCTTACCTCTCACTCTTGGCTTTAAGACCTTCATTTACCTAAACTTAAACATTAAAAAAATCACATCAAAACAAACATACTTATAATATGAGCTCCGAAGAATACTTTAGTCTTTCTGTACGTAAATGTTTTCTGTTTGCTTAACGATGTGTTCAAATGATTTTTAATATGCTAAAACAAATTTACTTATTGATATTTAAATTTCCAAAACAATTTTGAAATAATAACATTGAGTTTAGTCATACAAGTTTGTAGAATTAAAAACAAAAACAAAAACAAAAAACTTAAATACTTTGAACGTCATTAAATGTAAATTCAAGTACCTTACTTTTACTCCATATAATATAAAAATGAAAAGAAAACTAACAAATTAAAAAATAAAATTATTTACTGGGATTTACTTACAAAATGTTCTATTATAAATAACTAAAAGAATAATGAATTTCAATTAACCATATTTTTATGATAATTAAATATTCTAATTAATAAATGTTATGAATACCTTGAAAACTAACAACTGGAGGTTGGAAAGCGGTATAATCAGGTTATCGCACTCTTTAACGAGTTTCCTTTCCACTTTTAATCTAATAATTTTGGTGGAATAATCTTAGAAGTGGAATATTTATTGAAATTTTAGCTTTTTAACACTCCATATCGTTTCCCAACACACACTTAAATCATATACATAATGGTGAATTTACTACCGTACCAAGTTGTTTTAAAAGTATTTGTCAGTTTATTGAATAAGGTTATGTTTTCAATTATACTCTTTTACCTAAAAAGAATGTTTCTGTGTTTAGTTTAGGTGTATTTGTAGTTAGCGTAATAACCTAGTTTTCAATACAAATTAATTTCATGTACCGTTCTATCCTCCGTTCGACCCATAATTAAAACTGTTACACTAGCTTATATATGAAAGGGACAAACGTAAACGCTATATCTATATCTATATATCTATATATATATAAGCGAAATCCCACTCACTGACTCATCACAAAATCTCAGGAACTACCAAACGGATTTACTTGAAACTTTGAACATAGGTTCGTATTGTCTCTTAGGTGCTCACTAAGAAACAATTTTGCAAAATTCCTTCAGGGCTCCGCCCCACACGTCTTCAAAGTTACCATGTTATTCTTATGGAAGCAACATTTTTGTATTGAAACGTATGATTACATTAACAAATATTAATTTGGTAAACAGCTGTTCTCATTTAAATTATTGAGGAAAGATTGGTGATAAAAAAGTATAGGATATTATAGCATTGCGGCGAGTGAGCTTAGCGTACAAGCTAAACTTGACGGGGAGTGATAACTGTCTGACTCATCACAAAATCTTAAGAGCTACAAATATATTTACTTGAAACTTTAAACACAGGTTCATCTTGCCTCTTAGGTGCTCACTAAGAAACCATTTTGCCAAATTTCTTAAGGGCTTTAGGGCGAAACTGTTTTGCAAATATAGTTTTTGAAGCACTTTAGGGCTCCGCCCCACTGGACTTGCTTTAGAATTACTTTAGAGCCTCTGGGGTTGAATTATGACATGGACGTTTCTTTTTTTATTCAGATCCCTTTCTTTTTGCTCTTTTGTGCTCCCTAAGAAACGGTTTTGCAAATATAGTTTTCGAAGTTCTTTAGGGCTCCGCCCCACAGCACTTCAAAATTGCTTTTGGGCCTCCGGGGTTTAAATTTTAATCGGAGATTCGTCTTTGTTCATAGTTACTTACTAAGAAACGGTTTTCCAAACATAGTTCTAGAAATTGTTTAGGGCTCTGCCCCACAGTTCTTGAAAATTACTCCAGGGCTCACGGGGTTAAAATTTGACATGAACGTTCCTTTTTACTCATAGGTGCTCACTGAGAAATAATTATGAAAATTTTTTTAGGGCTCCGCCCCATAAGGTGCTCCCGCTTTGCTAACAGGTGCTCACTACATAATTGTTTTGTAAATATAGTTTTTGAACTGCTTTAGGGCTCCACCCCACATGTTTTCTAAATTAATCTTGGGCCAACGGGTTTGAAATTTGACATGGACGCTCATAGGTAACGTCCATAAATAACAAACGATTTTGCAAATTTCCTTCCCACAAATTCTCAAAGCCACCATGGGCCCTTCGGGTTGAAATTTAACGTAATCGTTCTGTTTTGCTAATAGGTGTTCACCAAGAAACAATTTTGAAAATATAGTTTTTTTATGTTCTTTAGGCCGCTTCGCCCACATGACTCAAAAATGGCTGGAGGGCCTACAGGGTTGAAATTCGACATGGTCGTTGCTATTTGCTTATAGGTTTTCAGGCTCTTTTCGATTAAGAAACCTTTTCTCACTAAGAACAGGTTTTGCGAAATTCCTTCAGAGCTCAACTCACACGACTTCATTGTTTGTTCTCATTCTTAAAGAAGTAGATTGAGTTGGTCTTTAAAAATAAATTTTTAACTATAAACTAAATTCAATCACGGGCGAAGCCGTGACGGGCAACAGCTAGTAAAGTAATACAAACAATACTCCAGTAAGTAATACAAATCGATTAGCATCATAGCTTTTTAATTTGAAGGTATGTATAATATTAATAATACTTAAATTACTTTAGTAAAATTCATATCACTCCTATTACATTTTTATAAATTAGAAAATCATTGTTTAAATGTGGTATAATTTAAAAGTGCTGTAGCTTCAAGAATAATTTCCGTTTATGTGGTTTCAGGCTTTTATACAACAGTTGTTTGAAAGGGGATTTATAAATACAGAAAACCTTGTTTACAGAAGGGAAAATAAATCTACCCGGATAGACTGTTACGGCGTATAAACAGGTGGTGAGGGCTTTTTGCTACAAAGCTCACGTTCTTGCTCGTTTGCAATAAGATTTCTTGATACGTTAATTGTTATTATGATTTAAAACTAAGTTAATGAGTTACTCATCACATTCATTTTTATAATAAATAAATATGATAAATAACTCATTAACTTAATCTTAAATCATGATAGAAACCATCGCGAAAAACACACACCGGCGAGAATTAATATTTTAATTGTGTTGAGAGTGTTTGTAATTTTTTTTCTTAGTTGTAGATTAATTAAATTTTAATATTTATATATTTTCTATTAACTTAACAAAAATACTCTTAGAATATTTGGACGATCTACGAATTTTTAACACTATTATTGATTACTTGTTACAATTAATTATTGCTTAACATTGGATTTAGTTTTTGGTCAAATCCATAATATTAAACACCACTTTTGATGAATACTTCTTCACATTACGAAACAAAAGGATACTAATCCTTGTTAGACTAAAATATTACATTATAAATTATCGTATTTTACACAAATAGTATGTACGAAATAATACCTAAGATATGCATGAATCTAAGTGTTTTGTGATGTTTACATTGTACAAACTGTATTTTTACAACATGTATTTTTGAAACAACAACATTTGGGTATTAAGTTTCCATACAACATCAGATTTGACAGACACTACACGCATGCATGGATTTATTAAATGTTCAATCCCATGATTATTTGGATTCTTTGCAATTATAAAAAAATTTTATTTTATAACCTTACTCAACTCGCAACATTATTTTGCTTGATATGCAAGTCAGTATTTTCCATCTTATGTGCCGTGCAAAGAAATAACAAACACACGATATATATTTTTTTTATCAAAGATATTTAAAAGAATATATCTTTTTTAAAATTTAGCTTGAAAGTTGATGATGGTAACAGTAACAGTACACCCTGTAACTTATTTATTTTGTACAGAAAGAATGTTAATTAAGTTTCAACTTTCAACTTGAATTCTGTCACGCGTTTTAATGTTAAAGCGTTGATAAATTTATTTACTCAAACCTCTAAGGACTGATAACACGTGTCAGAGCTATTCAATTAATTCATTAAAAATCTATACTAGTATTTAACACAATATATCTGTCAAACAGGCCAAAACCTCGTCCAATTCTGTTATTTGAATTAGAATTAGTTCTTTTAAACATGAAGAGTCGTGATAAAACATTTTGGATAAAATGTCCGATTGAAAAGTTTTCACGCCGGAAACAAAAGCTCTCAGGTAATTAGCTAAACATTTTTTTAGTAAAATTTTAGCTAAATGATTGCAAATATTTACGTTCTGGAGTTATACGTTATTGCAATGATGAGTTGGCTTATCATAAATTGAAGCTAAAAACAATTCGTAACATTTTTTTTCGTTCAAAGTTGTAAAAATATGTAAGTATAAGTAAAGATACCGCTGATTAGTGATTTTAAAATGTTTATAGAGAGCATTTAGTTTGTTCTCTTGTCATAAAATATCATAAAATAATGAATGCTTGAATTAATTATGAAAATAATTAATGCAATCTTGATTGGAACAGCTTTTAAGTTCAAACGGAAATATTTTAACTTTGTGTTTCACTACGATTTTCCAGAAATCAACCAAAATATCCACGTATAAGCCACTAAATCTATAAAAAATGTTTGTTTTTGTAAAAATCGAAAAAATATATATGAAATAAAATAATTTATACCAAGCGAAAGCTCTTACAGATATCACATTTTGAAATCCAGGATTACACATTTATAATCTCAATAGAGTAACCAAAGCATTTCTCAAAGCAAGGAGGCGATTTCTACATTTATTTACTTATTTTATATTGTTGTATCTATGGTCACCAATCTCAATATCCTGCTCTTAGGCCATCAAATCAAAATTGTTTTAAAAAGCAAACAGTAAATAATCAGTTCTTATTTATTTAACATTGATTTAATTATTAACTTAACATGTATATTGTTTATTTTAGTAGACTCTTCGTGCTCAGGCAATGTAAAAATATATTTTACTGAACAACAGCTATTATATTAGCCTATGTCCTACACTGAAAATCTATGTTTAAAATATAGTGTAATATATCTGAAATGAAATTAATTGGTATAATAGCTCAATTCCAACACTATATCAAAACCATGAGCCCTGAGGACTAAGTGATTCTTTTCCGTCATTATTTATTAATGAAATACATGGCTTTCCTTCGGCCTGCATTAATTTCATCAGCTGCTACAAAGTTTGATTAAAACTTAACTAGCTTTTAAATATTTTAGATCTTATCAAGATGGAATTTTTAATAGAGGTAGAGTGAAGTTTAATGCTCTATTACTCAAGCTTTTACTCAAATATAACAGAATTTACGAATGAAAATTCAATATAATTTCAATCCTACACATTTTACAGATAAATTTTGGAAATTTTTTCTTTAGAGTGTTCAAGAAGAGGTAATGCTGTTATAAATATCAAAACCCGTAGTTACGACACTGGCATTTTTCCAGAATTTTGAAAGTAATAGGCTATGGGCTTACGATATTTTTCATGACTTATTTTTAGGGACGTGCTTAGCTGAAGTCTTAAAAAGTAATTGATATGATTTGGTCATATCATATTCACTCATTTTTATTTTGAATATCGATACTCGACTATTAGGTTCATGATTTTATATCCACCGAAAAAATGTCTATTTTGTAGGTCCACCGCTTATGTGGTCTCTACTTTTTTTACGTCCACTTGCAATTGTGTCCAATCATTGTACATATATATATATATATATATATATATATATATATATATATATATATATATATATATATATATATATATATGTACAATGATTGGATATATATATATATATACATATTGGATATATGGATATATATATATATTGGAAATATATATATATATATATATATATATATATATATATATATATATATATATATATATATATATATGATTTAAACTAGGTTATTTAAACTAGGTTATATGATTAACCTATGATTTAAAATAGATTGCTTGGTAAAAACATATAAAAACTTCCAAAATGTTTGAAGGTTAATTTTAGTGAATAAAATAATACCCCCTTCACAGAAGATCTGCGTACTCAGCAAATTTTCAACAGGATTCATTTTTTTAACTTCCCCATAAACACCCATGGGAACGAGGATGTAGGTTTGCTGCCTTGGAGGTATTGTAAGCCGATATAAGAAAATCCATTCCCAGTGCACGTAAATACTGAATTGCATCAAATTCTGGTTTTTTTTAAATTTCCCCATAAACACCATAGGGGTCTTGGGGTTGAGTAGGCAGGTTTGCCACCACATGGATGCTGTAAGTAAATATAAATTAAACCATACCTAGTGAATGTACATATCAAATTTGATTAAGTTATGTCAATAAATATGTGAGATGCAGAATTTTGTTAATTCCCCTTAAGGAATTTTGTTAATTCCCCAACATGGAAAACCTATTTTTGGGTTTTCTCCGTAACATGTTAAGCAATGTTAAAATTTCCAAATACTAAATTGTTGGTTTTAAGCTCTTTTAAATAATTTTAGTTAAAATAATTGAACTTTAAAAATTTATATAAAAAATGCCAAAAATCCATTTTTGACCCTTTTGAACCCTTTTTTCCATTACCCGATAATGCTAGTTCGTGAACTCATGAAAATAGACCTGGTTTTTCAACGTAATGCCAAATTTCATCAAAATCAGAGCTCCCTGTCAAAAGTTATCAGTAACACGGACACACACAGATATATACATATGAACAAAAATACATATGAACAAAAATGAACGAATGGTATTTTTGGTCGCTATGGATGTCAAAAGGAAAAAAGTAACATGGTCCCGGGTTTAGGTCTTACCATGGCTACTACCGTAATAGCGTATTCCCTAAAGGAAAATTCGTTAAAAGAACACTAGTTTGTAAAATAATATAGTAATTAAAAAATTTTAATCATTATTTTCAAAGTTTGTAATTTAATTCATGTTAAAATAAAATTATATGAATTTACTGTACACGATCCTCTCCAGGAATTTCCCTTAGATACATCTTCAGCAGTTTGAAATGGCCCTTAGATTTCTATCTCTGTTCCTCTATAGTCATTGTAATTCCGTGTCACCATTTGTTTGGACTGTCGTAAATTTAGCATGTATGATATATTTTTATGGAATAACGACACCAACAAGTCCTAGAAGCTGATTTATATTGATATAATAATAACAATTTATGTACCATAATATTATTCGTATATAGAAATTTACAGTGAATAATATAAAGTTTAACAAATATTCCTCATTTTACACTTTGAACGATAGTAGTAACAATTTTAATGTATTAATGTTTATGTTTGTGAAAAGTAATATTTGTTTTCGACATCTCAAGCACAAATAATACTAAATAACGAAACGCGTTGTTTTAATTAAAATGAAATTTAAATAAGATTCTGTTTACACACTTGAAAATGGCATAAATGCCGAAACGCGTTGTGTGGATTATAATGAAATTTAAAGGGTACTATGGAATTTTTATTCTTTTAATAAATACTAAATCTTACTGAAATCTTACTGATTTATCAAATTTTGATTTTCATATCAACTTTAAATCATGCTATTTTAAAATGAGTAGTTTTCACAATTTTTTGTGTGGATGTGTATGTTTTGTCGTGTGGACAATGTGGACATCAATCTTAAAGGACATGATATGGATTGGAGGTTAGTAAATATCGATATTTTTGTTGTGGACTTAACAGCCGTAAATGTAAATATCTTCATGATCTGACCGATTTCCACAAAGCCAACATTAAACTGTCCACAATGTCGGGCTTTCCTGCATTTTAAATTTCGTCTTTCCGATTTTGAAACAATAATATTTATCGCCTGTTGATTTATATTGTCCTGTTGAATTCATTTTAAGGCAATAGGTTTCTTTTGAAAAGTAATTAAAAATAAAATTACATCAATATTCTCGACGAAGGTCGGTTTTCCAAATGCACTTAAAAGCATTTTACATAGATGTGAGGTATGCTTTTTAATGTTTATAGAATTAATTGTTTCTTTATAATTACAACAGTTAAAATAATAGAAATAAGGGAGTACCGGTAAACCATGGGAAATTCGGAGAATGTGTAAATATACGTAGAAACTAGAAAAATCGGTTTATATTGTTAGGCTACAAATTATGATCCGTTGAACTTATGTAAAAACAAAATTTGAATATCAACGAAAGGATGAAAAACAACTTGGGGGAATGAAACAAGATAAACCTCAATATCTTACTTTCATCGAAACGAGAAACTTCTAAAGTTATCTCCTCACGGACTGTAACCTTTGCCATGATCAGTATGAGACCGTAAAACTCGACCGTTCAATTTCCATCCTCAATCTATATTAAGTACTTTAAAGATTATTCAAGGGTGTGTACAATTTGTTTTTAAACTGAATAATATAGTATTATGGAAGTACAAAATTAGTTTCTAAGTTTGTATAAGATTTATTTATTGATTTAAAGAGTTGTGAAAAAATAGCGGTTTTTTATAAGATCAAAGTGCGTATATACTAAATAGTTTTAATGCATATTAAACAGGTAAATTTAAGATTTATTCAACATTGAAAACCTAAACAGTATTACCGGCAGTGAGGGATAAGGCACCAACCTTCTTTATCTCCATTAACATGACAGCAACAGGCGACACGACTTAAAGGATCAGGCTGCATGGTAAATGTTTCTTCCACAGACTCATAAAAATAAATTATTTAGAAATGGTATAAGATTATTTTTAATAACACAAGGCTTTTAAAGTCCGGAGGTTTTAGTTCTAGAAGTGTGCTTTGAACATAATATCGATACTCCGTCACGATATAATGTTTTTCATTGGAATTGTTAAGTATCTTGCAAATACGTTACTTGTAATACGTCATTAGTACCTATGCTATCAAAATATACAAATATTTTAATACAGTGTAGTTCACAAATGATATTGAACACATAAACTTCATTGGAAAATAAAAATTTAGAATGAAAGGCCTACTATAATCATGCTGAGTATATCGCACTTTCTTGTGATGTGTCAGAGAAATATTGAGTTTGACAATGTAAAGAAGTTGTAAGTAACTTATTTATCTATTTATTGACAGAATACACATTTATACGATTTATATGAAATAAGTGTATCAAGATGGGCTACAAGACGTACGTCAATCTACTGAAGAGTGACTAAATTAACAGTAACATTATCGACAATATTATAGTACAACAACATAACAACAACCGGTAACACTAGTACGATAAAAATACAACATTAATATAATATGAAATGTGAAATACGTTCGAAAAAAGAAGACTAGGTTTTTACTTACTGCCATAAACCATCTCTAGAAATACTGTAAATAGTTTTCATCAAGTGTTTTTGTTTAATTAAATTTCAAGTTTGAATTGCAAGCTGGTTACAAAACCGACAAGTGTTTAATAGATAAAATGAAAAGAAGCATTACTCTCCTAATGACATCGACATCAGTAGTGCAAAATTGAGGATGCTGGCCCAGTTCAAGGTCACCTGAGGGATGACGTCATCGAGGTCAATGACCTCATCGATGACGTCATCGATGACGTCATCGATGACGCAATCGATGACGTCATCACTAATGACGTCATTTCGATGACGTCACACCCATGACGTCACAGAAATGACGTGCTGATGACGTCATCATCCCTTACGTCATCAAAACGACGTCACCGACGCCACTAAGGTCAAGGTCACGCAGAAACTTAAAATTTTTTGGCACTTTTGCCGTTTCTCGCACTACGCTCCGAGTTTCAGTCCGAGTCCTCGTGACCTTGACCATTTGGAGCGAATATTGGACGAGAAACGGCAAAAGTGCCAAGTTAAACCCGAGTTTCTGACATGACTCTGCCAAATGGGCAATCGGTAATCCCTCAGGTGACCTTGAACAAGCACAACACCCCCAATTTCATATTACTGTGACCTTGAAAACTTAACAACGGAGCGCCGACACCGATGCGCACCCCACGACAGCCACCGAGTGACTGACTGTCAGGCTCTGTGTATGCTAGGTATATCGGCTTGAGAGACTAAGACTCTAAACTGTCAGGAATGGGAGTAACTAACTGAATTTTGCAAGGAAAAGTCATTTCATCCAATATTTTAAACAAATCCTCATCAGTAAAACTGACATTAGTCTGTTTTGTATAAAACTTAGGGTGTCCGCGCAACAGTTTGCGCCACTTAGCTAAAGTTGAAACTCTCTTAACTTTCAGTGGTGGACAGTGAGCAACTAATAAAGTCTTAATACGGCTAAGTTTCTTACCTAAAGCGTCCCGCGACATGGCTTCCCCTCACAAAAGTCCGCACAATACTGAGAGACTGCTTGTAGCGCATGAGTCAAGGGAAAAGAGGTGGGGGAAACAGCAGGAGTGGGGGAAGGTCACAGTGGCGGGGGAAGGTGAGGTGGTACGCTGGAGTTTCGCATCACTTCACCATGAGCTGTCCTACAGTCAACACACTGTTCTCTTGGCCCGAGTTGGCACTAGAAGAAACATTTCTGTACAGCTTAGGCTGTGAGAGCCGAGGAAGCAAAGTCAAAGTGGAAATTGTGTTAAACTCCAAGATGAAGAGTCTCCTAAATAAACTAATTGTATCCTTGCAATCTCCTATAACTTTAGAGAAATACCACTTTATTAAGCGACACCTTATACTTTGGCAAAACGAAGCAGAAATGGAAAAGATTACAGTAAAATTAATTTAACTTAAAACTTGGACTGGACACTCATGGCGATACCACGTGGCGTGCAAACGCCACCCTAAACATTGCAAGTTAGGTTATTGAGCACCTCTGGTACGATAACCGATGTGCTAGAGTTAAAGTGTGATGACCTTGAGTCAAAACACTGAAATACCACAAGTCGATATCGTCCCAGAGTCAAAGTGTAGTGACCTACATTCAGAACATGTAAAATTACTTACATATAGAGAGCTAGAGAACAGCGAGGCGCACCGCATGGAAGCCGGAGACATACTGGCGAAGCGGTGTTGTGCAGCCTAGGGACCCAGTTGTGGTGGAGGTATAGCCAACACTTAGAGTACAAGTGTTGTGGGTGACCTTGACCCACTTAACTTACCTCGACCCCCCCCCCCCCCGACAAAAAGTGCGAGCCCCCCCCCCCGACAAAAAGTGGGAACCCCCCCCCCCCCCGACAAAAAGTGGAACCCCCCCCCCACCGCCACCCCCACCCCCACCCCCTCCCCCACCCCTGATATCCTGGGCGTGGCAGCCCCGGTGGGGATATAAGGGGGCCCAGCCAGAGCCGGCTCGCAGTCCGCTCCCGCGCGTTGAACGTGAACGATCGGGACGGACCGCCATAGGCATCACTAAACATTGAATGGCGCCTTCAGTGTTTAGCGAAGTCTACTCTAACTTTAAGACATGTATTAGTTGTAAGATATTGCGCTTGCGTTTGGGTATTGCGAATTGTTTTATATGAGAGTGTTTTACTTGTACCTTATGTCTCCTGTGTGTCTTTTATCCTTTGTGTCTTGTTTGTTATATGTGTTTAACGTGTATGTGCTTGTTCCAGCATTGACTACGTTGAGCTCAATTGTGTGTTGTAAGTGTGTTATATTTTTCTAAATTGTATACGCTTGTTGTAGCATTTCCCCCTTGAGCTTTTGCAATGCTCAAAGTAAATCGTAAAGACAGGGAACGGGAGTAGGCCCCCGTGTAAAGTTACTTTTGTATAATTGTTAGGCTCCTCTCATGCATGCTTTAATGCGGCTGAGAAATAGGAGCGTCCGTTTGTACGCCTATATGGGGGTAATAAGCCGATGGCCTCTGCACTCGGACCGAGGACGTAAGCCACTAGGGTGTCCTCAGTTAGTTTCCCTTCTGGAAACTCAAAATTATGTAAATGAAACTTTGTTAGCTATTTGTGTTTTTTTTTTTGTCCCCAAGGCCCCCGAACATTCGTGGTTTGCCATGGATGTACGGGGGCCGAAATTTTTTAATGTCCGTGTGGCCTTGACCCACATAGGACTTGTAAAAATTTACTGCATTGCTAAATTAAAAATATTAAAGATAGGGTTACGGGAGTAGGCCCCCGTGTAAAGCCACTTTTTTTATAATTGTTAGGCTCCTCTCATGCATGCTTCAATGCGGCTGAGAAATAGGAGGTGGTCCGTTTGTACGCTTATACGGGGGTAATGAGCCGATGGCCTCTGCACTCGGACCGAGGACGTAAGCCACTAGGGCGTCCTCAGTTTCTTTCAAAATTATGTAAATGACATTTCGTTAGCTATTGGAAAAGTTATTAGTTGGAAATGCAGTAAATGTTTACAAGTCTCGCGTGGCGAAGGGTACACGACATTGGATGTTGCCTTGTTGTCATAGTTGGGTCTCTTCGGAGGCTACAGCGATGACAACCCAAGTGCCCCACACCCCCATAGGGGGTGTGGGGCTTAATTTTTTAAAGTTTTTTCGTGACCTTGACCTAAATATAAAAGTTTTCAAAATCTTTAACAGTCAGGTCTTATTAACACAGTTTATATATATAGAGGTCTTTTAAAAGTTAACAGTTAGGTATTAGTAACACACAAGTTTGGAATTGTTTATAGTTGGGTCTCTTGGGAGGCTTCAGCGATGGCAACATAAATGCCTCAAGTGGGGCTTCTTTTTTGAAAAAGTGTGAGCCCCCCCCCCCCCGACAAAAAGTGCGAGCCCCCCCCCCGACAAAAAGTGCGAGCCCCCCCCCACCCCCACCCCCACCCCCTCCCCCACCCCTGATATCCTGGGCGTGGCAGCCCCGGTGGGGATATAAGGGGGCCCGGTTGCACGCACTTCTCATTCCTGCTCCAGCCTTCGTTGGAAGTTCTTCTCCGTTATTTGCATTTAACGCTCTTTCTACCTCAACATGCGCTTCAAGAACTATCCACCAGTTCTCCCATACATCAAATCGAATTCAACCAACACGTCTACTCCGACCAACACATCTACTCCAACTTCAACCTCCGCTGCTCCGATTCTCCAAACGTGTTTGATGAGCACAATCCTCAGCTGTTTGGAGATGCCGTCGGCTCCTTCGATGCCCAGCCTATCTCCGCTGCCACCAACGGAACCAACAAGTCCAAGTGTCAGTGGTGCTGGTGACGCTCCGTCGACTTCAAGAGGGGCTGGCGCTCACCCTGCAAGCAGTCGAGTGCTCATAGCATCACCGCCGATTTCATTGTTGTCAGATTCTGATTCGGAGTCAGCGGTCTTTGAGGAGAAGAAGTCGAGGTCCAAAATCATTCCCTACTCCCGTACACAGAAAATCCTTTCCTATACAAAGACCCAATGTCCACTACCCGTATCCCCCATGCCATCCACACCGGTCAAACTATCCTGCAAATCGATCTTTTCCCCAGACAAGTCAACCTCACCCAAAGCCAACATTCCATCTACAGTCAAACCATCCCGTAAATCGATCTTCTCCCCAGACAATTCTACCTCACCTAAAACCACTATTGATCTAACCCATTCTCCTACCCGACCCAAAATTCTTTGCAAATTACCCCTTGACCGTGCTAAACCATCACCCTCCATCCTTTCCAGCCAGCCTAAGTTAGATCAAGCGCCGCTCCAAAACACTAAGAGTCCAACACAAAAGAAACGTAATCGTGTTAAATGCCCTGCTGGCAAGCGTGATAAATGCGATTATGTTTGGTTTAGCAGAGAGGCTGTGGTTCTTTGTTGTCCGAGTTTTGCTCTTCCAGAAAAAGATCGTTGCCAACGACACTTGAATAAGAAAATCAAAATTCCGACACCAAAGCCCTATAGCCTTAATATTATGCCTGAAAAGTCCAAGTTCAAACACCCCAACAGTCCGCAGAAGCTGAAAATTAATAGGCTCAAGAGGGACAAAAAATATTATTTCATTGTTCAAGCTTATGGAGCATTTAACATAAATGTGCAAATCATTCTAAAAGGTGATGGCCGCCTTCATAGAATGAAAGTACCACCTGCGATGGTACAAAGAGAATTTTTTGTCCCCGGGGCTTATTTAATTCGAAGAAAAGGATGCCTATCTGTTTGGGAAATGGACTAGGACATGGGCTCACCAAAAAATCAAAATTGTGTTTAAAAGTGTTGGACATTAATTAAATTTCTTCTTCCAAATTAATTTTTCTAAATTTAGTCTTAACCCTCTTAAAGTAAGGGAGAGGGGTATTATACAAGTCAACTAATAAAAAAAAAAAAAAATACTTGACTTGTATAATACTTTAACCTGGCGGTGATGTAAAATCACTGGGACAATCTCAAACCGTGTCCTTGAGGGTGAAGACTAAGTTACAAAAATCTTTAACAAATAAAAAACTTACCTCCAAACGCTTGTAGCTTGCTACAAGTGTTTGGAGGTAAAAAATTTTTAAAGTTTGAATGACCTTGACCCACATAAATTACTGTTTAAAGTAAACTGCTAACCTTACAACTTATGTCGTGTATCACGTGATACCCCCCACTCTAACGCTTTTAATAAGCTTGTATGAGCCGTTCATTTGCTTCAGTCCGTTCCTATGCTCTGTGGTAAACATGTCACAGTACAATTACAAAGGTGGTTACTTCTTGATAAATGAACACAATGCTTGGGAAGTGCTAAACCGGCATAGAATGGAAGTTGAGTGTTGTATAAGACGAGATGGGTCTACATTTTATCTATGTATTATAAACAAACCCACAAGTATGAACACTGGACAAAAATTAATTATAACAACATAGATGAGCTGTTTGCTTGGGTTTTTGAGGTGTGTAATGTTATTGAAGAAACCAAAATGATGGGTGTGCTAAAGGTATGTAAAACCGATGACCGCGAGGACTAAGGGAAAGTTAGTGGAAGTCCTTAAACTTACCCCCCCCCCCCGGGGTTACCCCCACCACTAAAAATGGGTATATATAGGAGTGGTGATCAACCGTCTTCTCATTCTGCTTTACACTGTTTAGCTGAATACTACCATGTCAGCCATGAACATTCCAGCCTCTACCTCTGGCCCGACCGCATCCAACTCTGGCTCAAGCTCTGGACCGATCCGGCGGGGCCGCCTGTCAAAGAGTCGCGTTCGGTTCTTCGGATTCACTCTGAGCAAGACGGAGTTGTGCAGCAGTGGAGCCTCCAGAAGAGAGTCTAGCTTGTATGAAGAACTCCAGCAGGTAGTGCCAGGTGTAGTGGTTGGTGCATCTTCACAGGAAGACACTGTTAGAGCTGCTATAAGATATATTAAAGGTTGTAACGTATTGATAGAGGAAAAGGACAGGTTGTTAGAGGAAAAGAAGAGGTTGTTGGAGAGTGCACACAGTGAAATACTTTTGATCCGGAAAGAATGGGAAAAACTAATTATGAAGTGTGACAGATTGTTAGATGATAGTGATGATAGTGAGGATGAGAGTGGATAGGTGTGGGTAAAGACTCGGACTGGGACTTGCGTGTTTGTATGAATGTGTGTGTGAATGCGGAATACAGAGCGGGGGATAGATCACTCTGTGGCAATGGACTAACATGCCACTTAGTGATCTATCCCCCGTTCTGGTAATGTTTTTGGATGGCCTTGACCCACTTTACCAAGGCTAGCTAGTACCCCCACCACTGATAAGTGTATATATACGGGTATTAACGTGCAGTTTGGTTATTCTGCTTTGTACCGCTTAGCTGAATACAGCACTGTAACATGGCTTTCAACTCCAAAACTTCTCAGGCTTCCTCTTCTTCTTCAAGAAGGCGTGCTGCCAACGTTCTGCCTGCTACTCGTGGACCTGCTCGACCATTCCACAGCATAACTGTTGCTCGGGCAAACGCCTGCAAAGCTCCGATGCTACGGACCTTGCTGGAGGTAAGCCAAGACGGACAAGGCTTGCTCAGTCCTGGTCAACGGCAGGAGCAAGAAAGGCGTATGGCGTACTTCAGGCTGCAGGGTGTAGTTCCCAGCTTGAAGTTAGGCGATCCGAGAGTAGCAAGCATCAACGAGGCAGCGGACTACATATCACACCTTCACAGTGTTTAGAAGTAAAGGACCAACAAATTGAAAACTTAAAAGAACAATTGAAACAATTTAACTTTAATCCTGTGGAGTTTGTGGAAGCAGTGATGAGTGATAGTGATGATGAAGGAACTGAATATATATTGGGTATGTAATGAAAGACTTGGACATGGACATGTGTGTGTGTGTGTGTGTGTGTGTGTAGAATACAGAGCGGGGGATAGACTACTTTGCGGCAATGGACTAGCATGCTGCTTAGTGGTCTATCCCCCGCTCAAAGGGTAGCATTGGATGACCTTGACCCACTTTACAGCAAGGACAACCGGTTAACTGATATAAAAGAGGGGGTCTATACATCTCGACTTCATTCTGCTTTGGACCTTCCAGTGGAACGCTAGAAACAATGAGTGGATCGCTGCTTGGTGCTAACTTGGACAGGTATTCTGTGATGGTACACTATGAAGATTGTAGAGACATGTTGACGGCTGTGTATGATTGTTTGGTGAGAAAAATCTTTCAAGAAAACTGCCAATTTATGTTAGCGTGGAAAAGAAACTTGTTTGTTGATGGTCATGCTACAATGCAAAGCATGAACCACCTTCATGTGTTAAAAGTAGGACATCATAATTTGGACGAACTGGACGATATGTTTAGGGAGCTGGAGTGTTTGATACATCAGGAATGTAAACCATGTGAAATTGAAATTTTTAAATTGGATATGGAATTAGAATAAAATGTGTTAAACAGGACTTGGACTTGGACTTGATTGAGGTTTTGTAGAACAGAGCGGGGGATAGATCACTTTGCGGCAATGGACTAGCATGCTGCTTAGTGGTCTATCCCCCGCTCAAAGGGTATCTTTACGTGACCTTGACCCACATAAATTGTATAGTTGGTGGGGGTATAAAAAGGGTAAGCAAATTGGATGGACACAACACTTCCATACCATGGCTCCACTTGACAACACCGTGTTCCATCGCAACAGAATTGTCTCTATTCTGGAGGTAATACCTCTAGAAATTATAGAAGTAGAGGACCAACTACCTGCGGTTGATCAAGAAGAGGAGGAAGAGATAATGGATATTGAAACGGACTCTGACGAAGCTGGTTCAACGGACAATGAAGTGGACTTGCACGCCTACGAAACATTAGAGTCATCATCTGAGTCGGAAATGAAATTCCAATTGGAAATTGAAGAAGAAGAACAAGAACAAGACACTCCCCATCGTCCAATGGATAGGATGTTAGTTGCCAGAAGAATTATGTATTGTCATCGCTGCCTATTCCGTGATGAGGATGATTCCGACTCTGATGGTGATGTTTCACCCTTGTAAAAAGTTTAAACAAAAAGTTAAAAAAAGAATGTGAGCGGGGGATAGAGCACTTTGTAGTAAATGATGCTGCTTAGTGCTCTATCCCCCGCTCAAAATAATAATTCCAAATGACCTTGACCTACATAAACTTGCTCAAACAGACGTCTTTGAAAAAACTTGTACAAATTATTGAATCTAGACCAAATATCATCAATTTATCAAGCCTACTGATAAATGTATTACAAACGGTTGTGTAAAGGCTAAATTTAGCACATGAGTGATAACCTGTTTCCATATGACGTCACTTTCCCCACCTATCTGCCTCGGATATAAAGGGTCCCTGTGGAGTGCGCTGCTCATTATTGCGTGGACATTCACAGAGTGTACATTCAAAGCCAAACTGTTTGAAATGGCTCTTTGCGACATTTGTGGGGAAATCTTTCAAGACGAAGATCTTTTCACCATACACAGAGAATTACATGAAGACGAAGATAGAAAAGAAGATATTACCATGGATGAAATAGACTTAGACTCAATTGACCGGTTTTTGGAAGAGCACCAGAAGCAGACGGACTACTGGGACAGCTATCTACAGCAAATGCAAAGAAAAAGACCTAGTGTGATCCAATTTGCTGGTGCTGGACCATCTACTGCTAGAAGACCTTTTGAAGAAGAAGACACTGAAGAAGAGGACACTGAAGATGTGAAACAACTGCGCACCACGGCCTTGCCAGGACGAGTTGTAACACATTTCAAAATTAATAATGTTCAATTGGAATTGGAAACATTTATAACCCAGGCTAAGGAACTTGTTGGTCAAACCTTGAGGGAAGAACTACAAAGATTAAATTTTATTTAATTTGGAATGGTGTTAGAGGCTATGTTTAACAATACTGATGGCGAAACAGCATTGAGAGCGTTCATTACCAAAAACCGAACCCTTACCTTCACCTCCAACATCGATGATATTATTGAAGAATGCTTGGAAGAACTTATAACAAAACTTCAAGAACATGAAGGAAGAGGATCTGGATGGACTTTGTCATCAATTGAAGGTATGGATGTAAGGGTTCACAAGCATGGATATGGTTTAAGGGGTAGTAGTTTTATCCCTCTACCAAAGAAAATCCAAAACACTAAATCGTGTAGGAATGTGCAAAATGAAGGTAATGAATGTTTCAAGTATGCAATGTTAACCAAGTATGTTAAAGATCATCCTGAAAGAGTTGGTAGAGAATATTACGAAAATGAACACCGCTACAACTTTCAAGGTCTCACCTATCCAGTTACCTTGAAAGACATTGGCAAATTTGAAAAGAAAAATCCTGGCGTTTCAGTCAATGTTTTTGGTCTGGATGATTCGAACAACGTTTATCCTTTGCGGGTAGTAAAAGTTGAACAGAGAAACCACACGGATTTGCTATTGATAACTAAGGGTGAAATTTCCCATTATGTATGGATAAAGGACTTTGTAGCCTTGGTATGGAATCAATTATCAAAACATAAACGTAGGTTAACAGTGTGTAAAAGATGTTTCTGTTTCACATATAAAGAACTAAGACGTGGAGGATCTGAATGGATGACGGAACATAAAAGACTCTGTAACGAGAATTATGAAGTGAAGGTTAGTCTGCCACCACCATCTCGAGCGTTTATCCAATTCAACAAAACAATCCACCAATATCGTATTCCACTGGTCATCTACGCAGATTTTGAATCTACGTTAATATCACAGGAGCTGCCGGACGGTGAGGTGACTAGAAGAACAAAATACCAGCTGCACCAGCCCAATAGTTTTTGCCTATTGGTGAAGTCAACCTTGTCTGAGAACCAATTGCAAGACTATGGTTTAACATCCACTCCAATACTCTACCGTGGGGAAGAAGCCGCTAAGTATTTTGTAGACCTGTTGTATGACATTGCTGAAAAGGTGCAACGCTTATACGGCAATGTTGTACCTATGGAACCTTTAAACCAAAAGCAACAAGAAGAATACAACGTAGCGACAAGATGTTATCTATGCAAGAAGACCTTTAGTGAAGAAAACCAAAAAGTAAGAGACCACGATCATCTGACAGGGTTATACAGAGGAGCTGCTTGTAATTCATGCAATATAAATTACAAACTGCCAAACTTTATTCCTGTTGTTTTACACAATCTTAGCGGCTACGACTCCCACTTTATTATACCAGAGTTAGGAAGAGATGACGGTAAAATTGATGTTCTTGCTACAACATTGGAAAAGTACATCAGTTTTTCAAAAACAGTAGGTAAAATTAAACTTCGCTTTGTAGACTCTTACAGATTTATGCCATCAAGTTTAGCCAAATTGTCAGAGAACCTAAGAAGAGAAGACTTAAAAGAAACAAGCAAAATTGTACCTGAAGATAAATTGGACCTAGTATTAAGGAAAGGAGTTTTCCCCTATGATTATATAACTTCTACAGAAAAGTTTGAAGAAACTAGTCTTCCACCGATTGAAGCCTTCAATAGCAAATTAAACGAAAGTGAAATCTCCGTTGAAGACTACAATCATGCATGTAATGTGTGGAATCAACTAAACATTCAAACCTTGGGGAATATTCTGACTTTTATATAAAATTGGACGTAACTCTGCTGTGCGATGTGATGGAAGAATTCAGAAACACCTGCTTCTCCGCCTATGGACTGGACCCTCTACACTCGTACACATCTCCAGGATTAGCATGGCAAGCTATGCTAAAGTCAACCAACTGTCGACTGGAACTTCTAACGGATATTGATATGGTGCTCATGATGGAATCTGGTGTACGGGGTGGTTTGACACAAGCTGTAACACGTCATGTCAAAGCCAACAACAAGTACATCCCCGGCTTCGACGAGCAACAACCATCGGTCTACCTTGGCTACTTTGACGCAAACAACCTTTATGGTTGGGCAATGTCAAATCCGCTTCCCTACGCTGACTTCAAATGGATCGACCCGGCCACCATCGGAGACATCTCACAGATTCCAAAGGATGGTCCAAAAGGCTATATTTTGGACTGTGATTTTGAATACCCGGAGCACCTTCATGACCATCACTACGACTTGCCTCTCCTAGCCAAGACTGAAGTTTCACCGACAGGAAGATGGCCAAAATTGATGATGACCTTGGAGAATAAAGATCGTTATGTGGCTCACTACTGGGTAGTTCAACAGGCTCTTGAATTGGGTCTACGTATAGTAAGAATTCATAGAGCAATTGAATTCACCCAGTCTTGTTGGTTGAAACCATATATTGATTCCAACACTACAAGAAGAGCTGCAGCGACAACAGCATTTGAAAAGGACTTCTATAAATTAATGAACAATGCCATCTTTGGGAAGACCTTGGAGAACAAAAGAAAACACAAAAATGTAAAATTAGTGAGTGATCCTAGGAAATTGGAAAAATTAGTGCAAAAACCAAATTTCGGAACATCCATGATTATAAACGAAAATCTAGTCGCTGTCAGTATGAAGAAAACAACAATAGTCATGGACCGTCCGTTATACATAGGTATGTCGATTTTGGATATAAGTAAAACCCTGATGTATGATTTCCATTATAACAAAATGGTTAAACACTACGGAAGGGAAAACATTGGAGTCGCATACATGGATACGGACGCGTTTATCTACTGGATAAAGACTTTGGACATGTATGAAGACCTAAGGACTTTTCCATACAAAGAAGATTTCGACTTTTCTGACTATCCGAAGAACCATCCAAATTTCAATGAAAAAAATAAAAAAGTAATTGGAAAATTCAAAGATGAAGCAAATGGAATGCCTTTAGAAGAAATAGTAGCGCTGATGGCGAAATTGTATTCATTTAAGATGTACCACGAGAACAACACACCGACAGTCAAGAAAGCAAAAGGAGTGAAGACATCTTATTTGAAAAAACACGTAACATTTGACCACTACAAGACTTGTTTGTTTGAAGATACTACGATATCAGCAACATTCAACAATATCCGAAGCTTCAAGCATCAAGTCTACAGTGTCACCGAAATTAAAAAAGCACTGTCAGCTCGGGATGATAAAAGACATATTTTACCCGACAAAATCCACACTCTTCCTTTCGGCCATTACTCCTTAAACCCTATCAACTAGTAACCTATTCTTCGTCCTTCTACAACTTCGACCTTATTCCTTTCTCCTTCCGTAAAAAAATGGGGAACACGGCAAGTCCAACGCCGTGTTCCCCATTTTTTTACACAAGTTTGGATGACCTTGACCCATATAAATGATGTGAATATTTAAAACAACATTCATTGTGATTATACATGTGATACAACAAACATTGAAACCTGCAATATGAAGGACTTGAAGCAACAAATTGTCAACGAACTTCATAAACCTGCAAGAAGAAAGTTTCCACGAAGAAATACGGTGATAAAAGGAATTAATGATTTATATCAAGCGGATTTAATCGAAATGATTCCTTATAGCAAACAAAATAAAGGATATAAATACATATTGACTGTTATTAACTGTTTTTCAAAAATGGCAGACGCTTTACCACTAAAAGATAAAAGTGGCAAAAGTGTTACAAAAGCAATGGAAACAGCTATACAAAGAGACAAACATACTATTAAACATTTACAAACAGATGATGGAAAAGAATATTTTAATAAGGAATTTGCAAATTTAATGAAAAAACACAATATAAACCATTATTCAACCAATTCAGAAGTAAAAGCCTCAATAATCGAAAGATTCAACAGAACTTTAAAAAGTGCAATGTATAAAATGTTTTCCAACAGAGGATCGCACATATGGATTGATATGTTACCAAAACTTATAAACGAATACAATAACAAACTTCATAGGACTATCGGGATGAAACCAAACCAAGTAACTAGTAAAAATGAAAACCTTGTATTAAAACGTATAAAAACGAATACTAAACCAAAAGTTGAAAAACTAAAGCCTAAAAAATTTAATGTGGGTGATAAAGTGCGAATAAGTAAATATAAAGGTGTATTCAGTAAAAGATACCTGCCAAATTGGACCAATGAGGTTTTTACTGTATTCAAAGTACAACCTACAGTACCTGAGACATATATTTTAAAAGATAATAAAGGACAATTGCTTGAAGGAGGGTTTTATGGACATGAAATGTTAAAATCAACAGTAGGCGATGTATATTTAGTTGAAAAGGTGTTGCAACGGAAAAAAGATAAGGTCAAAGTACGATGGTTAGGATTTAATAAAACGGAAGATTCTTGGATACCTAAAAAGGATTTGATATAACGATAGAGAATCATTTTAGGTTGAACCATTACAAAGGATGGAGATAGTACCACAAAAAGAGAGTTTTACTATTAATAATATAGATGAACTCACAGTGGATAATTCAGAATTCAATAGTGGGAAACATGGCAATTTGTTACCAAACACCGTTCGTTGTCTGGTTACCGGACCTTCCAACTGTGGAAAAACTAATGTAGTATTCAATTTGATTACAAACCCTAAAGGATTACGATTTAACAATCTATATGTATTTTCAAAATCACTACAACAACCAAAGTATCAATTATTGGAAAAGATACTGACTAATGTGCCTGAAGTTAAATATTTAAAGTTTAATGCAAGCGAGAGTGTCATGCAGCCACAAGAAGCTAAACCATTCTCCGTGTTTATATTCGACGATGTATCTTGTGAAAACCAAAACACAATAAGGAATTACTTCGCTATGGGTCGACATAACAACATAGATAGCATTTATATTGGCCAAACTTACAGCAAAATACCTAAACAACTCATTAGAGACAATGCAAACATGTTAATTGTATTTAAACAGGACGAAACCAACCTAAAACATATATATTTTGATCATGTAAATGCGGATATGACATTTGAACGATTTAAAGAGTTGTGTGGAAAGGCTTGGGCTGAAAAGTATGGGTTCCTAACAATTATGAAGGAACAACCGCTAAACAATGGTCGATACAGGATAGGATTTGATAAATTTATATTAATACATTAAACGCGGTATAACACATTCATTGTTGTACAACACGTCTTGCTACAAACATGGTTAACCAAGAAAAATTAGTAAAAGAAATAAAATCACTTAGTGATTCTATTCGGGCTAAAAACAGAGCATTGAAACTAGGTATTAGCAAGAGGGAGAAATTCCTTGAATCTACTTTTAAACCTATTACTGAACCCTTGAAACAATTAAACAAAAAATTTGCTAAACCTGTATTGGAAGGAGATGCGATTGCACCTATTACGAAGTTTGAAAGAGAAAATGTAAAATCAGAAGAGTTTAGTGATGAAGACCCGGAATCCTCTACGTATAGTGGTTTTACCGGTGGAGAACCCGAAAGAGAGCTAGAATCACCGGACTATAGTGGAATAAAAGAATTATATGAAGTAAAAGCCAAAAGAGGACATGAAGTTGTATCAACTGCTAGTGAAGAGGAAAAAGAAGAAGAGACAAGGGAAGGTCCGTCAAACATAAGCTTGTTGGGTGAAAACATTCATAACAAAGGACCTTTAGGAAGGAAATACATGGTAAAAATGTTACTCGGAACAATTCCTAATAAGAATTACCATAGTTATGGAGCGAGATTAACAGAAGACGGTTTAATGATAGGTAATAGCCCGTTAAACGTTGACGAACATGATAATATTGTCATTGGTGATCAAAGGTATAAGGGCACAAAAGGATTATTTGAATTATTATTTGAAAATAAGCCTTCAGTATCGGTAGTGAAAGAAAAAGACATGGAAGCATATAAAAATATTTTGGAACAGACAAATGCATATAGGAGACAGTATTTACCTGACCAGCCTCCTTTTAGATCTAAGTCTTTAAAATATAAAGAATTTGTATCCAAGTTAATACCAACTAGAAGACAAACAATGCCGTTAACACAAAGAAAACCTGTAAAACGAAGATTTATGGCATCCACTTTGGATGTAAGTGCTCAGGAACGAAGAAAAAGAAGTAAGTCCGTTACGGGTACAGGTTTAATGAAGAAACTATATAACACAAATGTGATTTATTACAATAATATCAATAAATTGGTGGATAGAATGAAACTAATACATGAAGCTAAAGAAGCGGGTCATACTGGATTGGAAAACGAATGGGTGGCTTTAGTGGATGAACTCCGAAACCGTGGGGTAATCTCATAAAAATGCGTTACTCCCTAGAATACTATTCAGTTGCACCATGAGTGTCGACAAGTTCGGACGTTACTCCTCGGATGGGTTATATTATGCCAATAGTTTAAAAAGAAGTGCTGGTTTACCACAAACACCTGATGGAGATTATGATATGAGTAATAAAAGGTTAAAAAACATAAAAGATCCTACGGATGAAAACGATGCAATAAATCTAAAAATATTAAAGGAAAAGATATCGCCAACATTAAGATTACAAAATAACACATATGACGCAGAAGATCATAGAATCATCAACGTTGGTAAACCAAATCAAAACGGTGATGCAATAAACAAAGGTTATTTGTCATCTGAATTAAAAAATACGTTAAAATTCAATGGGAAAACGTATAGTGCTAACAATAAACGTATATCCAACGTAGATGACCCTAAAGATGCAAAAGACAGCGTAAATAAACGCTATTTACATTCTTTGATACCTGAAAAGACAAAAGATGGATTTTCTTTTTATAAATTTGTTATTAATGATATAGGCTATCCAAAAACTGAAAACGATGCTGTAAATCTAAAATATATTAAAGATCATTGCATCATACGTGATGTAGGGGTTATAGATTGTTTTAATAATTGTTTAGCAAATGTTAAAGATGGTTCGGCGCCATCAGATGGTGCAACAGTGGGTCAAATGATGGAAACCTTAAAACAAGAAACAACCTCTTTTGTAAAACAAGATCAAGTAGTATCGAAGCAAGGGGATGAATTTGTTCAAGGTAATGAAAAATTTAATTTATTAACATACAAAAATGATGCTTGGGATTGCATGGATAAAAAATTATCAAATATGGGATGGGGTTATGAAAAACATGATGCAGCTGCTTTATCACAAACCGTACATCTAGATCCAGATAAATATTTTAGATGGTTTACATGTAATAATAGTAGTGTGTTTTGGTTACTTCTGGACCGGAAGTCGTGCCATCTGCCCGAGCAGCTGCTCGAGCAGCTGGCGCCAGCTGCTATGTCACATAGCTTCCGGTGGGGGTTAGAGTGTATATATGAGATGCTGTAGTTATATTTTATGCCATATAGGTCGGGGTGGAGATGGCGATAGTGTTGGCGTTAGGGTGAAGTGAATTTGCGCATAAAATTAAAAGTTAGTTAAAAATTGAAATTCGTCGGTGTTAACGAAACTCTAACAGTTGAACAAAAATTAAGAGTTAGTTTAAAATTGAAATTCAAACTTATAATTGGGATCTGGAAAATATGTCAAGGTCATCCAGAGTAAGTTTTAAAAAATTCTATCCAACTATCACTAGAAATAGTTTTAAGTTGAAGTAGTTGGTGATAGCGGGATAATTGATTCGTGCCATGGGAGAGGTGTTTATCGTATGAAAGTTGGCGATCGAATGAGAAATGCCGCCTAGGGAGAGGGCTTATAAAACGGCAACCTCCCCCCACCACCCCTTCCCCCACTCCTTTAGACCAATAACCGGTTGCCGACACTATGTGGTAAAACTGAACCAGACATGGCGGCTGCCATGGATAATTCTAACCTCAAATCTTAGCTCAGCTGAAGAGAATAGAGGAGCATGAAGTAGGAATTGTGGTGACAGCGTTTATATGAGGAATAGTAGGGGTAAAATAAAAAAACTTGTTGAACACAGTCGATAGGTGTAACAAGTTCAAAGTTGTTGAATTGTAACATAGAATGTAAAATGTTGTAAATAACATTATCATCAACATTAACCTGCGAAGTCTTTGAGTATAATGGGTTAAAACTGTACTTCTTCCTAATTCTATTTAAATTAGTTCTACACTTTGAAATTGAAGGTTTAGAAGTACTTTGTAATATGTGTTGTGTTCGCAAAAGCTTTAATTTTAAACATTGTGCAGTCATTATAACCGATGTGTTAAGTTCAGAAGTTAAAAGAAGACTGAGATATAAAATGAAGTGTAAAAGAAATTGAAACAGAACGCCAGAGTAGTAATTTTATAGGTTAGAATTTACGAAGGCTATTCCATGGATAATTCTAACCTCAAACCTAGTAAGTGAAGTAGTCATAACATAAAACTAACGAGAGATGATGACCGAGCGGATGCGAGGCAATGAATGTTTGTAGCGCGATAAACTACCCACCTTTATAGAGGCAATAACTCCAGCCAGATGGCGGCAGATGGCAAGCAAATGACTGGTTGACCGACTTTCACCTGAGTAGTAAGAGAAGTAGGGTTCTGTGTCTATCCCTACTCTTTGGGGTCAATGACCGACCGGAAAGGTCAATGACCTCCCCCCCCCCTTCCCCCACTCCTTCCCCTACTCCTCTGGGTCAATGGCCGGTCACCACCTTTCCCTACTCCTTCTAGGCCAATGACCGGTCACCACCGGTTGCTGACTCTATGTGGTGAAACCAGACCAAACATGGCAGCTGCCATGGATAATTCTAACCTCAAACCTGCTGCGCATGCAACGAGTTCTCCGGATCGGAATAGTGACTATGCTATTGCGCATGCGCCTAGTCCTGTATTACTCACTTTAGCGCTACTGCACATGGATAATTCTAACCTCAAACCTTGGTTTTGCGTTGCTGTGCATATGCTGCTCCCCACTCCTTCGCCTTCCTTTTACACTGCTGCGAATTGGACTGGATTGAACACTGTACTGGAGTGAAACAACTTCCCCCACTCCTTGAAAACCCGAGGAGCGATAGGAGCTATATCTTTGCTTCAGTCGCCAACAAACTTTCATAGCGAAAGGTTGTTGGCGACTCAGCAAGAGGTTTCAAATATATAGTAGGCCTATATATATTTGAACTTCTTCTACTATGTTGCGTTTTTTAATGCAATGTGGTATGTGTGTGTGTGTGTGTTTAGTTTTAAGGTGTATTTAATTTAAGAAATAATTTGCGCATTGCGATGTTAGTTATAAGTTGGGTTTAGCATTAAGGTGTATTAATTTTTAAGAATAATGATGGTATTTAGCATTAAGGTGTATTAATTTTAAGAATAATGATGGTATTTGGTTGTGTTGAATTATTTGGTTTTTAATAATGATGTGTTGGTACTAATAATTTATGTTTGTTTTGTGCATTTGTTTTGCCTTACAGCTAGATGTTAGGGGGTAGATTAACTGTAAATTCAGAAGTTCAGTTGAACTTCATTTAAAATGGGTGGGACATCCGCAAGTCGGACTTTTTTTTGCATTTTGTTTAGGAATATGATGGGTGGGATTAGTTTGGGTGGGGTTAGAGTTGCGTTTCTGCATTAACTGTTCCAGTTTCCCTGAAATTAATGGTTACGCTTTGATGCGGACGGGAAGTTACGCTTTGATGCGGACGGCCCAGGGACCTCCCTTGCAGAACGTAACTAGTGGGTTGGGAGTGGGAACCGCTAGGCAAACAGGGTGGTGGGAACAGTATTACTGTTTCCATCACCTTGGATCATTATAAATCTTGAATGACCTTGACCCACTTTCGGAAAGGTCAATGACCCCCCCCCCTCCCCCCCCCCTCCCCCCCCTCCCCCTCCCCCCCCCCCGAAAAAATGGAGTCGATCCCCCCCCCCTTCCCCCACTCCTACCCCCACTCCTTCCCCTACTACGGGTGAACGACCGGTCATGACCTGAAAAATTAAAATGGCTATAACTTGATAATGGATTGACGGATTTGGACAAGCGATACATCATTGAAAAGGTCTATGTAAGACAAACATTTTGGTAAAAGAAGAATTTGGTTATCTTATTTTAGTGAAAAGTTATGCGAATTATTTTAAATAAATACCTTCTCTTTCCCCTTTTCCCCCACCTCCCAGGTCAATAATCAGTCTCGGCCAGCTGCTACCCCTCTCATTTGCATATTGTTATAAAAGACGCACCGACTGCGGCTAACATTTCATTCTGATTACAGACGTTACGCTGCGAACTTGGAGCCACAACCATGTTATCTCTGCCAACTACAACTTCTACTTTAACTTCTACTTCGACTTCTATTTCTACTACGGCTGTTCCTGCACCTAAGAAAACTCTTCGCCTCAAAAACATTCCTGATTGCTACAAGAATCGACTTGCATCTCAACCTTCAACTTCTGGAGCTATTCTTCCGCCAACCAACACTTCTAGACTTCGTAGTATTTTTTCACCGCCTTCGCCTTCAAAGGACTCCGCACCACCATCAACTACTATGCCGCCACCGCAGAAGCCAGTTCACCACCATCCTAATACCCCTTCCGTTGAAACCATTGTTCATCGTCTTAGCACACCTATTATCCCACTATCACCATTGCCTCCTACCCCACCACTTAGTACACCTGAAGATCATACCTATCACAAAACTGATTCTTCTCAACCTGCTACTAAATCATCTCCTAAATCAGCTCCTAAACCAGCTTCTAAACCAGCTCCTAAACTTACTCCTAAACCTACTCCTAAACCTGCTCCTTCAGAGCAATTTCAATTATTACAAGAAGAGCGTCGTAGGGCATTTAGCCGTCCCACTACTTGCCCTGAAATGCTTACTAGGGGAATTAAGAAAGGATCACCAAGTGGGAGGAAATGTGTAAAAAACGAAAGTTTTTGCCGTGTACATGTCGTAAAACACATTTCTGAACCACAAGTGACAGAAACCCTCACTGTTGAATATCAATCCAAAATTATTGGTGTGAAAGGAAATAGGCTT
Source organism: Neoaliturus tenellus (assembly GCA_030545055.2). Classification (NCBI taxonomy): domain Eukaryota; kingdom Metazoa; phylum Arthropoda; class Insecta; order Hemiptera; family Cicadellidae; genus Neoaliturus; species Neoaliturus tenellus. Next base: position 264,569 of record JAQYXR010000043.1, on the reverse strand, counting down.
AAGAGAGGTTGTGTCTATTTTTTTGAAAGTGTTATTGACAACAAACACATTTTGGCAACTTGTAACGGCGTAAGATATAATATTAAAGTGATTGAATCCTTGCGCAAAGAGAAATCAGTTTATGAGTTAGACTCTAAAGACTATCTCCTCAGACACAAACTGGATGGTATTACAAGGTGGAGCGTAGCAAGTAAATTCACATAGCTTTTTCCAAATTATTGCTTAAAAAAATACTGGGGGAGAAACACAACGCGTTATAGCGTTGTGTTTCTCCCCCATTATTTTTTAACACTCTAAGTCTCGTGACCTACTAACCTACTTCCATCCAAGTAGTAAGAAAAGTACTTCCCCCACTCCTTTGGGTTGATGACTGGTCATGGTCAGCACCTATCCCTCATTTGCATACTATTATAAAAGCGGAGCGAGCGTTGGTCACCCCTTCATTTTTCTTCTACACGCCGCTCTTGTCGTTTCGTCTCTGCTGTTTACAATATTTCTTGCTTTAAAATGCCTCCTCATCTGAATGAAAATTTTAATTTTTCTGAAATTTCTGATGTTTTTGAACAATCTGAAGACACTTTAAGTAACGACAGTGAAAGTGAAGATGATGAGGACGATGATGATTATACTGTTGAACTTAGTGAAGAACGTAAAGTCATAGCAATTGATCCACAATTTCCATTTGATACAATAGAAAAGTTTATGGCTGAAGCTAATAAATGGTTGGACTCAGGATGTTATGTACGAATTGACTCTTTTACATTGTATGGTGATAGTCATTCTTTCCTTGTCACACCAAATGACAGAGACCGCATGTTGCAGTGGGCACAATCTATGATGGAGTGCTACGAACAAGGTGTGGACACTGGCGGCTATTTTCTTGCACAACTAGTGTAATAACAAATTACCCTTCCCCCACGTAGTGAAGAAGGAAAAGAAATATTAGGAATCTAATTATAATATTTCCTTCCACATATAAAGAAGAAGGGGAAAGGAGTGGGGATTATAAAGTGGTGGGGGAATGTGTATAAATGCAGGTTGTTTTAAGAGACTTTTATTATTATTGTGGCTTTAGCAGAAACAACATGGAGTTTAAATCTTCAGCAAAAATAAGGAATAATATAATAAAGAAAGAAATTCGCAAGAAAGAAAAGATTGAACTTATAAAATTACAACTTATAATACCTTCCATTAAAATTGGATGTAGCAAACTAAAGACTTTGGTGAAAACTAACGAATATTTGTTACAATTGCTAAAAACAATCGAAGAGTTGAAGAGAAAGAATGGACATTCTACATAGTAAAATTTGAACATTTTAATATAAATAAGTAAACTGAAAAAAGTAGATGTAAAATAGAGAGCGAGGAATAGATCACTTTGTGGTAATGGACTAACATGCCACTTAGTGCTCTATTCCTCGTTCTCGCGTTAAATTGGATTACCTTGACCTATTTGTTTGACTGTTAGAATTTGGTTAACAATGTTGAATTTCAGTTTTGAATTAATGTTTATTTTTATTCAACTGTTAGAGTTTTTTAACACTGTCGAATTTTAGTTTTGAACTAACTTTTAATTTATGCGAATTTTCAGTTCAACTCTAGTTAATTTATGCGCAAATTTAGTTTAACCAAGTGCCTGTGCTCTAGCCATTTCCTCTCCAACATTTGTTCTTTTAACATCTGTCCCATAACATCTGTCCTAACAGATGTTAAAAGAAAGTTTGTTAAAGTTTGAATATAAAGAAGTATATACTAAAACTCCAATGGGAATAAAGAACACGAATGAACAATTAGTTTGTAGAAGGTTAATATTTTGTTGAAAATGTTTGATTTCCTAGGATAGTGAAGAGGATGAAATAGTGGTGGGGGAACCATTATAATAGGAGGAACGTGAGAGCCCACTTCATTTCTTGGTGAAATTTCGAAGAGTAAACATCTCAACATGTATCGTTGCGATAAATGTTTGGAATCGTTTCACGATGAAATTCTATTAGACTGTCATAAAGAACTAATTCACAACAACCCAGAAGAAAAACAAGAACAACAAGAACAACAAGAAGAACAAGAACAACAAGAAGAACAAGAAGAACAAGAAGAACAAGAAGAACAATATGAAATAACAGCAACATCTTCAACTACTTTACCAAATCTACAAGTATTTGCATTACCTGGTAAAGTAGTAATGCATCATAAGATTCAAAATGAAAACTTGAAGCTAGAAGAATTTATTAGAGAAGCAAAACCAATTGTAAGTAAAACTTTAAAAGAAGAATTAAAAAGATTGAACTTTCTTAAATTTGGTTTACTACTAGAAGCTATGTTTATAAATGTACAAGAAGAATTATCACCAAGAGGATTCATAACAAAAAACCGAACCATTATGGAAAGTTCAAACATTGATTCAATAGTAGAGAACTGTATAGAAGAAATATTAACAAAAATTCAGGAACATGAAGGAAGAGGATCCGGATGGAGTCTTACAAGTATTGAAGTATTAGATATAAGAGTTCACAAACATGGATATGGACTAATGGGATCAAGTTATATTCCTCTGCCAAAAAGAATTGAAGATACAAAATCTTGTATTAATGTTAAAAATGAAGACAATGAATGTTTTCGTTATGCAATGACAACTAAATTTGTACCACATAATGCGAATAGACCTGACCAAGAATATGAAAATCAAAGATTTAGATACAATTTTCAAGGAATCACTTATCCTGTATCACTGAAAGATATATCAAAATTTGAGAAGAAAAATCCCGGTACGTCTATCAATGTTTTTGCATTAGATAGTTCAAACAAAGTGTATCCTTTACGTATTGCAAAAGAAGAGCTACCAGATCATACGGATTTACTACTACTAACGCGAGGAGATGTGTCTCACTATGTGTACATAAAGCAATTTGATCGTCTTGTTAACAAGCAACTTTCGAAAAATCGAAACAAAAAGATAATTTGCAAGAGATGTTTTAATTTTCAACGAGAAGGAAGAGAAGGAAGAGAATGGTTACAAGAGCACAAAAGACTATGTAACAATAATTATGAAGCAAAGATTAATTTACCTGCGGAAAACAGAGCATTCGTTAAATTTGAAAAGGTTCATTATCAATACCGTATCCCTTTCGTTGTGTATGCGGACTTTGAATCAACACTTGTTCCTGTTGAAGATGAAAATTGTGAAGCTAGAAAAAGTGTCAAGTATCAAATGCACAAACCAAACAGTTTTTGTTTAATGGTGAAATCGACATTATCAGAAGAACATTTAAACAGATATGGATTAACTTCAGAACCTCTAGTATATCGTGGTGAAAATGTAGAAAAAATATTTCTTGATCACTTATATTCAATAGCTGGAAATGTACAAAGATTATATACAAATATTGTACCAATGAAAATGATGGAGGAAGAAGAAGAAATTCAACATGAAAATGCAACTCGATGTTTCTTGTGCAAAAATGATTTTACTATTGAGAATTATAAAGTTAAAGATCACGATCACCTCACTGGTTATTACAGGGGTGCTGCTTGTAATAAATGCAACTTGAGCTATCGTTTACCACTATTTATTCCTGTGGTTCTGCATAACCTTAGTGGGTACGATGCTCATTTCATAATACCCGAATTAGGAAGAGACGATGGTAAAATTGATGTATTAGCTGAAACTTCAGAGAAGTTCATCAGTTTTTCCAAAGAAGTTGGAAACATGAAATTAAGATTCTTAGACTCCTACAGATTTATGCCGTCGAGTTTGTCCAAACTTTCAGAAAATTTAAGGAAACAAGATTTAATCGAAACAAAGAAAATTGTAAATAACGACAAACTGGATTTGGTACTTCGGAAAGGTGTGTTTCCATATGATTACATAGACAGTTTAGAAAAATTTAATGAAACATCACTTCCGGCTAAAGAAGAATTTAAAAGTAAACTTTACGACATGGACATATCTCAAGAGGACTATGATCATGCATGTAAAGTATGGAACGAATTAGGATTTAGAACATTAGGAGAATATTCAGATTTTTATGTTAAATTAGATGTAACTTTATTATGTGATATAATGGAAGAATTTAGAAATACGTGTTTTGCAGCTTATGGATTGGACCCTCTTCATTCGTACACTTCACCTGGATTAGCATGGCAAGCCATGTTGAAAGAAACAAATTGTAAAATACAACTTCTTACTGATATAGATATAGTTTTAATGTTAGAGTCAGGAGTTCGAGGGGGATTGACGCAAAGCGTTACACGACATTTTAAGGCGAACAACAAGTATCTGCCCGATTATGATGCATCAAAACCAACAACATTCCTGGGTTATTTTGATGCAAATAACTTATACGGATGGGCAATGTCAAATCCCCTTCCATATGATAATTTTAAATGGATAGATCCAGAATCGATTGGAAACATAATGGATATACCGAAGCATGGTGAAACTGGTTACATTTTTGATGTGGATTTTGAATATCCTGAACATCTTCATGATCAACATTATGATTTACCACTTCTTCCGAAGACTGAAATTTCCCCTACTGGAAGATGGCCAAAATTATTGATGACTTTAACCGACAAGTCTCGATATGTTGGACACTACTGGATGATACAACAGGCTTTAGACTTAGGACTGAGAATTACAAAAATTAATCGAGTACTACAATTTTCTCAATCTTGTTGGTTAAAACCTTACATCGACAACAACACAAGAAGAAGAGCCGCCGCTACATCAAGTTTTCAAAAAGATTTTTTCAAATTAATGAACAACGCAATATTTGGCAAGACTTTGGAAAACAAAAGGAAACATAAGGATATCAAATTGGTAACTGATCCAGTAAAATTACAGAAATTAGTGCAACAACCAAACTTTGGTTCATCTGTAATTATTAATGAAAATCTAGTTGTTATTTCCATGAACAAGAAGTCAGTTGAAATGGATCGTCCTTTGTATCTTGGAATGTCAATCTTGGATATTTCAAAAACACATATGTATGAGTTTCATTATAAGAAGATGGTTAACTATTATGGAAGAGAGAACATTGGTATTGCATATATGGATACGGATGCACTCATTTACTGGATTAAAACAAATGACATGTATGAAGATCTACGCACCTTTATATATAAAGATGATTTCGACTTTTCCGATTATCCTAAGGATCATCCAAATTACGACTACGACAAAAACAAGAAAGTATTGGGAAAATTTAAAGATGAAACAAATGGTGTGCCGATGATGGAAATTGTAGCATTAATGTCCAAACTGTATTCATTTCAACTGTACATAAATGAAAGGAATGAACATCAAGTCACGAAAAAAGCCAAAGGAATAAAAACTTCTTTCCTGAAGAAGAATGTACAGTTTGAACATTATAAAAGATGTTTGTTTGAAAATGTTGAAACAACTGCAACGTTCAACACTATTAGAAGTTATAATCATCAACTTTTTAGTGTCAAACAAACAAAGTGGGCATTAAGCTACAAAGATGACAAGCGCCATATTTTAGAAGATAAAATTAATACTTTACCATTCGGCCACTACTCCCTGAACCCTATCGACCAGTAAACCTATTCTTCGTCCTCTACCTTCTTCCTTTTTCCTTTCCGTAAAGAAGAGGGGACATGGCAAGCCCAATGCCATGTTCCCTCTTTTTTACACTAATATGAAATGGCCTTGACCTATATTCAAACTATATAAATGAGAATTAACTATTCTATGGGTCAGTATTTTTACAAGCAGTGTACAAGAAACATCTGAAGATGGAAAGTGTGAAGGACAAGATTGTAAATGAACTACATAAACCAGCAAGAAGAAGATTTCCAAGAAGAAGTACAATCATTAAAGGAATGAATGATCTTTATCAAGCTGATCTCATTGAAATGATACCGCACAGTAAATTAAATAAAGGATTTAAATATATTTTAACAATTATAGACTGTTTTACTAAAATAGCTGATGCTTTACCATTGAAGGATAAGACTGGTAAAAGTGTTACAAAAGCTATGGAAACCACAATACAAAGAAATAAATTTAAAATTAAACATCTACAGACCGATGATGGAAAAGAATATTTTAATAAAGACTTTGGAGCTTTGATGAAGAAATATCAAATAAATCATTATTCTACAAATTCTGAAGTTAAAGCTTCAATAATTGAAAGATTCAATAGAACATTGAAAGGTGCGATGTATAAACAATTTTCAAAACGAGGATCATATGTGTGGTATGACATATTACCACAACTTATAAAACAGTATAACAACAAATATCATCGTACCATTGGAATGAAACCTATCCAGGTAAACAGAGCTAATGCGAAAATTGTATTACAACGCATTAAAAATAATACAACACCGAAATTAGAAAGATTGCAACCAAAGAAGTTCAAGGTCAACGATAAAGTTCGTATAAGCAAATACAAAGGTGTATTTAGTAAAAGATATCTACCAAATTGGACTAATGAAGTATTTACAATTTATAAAGTGCAACCAACTATACCTGAAACCTATTTATTAAAGGATAACAAGGGTGAATTACTTCAAGGTGGATTCTACGGACACGAATTGTTGAAATCAACAGTTGGTGATGTATATCTTGTCGAGAAGATTTTACAAAGGAAAAAGGATATGGTTAAAGTCCGGTGGTTAGGGTTTGATAAAAGTGAAGACTCTTGGATTCCTTCAAAAGACTTAGTATAGTTGTTTAATAGCTCATTGTGTGTTTAACCTTTATACAAGATGGAGATTGTACAACAAAAAGATCGATTTAATATCAATAACATTGATGAATTGACAGTTGACAATGATAAGTTAAATCATGGAAAACATGGTGAATTACTACCAAATACGATAAGATGTCTAATAACTGGTCCTTCAAATTGTGGAAAAACTAATGTTGTTTTTAACCTTATAACTAATCCTAAAGGATTGCGTTTTAATAATATATACATTTTTTCAAAATCATTGCAACAACCAAAATATCAATTATTGGATAAAGTACTTGCAAGTGTACCTGAAGTGAATTTTTACAAGTTTAATGCCAGTGAAACAATTATGCAACCGAATGAAGCAAAACCATTTTCTATTTTTATATTTGACGATGTTTCTTGTGAAAATCATGACACAATAAGGAATTATTTTGCTATGGGAAGACATCATAATATTGATAGCATTTATATTGGTCAAACATACAGTAAAATTCCAAAACAACTTATAAGAGACAATGCAAATATGTTGATCATCTTCAAGCAAGATGAAACAAATTTAAAGCATATATATAATGATCATGTAAATGCGGATATGCCATTTGAAAAATTTAAAGAGATGTGTGGCAAAGCATGGAATGAGAAATATAGCTTTCTCGTTATTATGAAGGAAGAAGATATTAAAAATGGTAGATATCGTATAGGGTTGGATAAATTTGTATTTATGCGTTGAACTACCGATGCTACATCTAGTTACACGTTGAACTTCACAGTGTAAACATGGTGAATCAAGAAAAACTATTGAAAGAAATAAAATCACTCAGTGATTCTATTAGGATGAAGAATCGTGCATTGAGGATGGGTTTAAGTGAAAGAGAAGAATTTCTAGAGACTACATTTAAACCTATTACGGAACCTTTAAAACAGATATCAGAAACTATTGGTAAACCTCATTATGAAGGAGATGTTTTACTACCAGTTTCTAAACAAGAAGTACAAGCATTAAAAAAAGAAGAAGATGATGATTCATATACAAGTGCTAGTGAGCAAGAAGAAACAAAAGAAGAAGAAGAACCAATTGTTGAAAAGGAAGAAGAACAGCCAATACCAGAAGCAGAACAATCTATTCCAAATTTAACTCAATTGAGTAGCGATATATTACAACATGGACCTCTTGGAAGAAAATATATAATGAAAATGCTACATGACATGAAATCAAACCCGAATTTGAGTAGATCACACGTATACGGAGCAAGAATTGATGGGAATGAATTGAAGATTGGCGATTCAAAGCTTGAAATAACACAAGACGATTACATCATTATTGGTGAGCATAGATATAAAGGAACAAAAGGATTATATGAATTAATTTTTAAAAACATACCACTAAGATATTCATCCAAAGATTTAAGTGTTTTTAAGGAGATTCTACAAAATACTAACGCTCATAAAAGAAACTACTCAAAGGATGCAATGATTAATCGTTCACGTGCAACAAAATATAACATCGTTATAAAAAAGTTGTTTCCTCCACGAAAATTGCCAACATTACGTACTGCAACAGCGGTGAGACAACCACTGAAAAGAAAATCTTTATCACTTATGGATTTATCACTTCTTGAACAACATGGTAAAAAGAGTAAAGGAGATACTTCAACATCTGGTAAAGGATTGATGAAAAATCTATACAATACGAATGTGATTTACTACAATGATATCAATAAATTGGTTGATAGAATGAGACTATTGCATGAAGCCATGGAAGCCGGTCATACAGGTTTGAATAATGAATGGGTGGCTCTAGTTGATGAACTTAGGAATCGCGGTATAGTCGTATAATTGTCCGTGGATATAAAAGAGGTGCAAGCATAAGACGTATCAGTTCTAACATGAGCGTCGACAAGTTCGGACGGTACTCCGCTTTAGGAGTGCAAGTTGGAGAAGACAGAAAAAGAAGTGGATTACCGCAAACACCTGAAGGTGACTATAGCATAAGTAATAAATTTTTAAAACTAGTTAAAGATCCAGAAGAAGATACTGATGGAGCAAATTTGAAGACAGTAAAAGAAGCTACTTCAACATCATTAAAATTACATAAGAATACTTATGATGTTGAATCACATAGATTAATTAATGTTGGTAAACCAACTGAAGGTTCTGATGCAATTACTAAAGAGTACTTATCATCTGAACTTTCAAATACTTTAAAATTGCAATGGGGTAACAACTTAAAAGATGGACAAACATATGATGCTGGAAATTATAGAATAACCAACGTGGGAAATCCCAAAAATGATAAAGATTCAGTTAATAAAGAATATTTACATTCTATAATACCGGAAAAAACTGAACATGGATATTCTTTTTATAAATTTATTATAAATGACATTGGATACCCAAAGGAAGACGGTGATGCTGTAAACCTAAAATACATCAAGGACAACTGTATTTTACAAGATGTTAATGAAATCGATTGTCATGGTAAAACATTGACAAATGTAAAGTTTGGTTCTCAACCAAAAGATGCTGTTACTATAGAACAATTATCTAAAGAATTAAAAAAGGAAACATCCAATTTTGTAAAACATGAAGATGCCGTGTTAAAGCGGGGAGATAAATTTATACATGGAAATGAAAAGTTTAATTTAATGCAAGGAAATAATGATGAATGGGATGCAGGACGTAAAACAATAACAAATGGAAGATTTGGTATAAAAGATACAGATGTACCTCTAATGGTGCAAACATTAATTGCTACTGGTGGTACATTAGGTACATACAATGGTCGTAATAGAAGAATAAAAGATATTTATCCTGGTTACGAAGCAAATGATTGTGTTACAATGAAACAAACAATAACTTGGGATAAACACTTTGGGACCAAATATGATGCAAAGATGAAGAAAATAATTAATATTTTACCAGGCGAAGATTCAAATGATGCTGCTACTATTGGACAAGTCATAAAAACATCAAAAAGTGATTCAACAGCTTACACATGTAATGATAAACGTATTATGCAATTACATGATCCTCAACATCTAAAAGATGCTGTAAATTTAGATTGTTTAATAAGAATAGTGGGCAATTTACTTATTGATACCCATAATCATATAGCTAGTACAACGAATCATGTGATGATTCAACCCGATGAACGAGAAGCTTGGATTAAAAATAGAATTATAAATCAGTATATAATTAATTTGAATAACTAAGTGTTTAAATATAAAAAATTATACATAACTTATTCATTTATGTAATGTATCTTGTGGAGTAAACACACCAGTTTATATAAGACTACATAATGAAGGCCGTATCACTCAGTCATCATCAAGACAGCAACAAGAGAGGACGTGGTATAACTTCAACTGCGTTATCCCTGCTTAGACGGATACCTATTGGTGCTGTTGTAAATCGAGCAATAGACGCTTTACATACGAATTACATCTGCCCGGAGGTTATCAATATTGTGGACCTGGAACTAAGTTGGCAAAACGTTTAGCAAGAGGAGATCCTGGAATTAATAAATTAGATCAAGCTTGCAAAGAACACGATATAGCATATTCAAAGTATAAAGATTCAACAAATAGATCAATAGCAGATAAAATTCTAGCGGAAAAAGCTTGGCAAAGAGTAAAATCAAGTGACGCAAATATTGCAGAAAAGCAGCAGCTTGGGCAGTAACTACAGCCATGAAGACAAAAGCAAAGTTAGGTGGTGGAAGACGTCGCAGAGGAAGACCTGCAAAGAGAGGCGCTCCCAAAAGAGGTGGAAACATTAAAAAAGGACGTCGTAGAACTCATAAGGCAAGTGTAAAGAAGACTTCTGTTTGGCAAATGGTAAAAAACGGAGCAGGTTTATACCTAAGACCATACCGTGTGTACTAAATAAAAGAATCAATTGATGATAATTCCAAATAAAGCCTTAACAAATCATCAGTTAAATGATTATGTAAAATGTTTGAAAATACCATTCTTTCGAGGAGTTTTTATGAAAGATGCATTACCAACTAAAATATGGAAAAATGAAACTGGAATAGTAAATTTGGATTCCACCTATGGTCCAGGCACTCATTGGGTATGCTATAAAAAACTCGGACAAACCATTTACTACTTTGACAGTTTTGGCAATCTACCACCGCCAAAAGAACTGCAACATTATTTTCGAAACTCCAAAAACATTTTTTACAATTACAAAAGAGAACAACCTAACAATACTGAAATATGTGGGCATTTATGTTTGGAGTTTCTAGCGAAGAGTGTCAGTCAGCTTTAAGATGTCATCGTATACAGTGTCACTGAGTGGAAATTCATCCACATTGAAAAGTACGCTGTTCCCAGCATTGCGTCTATCCAAGGAAAGATTATGGGAAGCGGCATTACTTGATTTGACTACCTACAATTCAATTCCTAATGTTACAGAAGGAAAAAACAATTTACTACATTATTATGAAACTAAGGATGCTGCAGGAAAATACTCAGAATTGAAAATAATTACATTTCCTACTGGAGCTTATGAAATTGATGATATAAACCAATTATTACAGAAACAACTCGGAGAAGACAATATCACCGTTAAAGGAAACAATAATACTTTAAAAGCAGAAATAACTTCAAAATATTATATTGATGTCAGCTTGGAACAGTCGATTGGCAGTTTACTTGGATTTACAGATACAAAAAAGAAAATCTTAACTCCTGGAACTACTCATTCAGGTGATTCAACTGTAACAATATTGAAAGTAAATAGTATTGATGTCACGTGCAACATTATACACGGATCGTATAGAGATGGAGTTAATCAACATATTTTACATACATTTTATCCAACAGTGGCTCCCGGTTTTAAAATTGTTGAGAAGCCACAAAACTTGATATACCTACCGTTAAACACCAGTTTCATTTCAGACATCGTACTGAACATATTGGATCAAGACGGTCATAGTGTTGACTTTAGAGGAGAAACAATTACTATACGGATACACATCAGAGCAGCAACATAAAAGTCAACATGGGATTATCATTTAAACCGCAACGGAAGAGTTGGGAGCTCAGTAGCTCCTCGACATTGGAAGAGTTAACATCGGAAAACATTCGTTTTCTACAGAAGATTGGATTGAAACTTAACAGCGATGGATATCCTGGATATATCTCAAGGACCAACGTTCGACGAAACACTATGGGAGAAGGAATATCACACGCACAACCCTTACACTTCATCAAAATTAAACAATAACGATGAAATAAGGATCCCCATTCAACAACAAGATATTTACACTTTACCGTGTGAAAGTTACTTGTACATCGAAGGACGGGTATTAAAATTGGATGGAAAAACTGCTTCAACAGTTCCTTTTATAAATAACCCGATGGCATATCTTTTTGATGAAATAAGATATGAAATATCAGGGGTGACGGTTGATTCAACAAAAAAGGTTGGTTTAACAACGACATTGAAAGGATTAACATCATTAACACCGCATGAGAAGAATTCAATAGTCACCGCCGGATGGGTTGCCCCCGATAAAGACACTATAACACCAGCTTCCAACGGTCACTTTGATTTTCATGTACCTTTACGATTGCTTTTGGGATTCGCTGAAGATTACAAACGGGTAATAATAAATGTCAAACAAGAATTAGTATTACTCAGATCTTCAACTAATAAGGACTTGATACTTGCAGACCCTGCAACTACGGAAGATAAACTGGAATGGCAACTAAAGTTGGATAAAGTTGTTTGGAGAGTACCTCATGTAAGATTGGCTGATGAACATAGAATCCTATTATTGAGAAAGTTGAAATCTGACCGTGATATTGTGATGCCATTCCGAAGTTGGGAATTTCATGAATACCCTACACTACCTCAGACAGAACGACAAACATGGACCGTCAAGACATCAACTTACTTGGAACGAGCAAGGTACATAATACTCGGTTTTCAAACTAAGCGAAAAGATGTTATCACTGCAAATGCTGGTCAATTTGATCACTGTAAAATAAAGAATTGTAAAGTTTTCCTAAACTCTCAATTCTTTCCCTATGACAATTTGAATGTCATGTTCAGCAAAAAACGTTTTTCTATTTTATACGATATGTATGCAAGATTTCAATCGTCATATTATGGAAAGACTAATACACCACTATTATCACCTGACCAGTATTATTCCAAGGCTCCAATAATTGTAATCGATTGTTCAAAACAAAATGAATCGGTAAAATCATCAAGTGTGGATATAAAAATTGAAATGGAATTTGAAGAACCAGTAGCGGATGGAACTTCGGCATACTGTCTAATTCTACATGATAAAATAGTTACTTACACACCGCTGACCGGAATTGTGAAGAATGTACTTTAAGAAGAATTGTACAACAACTGCAAATTTTTGAGGTTAGAATTATCTGCTTTAATTTTTGAGGTTAGAATTTCATTTGTGAAAGACAAGTTCAAAACAAACAATTATGTAATTGTATAAATTTCAAGGATTTACGAAAAATATAAAAGCGAGAAAATAATTAGTAGAAACTTCATTCTATCTTCAACCGTCGTATGGGAAACATCATTCGCAAGATGAATTCTACTAACGGAGAAGAAAATACACCTCTAATGGATGATAATAGTTCAGATATAGAAAAACAAGTTGAACGAGAAATGGACGAGTTCCTAAAATTCAACAAACATAAGAAGAGAGAAGAAGAAAAAGCTGAAAAAGAAGTAAAAAGGAAGAAGGTTGAAGTTAACATTACAACCAATATTTTAACAGAAGTATTTCTTCGGATTATCTACCCAATTTCTTCATGCATGACAAAAAGTATATCAGTTGGAATTTTAAAATCAATGGATTATTCACCAATTGTTATTTTAAATCATGGAAACAAAATGGTTACTTTCAGTGAAATTACTTGGGAATCTCTCATGAAACATTTACATCTTTTGGAGTGCTATTTAAGTAACAACACATTTGGAAGAAGAACAAGATTAAGTTTATTGGAATCAAATATTGAAGTTGATATAGTAAAACATCGTGGAGGACAAATTGTTCGCTTCAGAGATTTAACTACACATAATGTTAAATTATATTTCACTAAAGAAGAATTTTATACTTTAAGTTGTACTACCGGTCCCATCACCAGATATTTGAAACAACTAATATTTTCAAGTGCAATAATTAAAGACTATCTAATTGATACATTGGACAAAAAACCTTTTGTTCCAATTTTATACGGTCCCGTGGATACTTCAATCTTTAATAGAATACCTCAAGAAGTTGAAATGTGGAGACAATTAAACAACTATCACACCAATTTTAATATTGATGAAGTGGCACAAGAAGTGAAAGAAGAAGAACAATCCTGTCTGTTATAAACATCGGCTCATTCAATTTTTAAGTCAGTTGTTAGTAAGACTTCATCATGAATAAACGGGTTTCGTTTTCTAATGCGCCACATATAATGGAAGTTAAAAGAGGTATAATTGAATTTCAAGCTTTCCGAGGAAATGATGGTAATTTTATTATTAAAGAATTAGTAATCTTGGACATGAACACATCAGTAGTTTATCATTATTTGTTCAAACCTCCAGTACCATTTAATAGACTAACAACTAAAGCGAAAGTTACAAACAAATGGTTGAACAAACATTTTCACAACTTAAGATGGGATGAAGGTTTCATTAATTATAACATGATGCCGCACATTATGAATCATTATTGCAAAGAGTTTAAAATTATCTACACAAGGGGATTGGAAAAAGCAAATTGGATACAATCATTTACAAGCAACGAAGTGATTAATGCAATAATTGATAAAGATTTCCAATGCTACTTCAACGAACTTTGTATTTCATCAAAAAGTTTTAAACATCGAAGGTCGCAGTGCGCTTTAAAGAATGCCTACCGCTTGAATAATTTCCTTCAACAAACTGGTGGGGGTAGTGTCAGTGGTGGGGGTAGTGTCGATTATAAAAGTGAGAGCGCTACCATGACACAGCATGAGTATTACTCAAACCTCCGAAGAGACAACATCTCCGACGGACATTCTTATTAACAAGAAGATTAACAACAACATCAATATGGCATCACAGAACTTACTTCAAAGTTTAGTTGATCAGTTCAACGCTCATTCTAAATCATCAATTCTACCTACGAAGAAATGTTCTGAACTAAAAGAAGAAAAACACTACATCATTCATACTATTAAGAAAATGGAAACTTCAGTAGGTGATGCTATAAATTGCACTTTGAGCGAGGCACCTTATACAATTGGTGATGAAGCAAAATTTCAGATCTTCTTACCAAAGCGCTTCGTACAACTACTTCAAAATGAAGATCTTCGTATAATTCAACCCGGCGCACTCTATTTGGTATCACATGGACCCAGTGGAAACAACTCTACTGAACTTACAATTCATGTAACACCTACTACTGATTAATTTGTACATAACATTGTAAATATTTCTTTGTATTTGGTTTTTCAATAAATATGATATAAAACAAAACAAAAAATAAAAATAAAAAAAAGCAACATATTGTAATGTCTTTGTACATTACAATATGTTGCTTTTTTTTAAAAATTCCACAGGATGACCTTGACCCAATTTTGTATAATTATAAAAGGGGAAATGTACTTGCAAAATTCATCAGTCTACTGCTACCTTTCATACCGTACACATCTCGCTCTTAATCCCTGAATATAAAACTGCAACATGTCCCTAAAGGTCAAGTGTGCATCTTACGATACTAACACCATAACAACTTTTGAACAACTCGAAGATTTAACCAACGAAATGCGAGTTTTACTTACCGGTGGTTATCACTTAACTGTTGATGTTAGTGCTACTAATACAAGGATGTTCACTAAAACAAAATATTGCGATGATGAAATATTTATTTCTACACAACCTACAACTTCTTCATCGCCAACTGGTCAACATAACATTAAGTTCCAAAAGTATTACCAATGTTGAATAACTTTTGACCGACAAAACTACAACTAAAGAATCACATGATCAATATGAGTTAATAAAAAGGATGTGATACTTGTATAAATAATCATTTGCTTCTCAGCTCTCACCACGACAAGACCTATTTAAGAAAATGTTGTACAGAATGATGATTCAACTTGATGGAAAAATCTATGGAAAAGACTACAACACCATTGAACAAATGACCCAAGATTTAGATGTATTAACTAAAGAAGGATATCAAGCTAAATTAATTTTAAAATTTCCTGAAGTACATCCATTATCAACAGAAGAACTTGTTGCTATGGCTAAAGCGGAGAGAGAGAAAAAGTCTGAAGAATACAAAGAGAAACAAACTTCCTAAATTTTAATAATCCTTACACTTGTAAGGTATAATTTTTTAAAACTCCATTTGGATGACCTTGAAATTACCCCCACCACTTTTCACAGTACATAAAACTCACTATTCAACACTATACACTCTTATTCTTTCACTGGACTCCGCAGCGTCAACATGGAAGAGCAAAAATACAAGTACAAACCTCGTTACTGTTGTGAACAACAGTGTACAGATTTAGGACCAATGATGGTGGATGGGTTAGCTTGTACTAAATGTGAATTCTTCGGATCTTGTTATTGCAAATGCAAAACAAAACAACTACCACCACCGGAATTGCGAACTTTCAAATTTTACAAATCAAGATATTTTCATACATGTTGTCCTCAAAGATGTTTCAAATTTCACCCTCTAGATCTTGCTCATTGTCAACGCACCAATTCTCATCAAGATGATTTTTGTACACATATGATAAAAAGATGTAAATACAGATCAGATTGGTATTCCGATCCTGTAGAACCATCAA
The DNA here is from genome assembly GCA_030545055.2 of Neoaliturus tenellus. Classification (NCBI taxonomy): domain Eukaryota; kingdom Metazoa; phylum Arthropoda; class Insecta; order Hemiptera; family Cicadellidae; genus Neoaliturus; species Neoaliturus tenellus. Next base: position 248,044 of record JAQYXR010000043.1, on the reverse strand, counting down.
ATGTGTAATTTCAGTTTTACACTCTTTTTTAAAACTTCATTTGGATGACCTTGAGATTTCCCCCACCACTAGTTCTAATTTTTATATAATATTAAATCATTCCACTTCCAACACTCTAACTAACAACATGGAAAACAAATTTATCAAATTTGAACATATAATAACTGACAGGGAGGAGATGGAAGAATTGTTTCAAAACTTACTTTCTGTCATTGACGAATATCCTATAAGATGGTTCAGAATTGTAGTTCAATATTTAAATCCTGGTGAATTGCTTTCTTCATCAAGTGAAGAAGATGAAACAACTACTTCGGTTCAAATAATTGAATTAAAAGATGGAGAAGAAGAACTAAACGTTTTATTCAATCATAAGCTCAAAGTTCCCTATATAAAAGCCCCCTCCCTAGACAGCCCCCCTCCCTAGACGCCTGCTCAAGGTCACCATTATATAAGCCCCCTCCCTATGCGCCGATCCTCATTCCATCACCGACTCTCCAATAATGAACAACTCTTCATTGGCCCGAATGAATTCTAGTTTTGAAATAAACTCTAAAGAAGAGTTACAAGACATTTTTAATATTTTACAAGAACTTGTAGATAATTTTACAACCATCAAAATGAATTTGGAAATAACATACGATTGTCCTATTTGTGATAAGGTTGAAAGTTTGGACGAAGACAGTTTACTAAATCTAACTCCTGCACCATCTGACACTACTGATGGTAATAATGAAGAGCAACATCTTTCCCCCACCACTTCTTTGTAATTCATCCTTCCCCCACCACTTCTTTATTTAACTAACATTTCTCCCTTTCACTTCTCATTCCGTCTTCGACTTCTGAACTATCAACATCACTTGTTTTAAAATTTCAAACACTAACACAATCATGATGGATATGATGGATGAAGTTCCCTTCATAACTAGAATGGAAGAGGATAAATTGAAATTGGAAATTAAACGATTGGAAATGGAACGGGAAAACCAATTCGAAATGTTACGTTTGTTCAAGCTTTTCAAATACATCATCTGGGGACTCTGCGTTTACCTTCTCATCGTCGTTGGTGTTTGCATTTACAACTCTGTAGTTCATCACAAAAGTTCAACTTGTTTAAACTCTGCTGTTGCACATTAATTGTATGTTCACAAATAAAATTCAAAAGTTACTTCAACCTATCCCACTATCACCAACTAGTTCAACTTTCAACTATTTCTGGTGGTAGTTGGATAGGCTTTTTTAAAACTTACTCTGGATGACCTTAACATACTTTCCAAGCCCCAGTTATAACTGTTAAATTTCAGTTTTAAATTAACTCTTAATTCATGCCCAATTCTACTTCAAATTCAGGGCATATGCTCTCGCCATCTGCACCCCAGCATCTGATGCCATCTGCTCGAGCAGCTGCTCGGGCAGATGGCACGACTTCCGGTCCAGAAGTAACCAAAACACACTACTCACCAGGCTTGACAGCAGCTTCAGATCCAATTTTCCTAAATTCATAAAGTATTATAGTTTCACAGAACTTGTTCTGTTTCCTGCTAAATTGTCAAGCCAAGAGGTTTTAGAAAAGAGTGCATAAAAGGATAAAGCCAAGAACGTAAAGATATTTACAGTGAGTTTACTGACACTATTGGTAGAGATGTAGAGGCCCATCTTCCTAAATCTCTCGCCAAATCCAGGAAAGAGAAGTGGGTGAAAACTTTTGAGAACCTGAACTCAATCCAAAGTAGTCGGAAAGCTTTGTCTTTCCACAGGTAGCTCTGTAACTGGTAAACTAAGTTAACAACGCGTTAAACATGGGCATAACCGATTAAAATTTTATACCTCTTACTTCTTTCCTAGAAGGATTTGTTTGAGCAAAGACAAAAAACCTCTGTATGTTTTTTTTTTTTTTAACTCAGATTATGACACTGCTGGAAAAAGGCATTTTCATTACATTTTACAAGCTGATCCATTGCCCTCTTTTGTTGGGCCTCCTCAACTCGATGTTCTCCAAAAAGATGATTAAAAAATATTTGGAATAACACTTTTAGGCAACCAAATGACGGTCTGCCACAGGGGTCTGTCCTCGCCCCACTGTTCGTTAATGTGTATCCTTCCAACATTCCTATCACTTGCTCTTCAAAGTTTGTTTATGCAGATGATATTGCAATGGTTCATCAGCACCAGTAATTACAACACGCTGGGGAAACACTAACTAATGGACACACGACCCACGGTGAATACTGTAGAGCCTGGAAGCTAAAACCCAAACCCAACTAAAACTGTGGTCACCTGCTTTCGCATAAACAATAGACTGGCCAACCATAAGCCTCAATTCACATTCTACGGTGCTCAGCTAAGGCACACCACCACCCTATTGAACTAGGAGTTACTAGATTGGTCTCTCACATTCAAAAGGCCTTACAAAAGACAGAGATAAGGTCTGAACCAGTCCTAACATTATCCATCACCTTGCCGTCTTCACACATTAAGATAACACACAAGTTCTACGAACAATTTCTTTGCCTTGGTTTACTCAACTGCTGTGTATTGCTCTTCCATGGTTTTTAGTATGAATGTCCGAGAGATCTAGCTTAATAAGGCCATGAGAGGCACCAGTCGTACGATTATGGCATCTCCTCTGTTCTGCAGACAGCCTACTAGTTAATGGACAATAACTTTTCCATCCATGCCTACTGGACTCCCTCCTGGGACTCTTTCCAAGGTCAGAATGACTTTTTGAGAGCCTTGCCAACCTTAGCAGTAGGTGGTATGAATCTTCGTCAAAAACGGTAGAATGGTGTGAATCGACTCCGCAATGGAGTATAGGAAAATGGAATAATTAGAAATACAAAAAAGGAATTAAATAAGACCAGGCATGCGGCTGTGGAGCGGAGTGCCATACTATGTATGACATAGTCACAGAGTCCCCACTGGGTGCTTTCCCCAATGGGTTGATCGCTCTGCATAATGCAAAAGATGCTGGGCTACAGTTGCTTAGAACCCTGGATGTAGCTTTCTCAGGAGAGATCATAAATGTTTATTTTAGTGTTTATCTTACAGTACATATTATGTTAAATCAGATGCTCTGCGCACTGCAGAATGTCTATTATTATTATTATTATTTTTTACTTGGTCACTCGCTATAAAAAGCCATATTATAATATATTACCAAACAAGTTGATATTAACTTACTCGGTCTGTCTTTAACGCTCCACACGGAGGCGCCGTCGGGTTGGTGGCAGTGACCTTGGCTACAGTCACCATGAGGGCCACACACACTACCAGCACCAACACCAGCGGCTTGTTCATTGTTGTACTGAGAATCACGACGAATACGTGAAAGCCGCAAAACATTTAATGTCGTAGTATTACGTGATAATAATGAATATCTCTACAGATAAGGTGATTTAAGTTTATAAAATATCCGTCAATATATATATATATATATATATATATATATATATATATTTTTTTTTTTAAGAGGTTGGCGGACCTCTTTTTGCCTTACTTTGCCCCGTCCACATAGACTATTGATCTGTGCGTGGAACGTATTAGACAAAGTAAGGGGGTAAGCCGCTACAGTACAAGGTGAAAGGTACTGATAAAAGTCACAGGCAGAACGCGGATTCGAACCAACGACATCGCTGCCATGGTCCCGAAGTCCGGCGCGCTAACCACTACGCCACCGACTCACCCAGAATATTTTAAACCACACTATTTTATACCACAAGACAATTTCATTTGGAGAATCTATCAGCGATATGTGAAAGGTATTTAGATTGTTATGTATTTAAATAATAATAATATACTATTTATAATTACTTTGAATTTGTCATGGTCTCGGCATCTTATTTCCATATTCAAGTTAAAACCACGGAATATTTTCAGCAAGCACTAAAATAGGATATTTTTGATAATTACTGACGAAAAATAATAAGTGATTATATAATAATCAATATTATTGATTTTAAAAAAACATGCAGCAGATGATGAAAAAGTGTTACAGACTCGAAGTTCACATTAAATACACTCGGACGAAAATTTTACTACATACACAATTTACCCCTCAGAACCCAGAAAAAGAATAAACCTAGAAGAACCACTTACCTTGATTCTGTCCAGATAGATGTCAAAATGGGTAAGATCGACAGAATTTAAATAGCAACAGTATACAATTTATGACGCATTTACTGACATTTCGTTCCACTATGAAATAACTCAATAGTCCAATATACACAAATCACTCTTCTTTACATTGATGTATTAGATTTTTTATGATTTTCGAAGCTATATATTTCCGCTTATTACTTTTAATTCTAAATAAGGGTAAGTAATTGAGTGTATACACATCAATCGAATCAGACATTTATCTCAACTTCTTGTCCATTATAGAAATTATATATTTATAAAGTTATAACAAACAATCTCAACCATATTAAAGGACATACCAATTTTTATGAAGATAATATACAAAAAAAGGCAGTAGTCATTTTCCATAGAATTAACACTTGATTTTTTGTGTTTTCTGTGTCCAACAAAAAACCACCGAGTTTTCTTGTAGCCTCCAGACGGGGCCTTTTCCAACGCGGACAGTGGAAGAAGGTGTGTTCCACGTCGCGTCGCCGGAAACACCCAGGCAGTAGATGCAATCCGGTGAACCTGTCTTACCCATCCGGTTCAGGTATGACTTGAAATAGCCATGACCTGTCAGAAACTGCGTGAGGTAGTAGCCATCTCGCCATGCCACCTTTCCACCCATGGTTGTGACTGTTTGATGAGTAGCGCAGTCTATCGTCCAAGGGTGTCATGCTCCCAGCTGTGTTGCTACTGCTAGAAGGTTCGGGCGCGCTCTTCTGATTTTGCTGCATTATTGCCAATCACGACTTGTCTCCGGTAAATCTTTGTCAAGGTCTTCCTCTCCCCTGCCGAGACCTTGGCAGGGATGACTCCGGCAACCACCAGGACGGCAGGCTCGGAACACACCCGAAGCGCAGCTTGACGCTGAACCCGGGCGAGTCGCAACTTATAGAATTCCTTTGTGAGAACATCTGTCCACACCTTTGCCCTTTAAAGGATCACAGGCTGGACTGTGGACATCTGCTGGACCGAGGACCACCGACATCGGCCATTAGCTTACTGAGATAAGAGACCATCTTAGCAGCCTTGTCCGCCGTACTGAAGATCTGATCCCTACACCTTTACTTGTTGTCAACCATGACTCCGAGGTACTTGGCGGCCCGCATTGGACCACTTCTCTTCCCCCTCGAAACTAGCCGACGGTGTAAGTGACACCTTTTTTTCTTTTTTTTTTTTTTTTTTTTTGTGAGGATCACGATCTCTGTCTTGCTCAGGGCAAGCGAAAGACCGTGATCGGACATCCAGGCGTTGACTAATCGCATGGACTTGTTAACTCGTTCGCTACCGATCATCAACTATAGTTGACACGAGATTGTCTTTAATAGACCGACCCTGCGGACCTGACTTTCTACTGGGACTAAGCTTAGCGAATTCAACTTAACCGTAGACCAGACTAATGGGAACAAAAATGCTGCCGAATTTACAAAAAATATATACACCCACGTGGACACCACGACTCCAGCATATTCCTAGGTATCCCTGTAAAAATACACCTAAGACTCTAGTCGATAAAATGAACCGTTCCTTACAAGGGAGCTATAATAAAGTTGATTTTCGCGTCAACTATAGTTGACCCAGCTCAACGTAGCGTGTGGCAATGAGGGCCGCAACGTCATCGGCGTACCGAACTAAGATTTTTTCTTCAGGCATTTCGGATCTCAGGAGGCTGTCATTTCAGTTAACAAAGGTAATTAAAACAGTTATTGGTGTAAAATAATGTCTTCATGGTGATATTTATAATTGATATTTATATATTTATAATGGTGACAAATACAGGCCACTCGAGTCTCTTGCCATCACCCCGTTATCAAGGACTAACACCTCTGATTGTCATTCATTGTCAATCATTCATTTCTTGAATGATTGCATCGTTCAACTCGTCCAAACTTCGTGGTTTGTTAGATCTAAACATTAGCTTTTCATTACGTCCTTATGTAGATTTTGATAGCAGAAAGGTTTAAATGTTTCTTGGAGAGATTATCTCTTGTGTTAAAAATGTTCCTAGGGCTACCAATTCTTCAGCCTTTTCAGTGAATGACTTTTTTCTGTGGAGGAGCTGTGTCTATAATCATAAGCCCTTAGAGTTGTGACGAGTTCAACAATGTAATCATAAGAGAAATTACTGTCAACCTTGCAGAGATGTCAATCCTTGTGGTGGAACTGTTGCATTGAATCCTGCACTCAAAACCATGGATATCACCTTGAGATACTATTTTTCTCATAGAACTAAATTGGCACATAATAAGCATTGTGAACTAAAATGGCAAATAGAGCTATGATTCATAAATAAATAAACATTCTTATTAAAACTGTTGCTGTTCCCCAGAGATTTTAGTCCATGTTAAAGATGTGTTGTGCAGAGACTCGAGTACTGCATTTGAAATGATGAAAATATCATTTATGACATTATTTTACACAGATAACTAATATTGCAGGTAATGGGAGATGTTAACAAATATGGCATATAATGAGCTTTGGTTTGGATAAAAAGCCATGCATTAAGTTTTAAATTTGTTGATTAAAAATCGTCCGTCTCTCGTGTGTCAACCCGTACATGTTAATAATCGATGTCTTAAAATGCAGGGAATGTAATTTAGTTCTAATAACACCTCTTTTCACTTAACCATTCTAGGTGAAAAATTACAAAAAAAAAAAAAAGAAAAAATGTACAAAACTTAGAGGGGTTTTAGCGAATTTAACTGTAGGGAATACGCTATTACGGTAGTACTCATGGTAAAACCTAGGTACAGGACCATAATACTTTTTGTTTTGAGGTCCCTAGAAGCCAAAACATCATTCGTTCAATTCCATATGTATGTATATATCTATATATTCATATATGTGTCTGTGGTCCAGAAAACTTTTAAAAGGAACCTCCGATTTTGATGAAATTGATATGGGGGTGTGAGACCAGGTCTATTTCATGAGTTCGCGCACCAACAGGATCGAATTATGGTGATGGGCTTTTATAGGTTAAAAAATTGTAAAATGAGCTTTAGGTCTTTTTCGGAATCAGTTTTATAAATTTAATAATTTTAACTGAACCCATTAAACATGAATACACCTTTCACACCCCCCCCCCCCCTGAAAAAACAAACCAGTTAGTATTTTGAATTTCTAGCTTTAACTGGTTATGGAGATAGCCCAAAAAATATGTTTCCCATATTATTCTTATGGGGAATCAACAAAGCCCTAAACATCGCATATTTATTGACATAACTTGATCAAATTTAGTATATACGTTCTCAAGATTAGGTTTAACTTATACTTGCTTACAACACTCATAAGGTGGGAAACTTACATACGGTGAGTAAACCATGGGGGGGGGGGGTTTATGGGGAAAATAAAAGTGCCAGATCTTAAAACAATTTTGTGTTTGCCTTCGCAAATCAGGGTTCAAACAACACCTCATGGCATAAATTCTACATACTCATTCCTATGGTGCTCTATGGGAAAATTAAATATCTCAAGTACCATCGGAAATTCGCTGGGTAAGCAGGTCTGCTGCAATGGGTTTTATTATTTAGGCCATAATCGTTTGTTACCCGAGTGCAAAAAAGGGGTTTAACATCAGGCCAATAACCAAATAACTGTGTAAAAATAATAACTTCGAGTTATCACACGTCCAACCCCTACTTTTTTACAATAATACTGGAATATATTGCATGGCCCGCACTCAAGTTACTCACCTGGCTTTATTCAACTAACTGAAGTTGGATCGATACTCTAGCTGCCAGATAATATTATATTTCATAAGGTTAGCCAAGGCCACCGCACGTTGGTGGAACTCTTTAAGTGTGTGAGCACATATTGAAAATTACAGCCAAAAAAATACAGAAAGAAAAAATTAAAATGCTCCAATTCTTTTGCGCTTTTTCTATAAAATAATAAAAAATCATTAGCTATATGCATTATACCATGTATGTTAAATTAAGAGAATAAATATCAAAGTACGGCAATCAAACATGTAAAGGAATAAAAAAAAAGAAAAACCGATTGCTATAATATAATTATCTTATCTGCTACTCGTAAATTATTTACTTTAATTCAAAATAGTGTAAGAACTGAGCTTAAACTCTTTGTAAAAAAAGTTGAAGACGAATCTATTGATGTACTCTCTATAAACATTGCTCCTTCAAACTTTTACCAACAAACTTCCATACACTCACAAAAAAAGATATATTTTGTAATCACAATTAATTAAATTACTTGTTGGTTGTTTTGCTTGCATACTGCATACGCTGTGATATCTTAAAATCATATGTTTTAGCTTTGTAAATTGAAATTAGTAAAAAAATATGGTTAATAATTAACCATAATAAAACCATAATAAAGTAAATAACCGTAAATTATTTACGGTTATTTACTTTATTGCAGGTTTTATTAGGCTTCTTACTAATTACCATTAAGATAAACCAGCATGACATATCTGAAAGTACTTGCTATTTTTTAGCTCCTAGATAAATTAAATACATAAATTTAATAACTTTATACTTTAAAATTTGCTCTTAAAGACTTACTTATAACAAATAACTTAGGTACAATTTCCACGGTTGGTTTAAAGTGAGTTTCTTGTAAGTGTATTTTCCAACATTTACAAAATAAATATGTTATTATTTTGAAAATATCTGTTTTAAAGACGTAATATCGTTAGTCCAATAACGTACCTGTTTTTATTTTTTGCCTACTTCAATTTTTGCCTAAAAAGTTTGAGTTTGCTTTTAGTACGTAAATTTAAGAATTTTGGAAAGTCGATTACAAATTATATAACCCGGTTGTAGTTTAAGTCCTCGACATTTACCAGAGTTTATTATAGAAATAGAAGAGCATCTCCATGAACAATGGTTGTTCGTGGATGTTTTAAAACCCGCAATCAACTCTCAGCTTCTCTCACTTTTATTTACGCTAAATTTACCACAAATTAAAATCATTTTAATGCTCCTATTTATTGCGAGCAAAATTATTTACCGCTTCCTGGATCTATTTTGTGTTATATATTTTACCAATTAGTGTTGGGTGTACCTGGAGGTCGCTATGTACATTATAATCTCTTTAAAAAATTATATATTCTGGACATCTTGTCTGTACAGTGTTACCAACAATATTCATTCCCTTGTATGTCAAAAATATTAAAATTTAAATATTTCATTGCATTTAGGTAAGAAGCAATACAGTGTACACCAATACAGCGGGGTGTAGCTTTAACATTTAAAGAGTTGTTCAGTAGTTAAAACAAACATTTTTATTGTGTTTTAATCTACATAAAAAAAAAACTACAATAATCTTATAAAATACATAAATAATCTTATAAAATCTTCGAAACATTTTTATCAAGAATCATCGCAACATGAATATGGAATATTATATTTTAGTCTAAATCCTTGAGTTTTGACCAACATTATTTTTAAACTCCACAAAATTTTTATTTATCGTAATTTCAATATCTCTTTTTATAAAAACAAAAATTTTCTGTTTTTTTATGACAATATACTACAAAAAAATATCATCTTACGTGAATTTTAAGGGATAAAAATGTAATTTAGGTAGTGGGTTTTAGTTTGATCTGCAAATGAACTCTATCAGCTTTCTTGTCACATGCAGCAGACCTCCAGTCATTCGTCACTGTAAATCGAATCCTTTGACGTAACATGCCCGAGTCTTGTGTCCACATCAGGTCCTGTTCCTGTGTAAGGCTTGTCTGTGGAAAAAATTGAAACATTCCCCCTGTGATGTCTTTCGTCATGTGGGTTACCTTCTATCTCTCTCTTTTTGGTAGTAGTCCTTTGATATTCGCTATAGATGAGGTGTCTGTGGTGATGAATTCGAAACATATTGAAATTCTGTTAAGAGATTTGTATAATAGATGTTGGTAAGGTAGTCAATTTGGTCGTATAGTAGTAATTTCGTCAATATATCATCATGAGGAGGTAACAAAAGGGATGAAAATGTTTCTAATTGTTTACTTTCTTAAATGCAATAGACAGCATAGAAAGATGTTAAGTGTAAATCATAATACATAAAATTATATTTTATGTTTACATGTCTATAATTTTACATAAAGACTTTGTTTACTTACATTTAGAAATAAAATAAACTATAAATTTAAATTTAATTATCAATGTATCCTTGTGTATTTTTAGAACTTTTGCAAGTTATTGTTTAGTTTAGTCTGCATCAGTCACTATTTATTAATAAACACGTGCGATATAATGTGTCAGTGTTTAATTCTTCCGGGGGTTTCTTTTTAATATAAATCCTCCATATTTTATATTCAAATACATTAGAATACATAGAAGAATATTCACTAATAGAAAAGTAAGCATTTCTTCAAAGAAAATATGTTTAAATGTAGTTTCATTTTCTCCGCGATGGCTAAATTATGAAATTTTTTTTACTGAGGGTTAGCAAAACAAATAGTATAGGCCTAACAACTCGATTTTTTAAAATACTTTCTCCATATATTATGGAGTAGGGGTAAAGGTTAAAAATAAAATCATAATTCTATTAAACACTTTCACAACCTTCCCTTTATTGTGCTTAGACCCCCCCCCCCCTCCTTTTTATGCCAAGCCCAAGTAATGCCGTTTCCACGTCGCCGAGCCAACCACATTTCTTAACGTTGCAGTGTCTAAGGTTGTTGATGACTACTGAGGTTCCGGGTGCAAATTATTTGTGTGTAATTAGGTTTCCCAAATTTTCAAACCTCTCTGATGCTTACCAACGTCATTTTCAAACATTACATAGACTTTTGCCACATTTATAATCTGTTCCATTTAGTTTCAAACGCGTATTTTTTTTATTCATGTCATAGTGTTTGAATACCAATTGATTTCCATTTTAAACTTATTAAATATTTTAATGCATTCAATTAAGTTGCTTCAATAGTAGGCCTACATTCAGTTGATGCAGATCACAAGTCACGTGACTGGGAAAGACAGTTTTGGTGGCGTGTGGCGGGACTGTTTCCTACATCGGGACCCAAATGGAATCTTCGCCAGTGTATTCAACAATCGATTCATTACAAGATACAGTGCAATACGGTACATGTGTCACCAGTTGCCTAGAGTAAATTTTAGGGCCCTACAAATTAAATATGAATAATTATATAGTTTTTTATCTTTTATAGTAATATGTGTAACATATTAAAGCTTTTTAGTCTTATTTTTTCTTAAAATATATCAATAAACATGAAAAAATCTGTTCGTTTGTATTCAGTAGCGTCTAATAATAATATTTTATTATCATTTTAACTCAAATTGAATGTCAATAAACAATATCATTGCTTATACTCGTAATCACATTGAGTACTTGTAATCACATTGAGATTATTTACATTCTATTTTCGAAAAATAATATGTTTAACCACCCATAGCAACTGTTGATCCACCAAGTTTGTTGCTCCGAGTGAAATGCTATACCAAGGTTCGGCCAAACTCTCTCCATGCTTTGAAGTCCGATATCATGACCACCGGCTCACCACGCATGCATTGAGCTGATTACACTAATTAGGCCTAATCTTTCAGGAATAGCTTGACTTCTCGACGACCTTACATTTATAAGAACTAGGACTCTTATTCTGCATGTATAGTGATGAACGGACAAAAAATCGAAAATTATTAAATATAAGTTTTTTGTAAAATATAACATACTTATTATTGCGTCAAACGCATCAACTGCATATGTAAGAAAAGTTATATTTGTTTGGATTCTTTGGCATATTTTTTTTATTTGTAAAATACTTATATATTTTTAAAGCAGTAGGAAATCCTTCAAAACCCTTACTCTGTCGCATAGACTTGGGTTAAACCAAGCATCACACACATATAAAGCAGCCTCAAATGAATTTCTTATGGTATATTATATTACGGATTGTCAGTTTGTTCATTGTGAGAATAACTTTACCAACGAAAAGACGTCTACAAATTATGTCCAAAGTGAAAGTGAAAGTTTGAATTCGATCCGACTCTTCCTCCAAGAATAATCGTTCGCCTTTGAAATCGGGTTTCGTCAATAAACTATGAAGCACTAACGCTAATGTATGAGGAATCCCTCTTCTTCGCGTCGTTGATCCAATTCTTGGCTATTATCATCATTAAAAATCGCACTCAACGTCTATAATTAACATATTCGAAATAATTATTTTCCATGATTTTTATGGATTTGTCTCAATTTGTTTCGTTTGCTTGAAATGTAAATCTTATGTTGAAGAAACCGGTACATTTGTGTTTTGCATTCGACTAAAGAATTGGCCTTATTTTATATTTTATTAATTGCAGTACTATTCTGATATTGATTTTCTCTTAAATAACTAAACGCTAGAACTGGAGCACTACATTTTGCAATTTTATAAACTGCACTTGCTCTATTGAATTTATTTGAATAATTGATAAATGTATTTTTATACGAAACAGTTTAAAATTAATACTACCATATTAATATAACACCTTTACAAATATATATTTTGGTCAGAATCGTTCCGAACTTAGGAGCGAATGAAGATGCAGGATTTAATCCCTAATGGTAAATGTGTTTTAATCATCTCTGTTGCTACAAAGCAAAGTCTAAACCTATTAGGTAGAGAATTACTTTGACGGGTACTTTGAGGATTTACTGACCTCTAAATGCCTACACTAAAGGGTTGGTCCAACTGCACAGTACAAGAGAGACTGGGCAGCATTTCTCAGAGAACTGAATTCAACTTTCTGAAGATTCAAATTAAGATTTTTCACTTTCTAAACTTGAAATTCAAAAAATTCTTTATGCTTGTACGCGTATTTTATTAACATTTGCACCTAGTCGGTCACATTTGGTCAGTTAGGAAAGAATAATAGATTTAAAAGTTTACAGATGAATAAATATTACTAACTATAAACAAATACTAAACATTTCAAATGTTTGTTTAATTTATTTAAATGGGATTTTGCTTGGAAGCGTAGATCTTTACTATGATTAAAAACCATCTAATTACATAGGTATACTTACTTAAATAAATTACACGTAGTTTGAATAGCAACGACTAACGAGTTTAATATGCTTAACAGATCTTTACATTATCCAGAGTTTATGAGAGAAATTAACATTAAGTTTCTAAACAAACGCTTCACTTATTATCTCGCCATCAACTCTTTGGGTTTTCACTTTTATTTTGAGTAAATTTACCTTAGATTAAAATAATTTTTATAACCTACTTTTATTTATAAGAGCATATTTGTGTTTGGTCAAACATTTGTTTGTATTTATTTCTAATGTAGGTCATATTGTCAGCAAATGTTTGAAATATTTGTTGATTTTTTTTGTGTTCGCCACGAATGTTCTGCCAGTGTGGACGGGGTTTTATTTCCATTTATTCCATTCCAATAGTCTTTGTCTATTGTTAGTTTGCAAACAAAAAGATTTTTGTTGTTCTCGTTCTCTTGTTTTGAACTTTCTTTCCATCTCATCTCATTTCTTATTTTAGTATTTCTTTTTGTATCTTTTACTTCTTATACCTTCGATTTTTTTATCTTTACTTTTTGGTATTCCCTTTCGTATCAGTGAGAACAGTAAACTAATTATGAAATATGTAGAAGCATATAAGTTTATATCAGCTTTAAGAAAATAATGATTTGGTTGTATCAAAAATTAACAAATTAAAATATGGTAAAGTATTTTACAATCAAAAGATTATGTTTATTTTTCCTCATTAGTTGGTGAGGTATTAAAAAATGTGTGTATACAAAATAATCTATAAAAGTATTAAGTTTATGTATAGTATATACAGTTATCTAAAAAAAGTTAAACCTTTTTATTTAGTAACAAAACTGTTATTGAAGCAACAGCGGTTAAATTTTACTGGTTAAAAAATAAATGAAATCTTGGCGTACTTTCTTTTATTTGTTATCTGTCAACGATCATCGAATTCAAGTTGTCTGCTTTGTGTACAAAAAATACCTTGTAAATCAGCAGTGGGGTCAATTTTCAATGTAGGATAGGGATCATCTCGGGGCCTACGATAACTAACGGGCAGGACTGTGGAGAACATATGAAAAAAGAAGGGCTGTTTCATTCCTTTGATGTTGGAAAATGCCGCTTTTGAGTCAGGCCGGTGACGTAATCAATCTGATGTCCATAAGAATAACATGTACCAGCTGATCAGGCTAGTGACGTTTTGGGGTACTAATTTTTACATCGTTTTACCCGCTAATGAAACAGCCCTTGTCTATTACATTACAGCAGTTTTCCCCAGTCCTGACTAACGGGCCTGCATACATTTTTGGTCACGTGACCAGATTCGGCCGAATTTCAGCTGTCATCTCCATTTGAAAGCATTGCAATAGCCTGACTTGGCATCCGTTTTTACGTGTATTTTTAAATACACGTAAATGAAGTCATAAGTGTTGCATATCCTTATTAAATTACAAATTGAATGATACTAATAACGTTCCGCTTTGCAAAACTTAAAACTCAATTTTTGGGTAAAAGAAAAACTTGAATTTCTCACATTGTAGGATGCATTGACTTTTTTGTTAACAGATTTCTTCCAATACTTTTGAAGATATTTCTAGGAATAAAACATAAAATAAACGTCTTAAATCAGTAGTTTGCCGGTTATAATTTTTTATTTTCGATAAAACAAATTAAAATGTACCTTTTCATTTCTAAATTTTTGTTATTTGCAACGAAATATACTCTTATGTAAACAGCTGATGAAAAGTGTAAACAAAACTATAAACTAAATTAAGTTTTGACTTTATCTCGTAACTAGCTATTGCCCGTCACGGCTTCACCCGTGGTTGAATTTATTTTATAGGTAATAAAATCTTTTTAAAGAGCAACGAAATCTACTTGCTTAAGAATTACATTGAAACAATGAAGTAGTGTGAGTGGAGCTCTGAAGGAATTTCGCAAAACCTGTTCTATGAGCAAATAGGAACGACCATATCAAATTTCAACCCCGAAGGCCCTACAGTCATATTGAAGTCATGTTGGGCGAAGCCCTAAAGAACATAAAACACTACATTTGCAAAACTGCTTCTTAGTGAACAGCTATGAGCAAAGAAGAACGTCCATGCCAAATTTAAAACACGTTGGCCCTTCATTAATTTTGAAGTCAGGTGTGGTGGAGCCCTAAAGAACCTCACAAACTATATTTACAAAACCATTTCGTTGTGAGCACCTATTAGCAAAACGGAACATCCACGTTAAACTTATAACCCCTAGAATCTATGGTAATCTTTAGGTTCTATGGGGTGGAGCCCTAAAAGAAATTTGCAAAATTATCTTAGTAAGTAACTATGAGCAAAGAGGAACGTCCGATTCAAATTTTAACCCTGAAGGCCCAAAAGTAATTTTGTAGTCCTGTGGGGCGGAGCCCTAGAGAACTTCGAAAACTGTATTTTAAAAACTGTTTCCTAGCAAGCACCCATGAGCAAAGAGAAACGTCCATGTCAAATATCGACCACGGATGCCCTGATGTAATTTTGAAGTCATGTGAGGTGGAGCCCTAAAGAACTTCGAAAACTGTATTTGCAAAACCGTTTCTTAGTGAGCACCCATGAGCAAAGAGAAATGTCCATGTCAAATATCGACCCCGGAGGCCCTGAAGTAATTTTGAAGTCATGTGGGGTGGAGCCCTAAAGAACTTCGAAAACTTTATTTGCCAAACCATTTCTTAAGGAGCATCCATGACCAAACCAAACGTCCATGGCAATTGTCAACCCCGGAGGCCTTAAAGTAATTCTGAAGTCCAGTGTGGCGGAGCCCTAAAGTGCTTCAAAAACTATATTTTTTAAAACAGTTTCTTAATAAGTATCTATAAGCAAAAAGAATCGTCCATGTCAAATTTCAACACGTAGGCTATACAGTAACTGTGAGCTTCTGTGGGGCGGAGCCCTAAAGGGGATGTTTAAAGGAATTATTTATTTATTTATTTTAGCACCTAATAAAAAAGAGATCACTCCAAATTTCAACCGTGCAGGTTTCCTAATTTGTATTTAAAATTGGCCATGCGGATCACGTTGTGAAATTTCGAAGGCCTGTGGGGCGGAGCTCTGAAGTAATTTTGTTAAATCAAATCTTAGTGAGCATCTAAGAGGCAAGATGAACCTGTGTTTAAAGTTTCAAGTAAATTCGTTTGGTAGTTCCTGAGATTTCATGAGTCAGTCAGTAATCACTCCCCGTCAGGTTTAGCTTGGTCGCTATGCTCACTCGCCGCAACTATCCTCTAGTTTTTTATTACCAATCTTCCACCAATAATTTAAATGAGAACAGCTGTTTACAAAATTAATATTCCTTAATGTAATCATTTGTTCCAATACAAAAATGTTGCTTCCATAAGAATAACATGGTAACTTTGAAGACGTATGGGGCGGAGCCCTGAAGGAATTTTGCAAAATCGTTTCTTAGTGAGCACCTAGGAGGCAAGACGAACCTATTTTCAAAGTTTAAAGTAAATCCGTTTGGTAGTTCCTGAGATTTCGTGATGAGTCAGTGAGTGGGATTTCGCTTATATAGATATAGATAAAAAATATCAGAAAAACTGTTAACTTTACAGTAATGGTATCATTTTGTTCCTTATTTAATCTAGATTAAAATATATAAGTCTTGTCTAGCAACCCACTATCTAATTCCTAAGAGGTGGGAAATAAGTGAAGGATGTCACGTTTTCACAATGTTATCTTATGGAAATTTGTGCTGCAGATCGGCCGCAAATAGTCACGTGACTTTGGTGGTGGGGGGAAATATGCAGGCCCGTTCGTAGGCCCCGATCACCTTTAGCAGTAAACAAATTGACAATATAACGTGTTAGGTTGGTCTAAATAAGATATAAATTTCATTTAACGGAGTTATAAGACAATTTCTCAGGGATACCATATTTTCCCTATCATGTAGGCACCATAAGAAGTCCATTGACACCAAAATTGCATTGATCTGTTCAGTATTTTTCTATCTAGACCCTTAAATGCACTATTTTATTATAAAAGGTAACATTACTAAATACGTCAAATTTAAGATTCAGTACCAACTAACTCAATATAAAATAAACACTATGGCATAAAATTATTCAAACGTGTTTTAAAAATCTCCTAATGAAAATTGGTCCAATTAAAAACAAACAACAAGTCAATAAAAACATTTGGCTAAGGTTCCTTGGATTTTCAAACTTCTATTAAAAAAATTACGGTGTTATTTTAGGTGATAAATTCTCTTAAGTAGTGTTAAATTCCCAACGTTTTTAGCAAAGTGCTCAGCCATATTAGTCAGTTTTAATTACGCCGTTTCCACGTTGCCGAGCACCAAAACTAACCTCATTACAGTACCTAATGTTTCAGTGTCAGTAGTGCAAATGTAGGGCTGCAGGCACGGTTCAATGGCCTCTAATTAGGTCATGACATTACATGATTGGATACCTGTGATGCTCCACCGAAACAATGACATCATCAACGACATGACATCACCACCTGTGTCACACCCATGACGTCATGACGACCAGAATGATTACGTCACTGACGTTATGTTATTTAAGGCCGTGAAGGAACACAAAGAATATTTTCTGCAGTTTTGCGATCCCTCAAATTTTGCTCTTAGCGAATTTATACTAGGATCCACAAGTGTGTAAAAATTTCCCTAGTGACCTGAACGTAAACCTAACACATGTGACGCACAACACTAATCAGAGGTCAAAATATGAACTTACCTTAGCCAGCAACCCCACTTTGAAATAAAATTTTCACTTATGCACCGAGAAACTGTTAATATTCCTATCTTGCTACTGGCAGACTTGTTACAGTTCAGTAGTAAGATAGATTTTTTTAACATAATTCATGTGATCTTGAAACTTCCCGCACCCACTTGCCAATTGTATACCTGTGAGGCTGCACCGAAACAGTTCATTCAACACAGTTCATTCAATTTTGAACTTTCGAGCTGCAAACATGGATGTCCCACTGCCAATCTACGAAGTTTAGGAGCAGAAGGACAGAGAAGGAAATGTCAACATGACAATTTTATGGACTCATTGGAAAGAAGGTTGGAAGATAGACAAATAAGAAGAGACGACATGCTAGCATTGAAATTGGATCTCGTCATACTGTTCACCTTGTTGATGGCAATTTTCTGCTACTTGGTCTAAATTGTTATATTTTGTCTTAGATGCAAGGAGCCCACCCAGCCAACTACTCATATGCCTATTTTTCTTTTTTTAAACTCAAATCGGTTGACCTTAAATATGTTTCAACCTGTCAGGTTGTATCGTGGAAACAAATAAAATTTATTTTTAACATCTCAATCCCAGACTAGCTTTCTCCCACCCTACTTTTTAATTCTGTAAACTGTTGACCAAGTCAAACTTCACTTCTCGCCCAGCTACGCTAGCAGTTACACGCAACTCTATCACCCTTGCCCAACAACAATGAAGTAGGAATTCGTTTTTGAAGAGGTCGAGCACCTCAAGAATATAAAAAAATAATACATGTTATTGATTCAAAATCCAGAAATTAAAACTTAAATGACTTTGGAATACGACTGCCCAAACATTGATGACACTGACGAAATGGAACAGAATACAAACATCAACCACAATTAAAGACAATACACCGATATCAAGTGAAAGCAGTACATAAAGACGAGGGAGGGTTTTTGTAAAAAAAGTATTTAAGCTTCATATAGATGACCCTAAACATGTTTAAACCTATTACATCGTAAATTAAAAAAATATTTTTTACAATATTTCATCCACAAATTTTTATAAGTCCTCATGGTTACGAACAATTAAAAAAAATAATAAGATTTTTATTCACTATGGACACCTTATCGCCACCACACAATCGAGTACCTGTAATGCATTTAGTGGCGTGGTCAGTTGCGATTTGACTCTTTAAATGTGCACATCGCACTTTAGTGCTACTAAGTGAGTGAAAACGTTAAAAATTTTACACACAAAACTTATTTGCAGTACAGAGACCAAACCTATTTTCTTGGTGTGAAAATAAAGTTTTTCTTCGCTATACGGACACCTTACCCCCACTACCACCACCTTATCTCCACCCTTCAGTCGAGTACCTACGATACGCGGTGTGGCCGAATCAGCCCCGGCCCAGCCGTTGTATTGTACGCATCGTGTCATTCCCGCTCATGAAATTACACAAAATGGTTAATCAGACAAACTTCGGGTTTCTCGTTGGGTAAGTGAAATTTTATATTTTTATGCGGGTACTGGTCAAAGTAAGTTAAAATTTTGACCTCTAATTGGTGTTGTGTCACATGTATTATGTTTACGGTCAGTTCGCTGGGAACAAATTATTTTTTGCAATTTTGTGGTTCCTCTTAGAAATTCACTCCGGAGGAAAATGTGGGGAATCGCAAAAGTGAAAAATAAAGTTGTTGTCTTCCTTCGTAGCCTTGACCTACATAACGTCGTCAATGGTGACGTCATCATTCTAGTCGTCATGACATCATGGGTGTGACATTATGACGTTGTCCGTCATGACGCCATAGATCACACCTATGTCATGATGACGTCATGTCGTTGATGATGTCCTTGTGACGTTACGTCATGATCTTAGTAGAGGCCATTGAACCGTGCCAGCAGCCCTACTTTTGCACTACTAGATCTGGCGTTGTTGATGTTTTTACAGTTGTTCCGCATACAAATTATTCACAGTATAACAGTTGCCCGAACCGCACACTCATTTTAAATAAACATGAAAGAGGGGGGTTAGCTTTAAAATTAATGATTTCCGGTAAGTATAGGACACTTCTGGTACATTCTTTACATTAAAATGGAGTCCATGGATCAAGAGATCGCAACGGGGTTTACGGTTTGCTAATAATGGTACAATTTGTTTTTGTGAAAAACTAATTATGTTAATGCCAAAGGGTTGTGCAAGTGGTCTGGGTTAATCAGTAAATAGAGTTTAAAAAGTGTCCAAAATCCAACCTCTCTATTGCTTGCCACTCTTTCTTGCATAAAGATTTAAGGCATACAAATCAATATCGTGTTTTTATACACGATCGAAAACAACTGTCTCCAATCTTCCAGGATTAGCAAGTTTTATCTGGATCAATTATATTGCAACATTCTTAAAGTGTTTAAAAGAAAATAACTCTATGTTTTTATAACATGTTTAAAATAAAGTAACATTCAGTTCCAATTATATCCAGTGCAGCATGATGTGATTGTTTAAAGTCAACCGGCTAAAACAGGTAGATATAGGTAGCGTGTGCCGGGACTATTGGCAATGCTGGGGCCCGACTGGGACCTAAGGTAATATAGTGAACTATCGATTCATTACAATACAAACGTGGCTTACAATACAACACATGTTCCGTCAGCTTCTGTAACAAAGAATGTTCCAATCTATTGTGAGGCTTAAAAATAGCATTTTTATCACTCGGCATGTAAATTAGCTATTTTCGATGACAGCTGATATCAACGAAAATAACTCTTTCTCAAAGGTCTAATTTAGTTAAAGGGAAAAACGATCAGTTGCTTTTCTCTCTCTTTAAATTTTCTTTAAACGCTCTCAATCAGTTCTCCATTCGCCCACTACGGGCGTTAGTGTTTCTTTGCCATTTGTTTTTTATATTGGAATCTGCTGTGTTTAATGTTTAATGATCTAAATGTAAAAAATAGGCATACGCTGGTTTTGCATAAGATATGAAAAGTATCGTTTACAACTTGTACCAAAAGTAATCTTTCGGCACTTTCTCTAACTATTCCCACTCTCACGACATGCTCGGCTTCGCCTCCCACGTGAAATTTTGGGTTCCTGTGTTTGGCTTCACCTCACACATCAAACTTGAGTTAGTAGGCCTACCGGCAAATGCCACTGTCGTTATTTGTAATGAAATATACTATTTCATTGCTAAGATGAAATGCTTCGTTTTCCTGTATGTGATCGGAATTTGACACCGGCGTTGCAGCAAAATGACACCAATTCAATTCATATGTTTCTTATCACACTGCATAATATCTGGCCTTTAATTAGTCTGCAAAGTTGGTGTTTCCTGCAGTCTTTTAAAAATGCCCCGTAAAAAGTCTGTTCATTTTTACCTTGCCCTATCCTAAAAAGTAGCTCTTTCTTCAGTGAAAGTCGTACTATTCAAAATATAAGGCTAATGTAAACCAATAACGACATGCAGACTACATTTGAAATGCAATATTTTTATATTTATTTAATGTCACTTACAGCTGTTTATCATTAACATTTAAACTATACTGTAGTATATAGTAGGATTCTCGAAAATAACCATAGTAGGATTCACGAAAATAGTCCGATGACAGTCGATACATTGTTGCCAAATTTATTCTGAAACACATTTTTATACTGTATTACACATGGTAAACATAACAAAAATGACAACATTGCAAGGCGAGAGGGGGGGACTGGGAACACAGCTGTTAAAATTTCCATCGGACTATTTTCGTGCATCTTGCTATAGGTGGGTACTGAACGTGAACGGATAATGAAATTTCAGTCAATTTATATATAAAATAGCTACCGTATTACTTTTATATTTTTGTAGTATGATGAAATAGGTTGTCCATCACTGGAACTGAAAGTTTTTTTCTCTTCTTAATCGTGATTTCCGAGCTCGTAATAACCTTTAATTTATACACAGTTGCACACAGATAAAAGCCACTTTCTGAGCTTACTAATAGTTAAAAACAGCTGTTTTCTGTGCAATGCACTAAAGACTCATTTTATCCAGTGTAATCCTTTGAAGTATATTATCTTTTAAGTGTTGGGTCAAAAAGGCATAATTTTTTTTAAGTTCGTTGTTGATCGTATTTGTCTCGTACTTTATTTGTCAAATATGTAATTACCGTAAAAGAACAAATTAATTTTCATCAAATAGCTGTCATTAGTTACTTATTGCAATCATTTTTAACTTAAATTAAACACAAATTACATACTCATTTCGGCACCATATTAAGGTGAAAATTGTTGAGCAAGATCACAGGATATGTTTGATGGTGAAAGTCCATGCCAAGTCAAACTGATCCCAGTATAGTTGCAAAGGCTTTGGCTTTGAAGTTGGAAGTCATCTTACGGCTGGCTGCTCAAACACATATGTTTGACTGTTAAACAAACTATATTTTAGGTATAAAGTTTGAAACTTTTAAGAAAAAGGACACAAAGTAAAACTGCTATTCTGTTATAGATAACTTTTATACTAAACAGCTAAAGATTGATCAATGTACACTTAACCAAGTATTTAAGTACACCCTAATGAAAAAGTGGAGACTCCTCCCTCGAAACATAGATAGAAATAATAAAATAATTATTTATCTTCAATAGCAAAACCACTCATGATTTTTATTGAAGGGCTGACTTGATTGGAGAAAAGTGGCTGAATAAACTCACTGCGGTTTGGTATTGCTTAGATTTCTTACAAGTTCATTTTGCATTTGAGAGGCAGAAAGAAGAGCATAGAGGTCAATTAAAAAACGTAACAATATCTTAACCGCTTTACTATAATCTGTTTTTCAAGGGCATACATAAAATCTTTTAATTTTGAATGTCCCTAGTTTTTGGGTTCTCTCTTCATTGGACTTATATCGAATAATTAAGTTATCAATATACATGAAAACGAATTACTATAAACCTATTTTCTAGAATACTGCAATGGTATAGTTATTGTTTGCTTCTTTGAAATAAGCAACTCAATACTTTATTTTACATAGGCTTTGCTTTTTTTCTTCAACTGTGTATATTAAAAATTGTTTAAAGTTGTTGGTATCGTTATTTTACTTTTACATATTTTTGCTATTTTTAATAGCCGAAAAAAACTAAACAACGTTTTTTATTAAACAAACACCATTGACTGTAGGAAATTATTTTAATGTAAATCTAATTAAGATAATTAAGATATCGTAAGATCCTCTTTGATAAACAGCTTTTACTTATTTAAGAATTAAAATAGGGTGATTATATTCACTTTTAACGTGTTAAATTACGGCAATCAATGTGTACAGTCGACTACGACAAAGGGCATTGTTAGCAGCTACAAGTAAACATTTAATTGTATGCACGGCCTTGATGGCTTCTCAAGATAGCGAGGAAGAGATTCAAGACAAACCAAGATATTATACTAAAGAGTTGCTGCGATACATTTATAGTATTTTCTGGAACCTATTATTAACTGTACAGTGTTTTTGTCTTCTGGCAATCATTATTAGGTATTTAATTTAAGTTTGTACCGCTAAATTATGTATTTTTAGCTCTTCCTTTGTAATAATTTGCCCAAATATATTTTATGACAATGACAATGAATGAGTTTTTGGAAAAGGGAAGAGCCGATACAGTAATTGTGGTTGGCAATGATAAAATTATAAAATGTATCGCGAGGATTCAAACCACGACTTCGATGTTATGCTTGCCAGGGCCACCAAAACCATGTACAAATGCGTCTCGCAAATGAATAGTGATATTAAAAAACTGCTTGAACCCCAAGGTCAAAATAATTTTACTACGTTAAATGTTCTAAGTAAAGTAATAAGTTGTATGTTTGTTAATAAATTTATGACAAAGCAGAAAAGATATATTTTTTTGTGAAGAAAAGAGTTATTTTATTTGTGTAAAACAAATAATAAAAAGTAGATGTTTGTTTAATCAAACTCTATGCATTTCCCTATAAAAATTATATTTTAAGTGCAACTGGAAATAGTACAATATAATTAAAACATAGTTTTAAAAAATGTGTTAATTTCTATAGATTATTATCAAAGAGAGGGATTTAAGATTGAAATGAAATTCATCAGCCAAGTGGTACAAAGAGGAAATTATTATAACTCATTTGAATTTTATTTAACGATTGAATATTACTAATAACAAAACCTATCTCAAAATCAAAGACTCAAGATTTCAAGAAAAAGCATCTTGGAAGAGTAAATATTTGCCACTGGCGTTTCAAACATTAAACCGACAGAAGTACATAAAGAGATTTGATAAATTTGAAGCATTCCTTTATGGATTTATACAATGGTTTTTTACGATTTTAAAGTTTTTTCTCTAAGAACTAGGACTAAGAAACACAATTTTTGTTATAAATTGTATCATTAAAATAAAAAGTTCCTGAACTATTTTAAGCCATTTTTTATTTATGAATTTGTTTCGATTAATAAACAGCAATCAATTTTTGTCGTAATTTTCGAATAAAATATATAATTCATTGTTTTGAATAATAGAAAAATATATGTATATGAAAACTGTAGAAGATGTTTTTCAAAGTAAACCTTTGACTGTCAATAAATACGACTGAAAATAAATTTATTTTATAAAAAAATTATAAAGGAGGGGACTTTAAAAAATGAAACGATAATAGTTTACCAGTAAATTCCGTCAGAGAAGCAAAAACGTTTTAACCACGAATGATTTGAAGTGTTTCTTTCCTGATTTGCCACGTGTAGTAAGCTTTCTATGATATGAAAGTTCTCATGTCAAACGCACGTGGAACTTATCCTAACATGTGTCGATAAGTTTAAGAACTTCCTAAAAGCTCTTTAGGGGCATAAAAGGTCTAAAATATTCCTTGACGTTTCTTAGTCCCTTGACAAATCTTTTTCAAGTTTGCAACAAAGTAAAATAGGGCCAATCTTATTTTTATGGTAAAATGACATTTTGCGTTACATTTAGACAATTATATACAAAATTTGTGAAACAATTTGGTATTTATTTATTTATTTATTATAAGATTGTCATAACATCATTAACAATGACAGGACAGTTGTCAAAATATTCTTAAAACTAAATAAGGTATGTTAGAAAATGTAAAACTTGTAATTTATCAACATAAAAAAAGAAAAATAATAATAAATAACTAACTGACCCAAATCCACATTAACAGTTAAAGTAGCCTATTCATTTAGGCAGTAAAGTTCTTTGTTAGTAGCCATTTTTTAACATTCTTTCGGAATTTCATGGGTGATACAATATCTTTAAGCTCTTTAGGCAATTTATTGAAATTTTTTGGACCTATATACTGGGGAGAGGTTTCATATAAAACTAGTCGATGACTTACTGGCTTAATAGTATCTTTAGATCTAGTATTATATACATGTTTAGTTTGACTTTCCATGAACATGGTCAAGTTGTTTTTTACCCAAATTGCTATTTCCAATATATATTGGTCATAAAGATTTAGAATTTTTAAGTCTTTAAAAAACTTTCTGCATTAAGTTGTTGTGGTTATTTTGCAATTACTCGAATGGCTTTTTTCTGAATTTTGAAGTTTTTTTAGAATGACTTAAGTTGCCCCACACAAGAATACCATACGACATCAAAGATGAAAAGTAAGAATGATAGACAGTTAGTTGAGTTTTTAATAAGTTTTTAATTTGTTTATATTTAAGTGATAGTATTTTGGTCTAGGTACAATATAATTATTAATTATTGTTTAATTGAAAATATATAAAATTAGTGGCGTGTAGGGGCAAAGGCCCCTAAAAATCAAAATGGTGATTATGTCCAATAATAAGTTTCAATTTATCACCTCCTTGTAGTATTACTGTATTTTACTCAAGCTGTAGTGTGAATTTAGATGTTTGAGTTTTCTAATAAAATATTTACTAATCTTGATGAAACTTTTTGGCGGTATCAAATCAGTAATTTACCAATAATTTCCCCTATATTAAAATACAGTAGTCAATTTTGTGTAAAAAGAAAAATTATTGCACTATTATACTACCGAACGCCGTAAAAATAGTTTTAACCTTAAACATGTTCATGATTAGTTTGTAAGTCAAATAAATAAAATAGTTCAATAGCCCTACAACATAAGTCCATTAATACTGTACATTCCCTTCACCCTGGACCCCTGTGCCCCCCATCCCCTCACACTCGCCATGACCCCATGCCACCCCGTGCTCCCGTTCACCTCTCCAACACCTTGTTTCTTGTACCCCCTATGCCCCCAGGGCTCGAGTAACCCCATGCCCCCGTACCCACTTGTCCCCTCATGTCCCTGTGCCCCCCATTCCCGTGCCCACATGCCCGCAGTTCTTCCCCATGGCTTTCGTGCCCTCTACGTTCCTCATTCCTCCCCCATGCCACCCATGCCCAACCAACTTCCGTGCCGACGTCTCTAGTAGGTCCTACCCCTTGTGCTCCCATACTCCTGTGTCCCATGGCCAACATCTCTCCCCGGCACCCTATATCCCCATGCCCCCGTCAACCCGCGTGCCCACATGCCCACCGTTCTTCCCCGTGGTCCCCATGCCATCTATGTCCCCCAAGTCTCAACGTGCCTCCAGGTCCATCTGCACTCCTTGCCTCCATTCCACCGACGCCCCTAGTGCCCATTTTGCCTTCCCACCCCTGCACCGCCACGTGACCCCGGGTACCCTCTGTTTCCGTACCTCCATGCCCGACGTTGCTCCCAATTGTCAACCGGGTCCCCATACCAATCTACCCCTTTTTTCACCAACGCCCCTAGTGCTCCTTGTGCCCCCGCAACACCGCCACAGTGCATCCCCATGCCTCCCCAGTGTGCCCCCACCCCCTATGCACTCTCGCACCCTCCATGCTTTCATGCCCTCATGCTCGCCGTTCCTCCCTGTGCTATGTTGCCCATGCCTCCACCTTGCCCCTTATCACCCCCCCCCCCTTACACCAGTGCCACCGACACCCCTAGTGCCCCCATATTCCCGAACCCCCTGTACTCCCCATGGTCCCATGGTCCCATGCTGCCATCCCCGCCGTTCCTTCACCCTAAGACCCCCCATGCTCTCATGCCCCCTTACCTTCCGGGCCACCGACGTCCCTCTTACTTCGATTGTGGTCTATTTTGTCTGTTCATCAATGAAGTAGAATACTTCATTGGTACATTGTTAGTTTTAGCACACTATCATTTACATGAAAATCTCCCTGTTTTTTATATATTAATGGGCGTTTATTCGTTCCCTCCCTACTACCTACGTGAAGGAAAAAGCAGAGAATGGATAAAACCGAAACAAAATATTCCTCATACGGAGGTTATGTAATATTATTAATAGTTTACATATAATGATTCGGTCGAAAATAAACATACACTCAACGAAAACTCAACTCTTCAACTCTATCTACTAAATAGCCAATATATAAAGCAAATCTTTGGTGCATTTTCGGTGGACTCGGTCTGCCAAAAGATTTTGGAGGATGAGGGCAACTGGGATTGTTTGTCACAGTTCGTCCGGGGCATCCTCCTGGAAAAGAAAACCGATCTGGACCGTGAAGTGGCCCAGATCCCTTGATCGAGCGGCTGGATAAGGAGCGAGCCCCACGGGCGTAAGCCAAATTTAGGCCTAGCCTGACGTAATGTGACAAACAATTCCAGGTTAGATTCCTAAAGAGTAGAGGAGGTTTTTTAGTGGGTAAACTCGTTTTTAGGGGAGCCCCACACTACAGGCTGGCCACCTGTGTGCGTAATGCATTTTTCCGCCTCTCCCTCAAAAAAAAAAAAAAAAAAAAAAAAAAAAAAAAAAAAAAAAAAAAAAAAAATATAAAGCAGTAAGGTGATGACTAAACTGCATTCACTGAGTTAAGACGATTAACCATTATATTAACCTTGCCAAGTCCAAACCAATTTAGATTTATTTTTATGGTGAATATACCAATCATTCAACTCCTGTTTCCTAAATGACATAGATGGGGTCACGAAGAAGAAATCTCCTGAGGATCCGTAATAAATTCATGACTATTAGTGTTCTTCTTTTTTATAGTGCTTTGCCAATTTTAAAAAGTTACATAACTATGCGGTTATCTTAACTCAAAATATCTGCTCAATGACCAGCTGAGTTTATGATAAAACACTGGAACATCTGCTTAATCACACGTGTAGATCTAAAAACTTCTTCCCATTAGATTAACATTGGAACTTCAAGGTCCATTAGGGCGAAGCCCAGGTAACCTTTGGTAATTCTGGTATTTTTCCTTGTGTCCTTGGACCTCAAGCTTTAAAATGAACCATCGTACGTTACCCTATCTTTCTTCTTACTCGAGATATTTCGTGGGGACCGATTCGCTAACGGAATTATATATTATATAGATATAGATATAGATTGGTATATATATTAAAATATATAGTATTGGTAAAAATTGGTATTATCTACTTTGATAGTGATGTGCCAATTTTAATCCGTTTTATTCATTTTTATTAATTTTTTCACCATGACATCTTTTAGTTTTAGTGACTGGTACAACTTTGTATTGAATCATTTGACAAATAACAATGAAAAAATACATTTGACTATGTGGTAGTTGCATACTATAGACCTGATGAAGTTCTATGGAACGAAAATGTCGTCTTTTGTCAAACAGTGATTGGACAAGGCAATTTTATTTCATTATTTATAAAATTGGGTTTTGAAATTACATTTTGTTACAGAATAATTTTGAAATAAGTGTTTAAACATGTAAATATGAATATGTCGAAATATATCTAACGATATTAAGAACAGTATTGTTTTAACTGATACGCATTATGATTGGACGGAAATGTAAGGGCTTCTCATGATAAATTTTACTCTCTGCGGCCCTTTGGAGGGTTTACGGGTGGAGTTAAATGATTTAAGGTTATTGACGATGAAGGTGTACTCGACTGCCCTCATGACTTAGTCACAACTCAGTATAACACAATTTAAAAAAAAGTTTAACATATTTTCGTCACACATTAAACCTAATATCAGATTTAAAATAAAATGTTATAACAAATATTAAGTAGTTTGTGATAATAAATGTGTTCTAGTTCATTGATTTAAATTAACAATTTATATTCAAAGTTATTCAAACATTAATAAACACTTTTTAACGAATGTAGGAAACTAGTTTAGCCTATTCAAAAGACAATAAATTTTCTTCAAATTACGATATTTAAAAAAATTTACTATAGATGCACCCCAAGGTACATAAAACAGATATTTATTCTACAGTCAAGTTCTCACCATAATTTCAAAGGGCTTTCAACATCAACAGTCTCTACAACTCTTCTTATTTCCTGAATGAATTCCTTGCAGTCAAGCTTGAAGCCATGGATTTTGTGAATTTACGTTAAAGGGAAATTTTGTGATACCTCTATTACCAATGGGCTACAAAAAAGCACTAAAGAAAAGCTATAAGTCAATAATCTTAGCAAAACCCATAGTAATAAAAGTATAGTCAGAAATTTACTATGTAATCTATGTAATTTACTATGTACCTGGATAGAGACCAGTGGTGTATTTTATAGAACATTCAGAACATTCAAGTTCCCTCCTGTAATATTACTGAATGTGATAACTTTATATGATATTAACTGAATGTGATGTCCGTGAACACAATACCTTTTGAATGCAAACTCAATTTTTTTATGAAATTTGGTACCTACAAATGTAACACAGCAACTTCTTAAAGAGTCCATTTTTTACATTGTTTACCTTATTTAAAAAAAAATCATCAATTTTAGCTGAAAAAATGATAGAACTAAAAAACAATTTAGTGTTTGAAATTCATAACCTATATAAAATGGTTGAGAAAAAAAATTAAAAATGTATCTTTTCCATTATATTCTTTTGGGGCATCAACAAGCCCAAAAAAATCTTGCTTATTTATTTACATATCTTGATAACATTTTGGATGTGTTTTCACTAGGAAGAGTTTAAATTAAATTTGTTTAGAAAGCCCACAATGCGACAAACCTATGGCGTTTATGTGGAACCAAAAAATAACAAAATTCTGTTGAAAATTCACTGAGTACGCAGGTCTGCTGTGACACTCTGTGTTATAATTGAATTAAATTGTATTGATTTGTTCCCTTGGAATACCACCAGTCTCTTGAACCTGGAAATGTGAGTTTTATTCATTCCACTTATCTATGATACAAGTGGGATGAATAAAACCCACATTTCCAGGTTAAAATTAAATTCAAGTGTTCCAATCTGCTCCAAAGATGTATATTTAAATTTTTAACCTTTCTTAACATTGAAAAATAAACTACTTTGAATAAGTTTAAATGTGCTTATTTAATTTTCAGGCTCAGATGTAAAGAATGAACTGATATGTTTCTATTTGAAATATATTAATTATGTAAAGGACACGATTTCAAATAAAATATTATCATCTTCATTTTCATCGTTTAGTCTTTGATGAAGTGGTGGTTATCGGTTAGTCTTTGATGAGGTTAAGAAATGTTTAGTACCAATAAACTGGCTTTATTATTATATAAACACAGTTCTCTAACAACCAAGTAGCACATTATGACAGTCTGTTTATTGTGTAAACAGACATGGTATGGTTATATGTAGTGTTATGCTAATTATAATCATCATAATAAATAGGGTCCATGGGCACTAACATGCACCAAAACGTTCAATGTGAAGGCTTACTTAACATAACGCTCTTGACATAGTTGAACTACTAAAACGCACACTTCATTAACATATCAATAGTAACATAAATTTGTAGGTCAACAATTGCTGTCCTAAAAGTATAAATGTATGTAATTTATTTCATAATTTTTACAGGTGTGTGCATGCAAGGCTTCAAATGATCAAGCTCAAAAGCAGGAAAAACAGGTTAGTTATTAGGCTATTATAAAAAGGCTGTTATTTATCAAAGACTATTTATCAAAGAAAGTGTCAATTCTTTTTCGCAGTGAACGTTTCCTTTATTATAGTTTTTTCCGCAAAAATATTTTACTTCTTCAGTGTTTATAAAAATTTATTATACTTTATGAAGCCAATGTTTTTTTTTTCTTCAAATTATCGATGCCGGTCATTATTATGAATTACCCTTTCATATTATATACACTTTACTCAAATAATATTCACAGAAAGTATATATTATGTTAACCCTTTAGTTCTCTATAAAAATATTTTACGAGTAGGGGAGACCGGGGCTAGTTGGGTACACTTTTGGCCCAAGAATTTTCTAATTTTTTGTATGCATGTTAGAAAAAAACTAAAAATACCTATGTGTAAAGGGTCTTTTTGTCTACATTAAAAACTAAAGTTTACTTGCTATTTATTACCAGTATCTCGGGAATAAAAAAAATCCCTAATCAATACAAGTGTACCAACTAGCCCCATATGCGGGGCTAGATGGTACACAGGCCGGGGCACGTTGGTACACTATACTAAAGAATTCAGGTTAACAAAAAAAAAGATAATATTTCAATGTACAAAACTTTATTTGTAACTTTACAGTATATTAATAAAATACTTGAATTTAAGACTTCAAAATTGACAGGCTCAAAATTGTCCGGTTGTCAGTAACTGAAATCTGCATTTCAACTTCTGGAGCTAAGAACGCATAGTCTCTTGAAAAAAGAACAAAACAGGTTGTAGCATAGATAAGTTAATTAATAATTATCTAATAATTTATAAATTATTAATCTAATTTAATTGTTTAATAATTTCAATTTTTTTATATTTTCCAACTGAATTATTTTAATCAAATTGAGTTTTCTAAATTCTGAACCAATATTTTATTAGATTTCCCTATTTGACTTTCTAAGACATATAGGCTACAACATGTAACACTTTTCTAATGGTGTGTAACAAACTTGTAACAAACTTTTCATTTGTTTTGTAAAAAGCCAAGAAATTCATATATTATTAGGCTACTTAAATGTAGTTAAATTCATTCATACCAGGTTCCATTACGTCTACATTTTCGTAGGTCGCTCTCGCAGTATCTAATCAGTATTTTTTCGATATCGTTGTAGAGTGTTTATAGGTATTTCATAATGTTTTGCAGCTCCTTTCAAAGTCATGGTCCCAGAAGTAACTACATTTACTGGTTTTTCATTAAATAGTAGGCCTAATAGTCATTTAATGAAAGTACACCGTACCAACTAGCCCCGTCACTTGTGTACCCAACTAGCCCCGTCACCATATTTTTTACTTAACGTGCCATGCAGCTTGTGTTTTTAGAGATAAAATTAGTTTATAAACAGCAATGTGTAGCCAATTAAATAATCTATAAGACTATACCACAGTGCATACCCTACTATAAATAGGTATTGATTTTTAATTGACAAACTAGGACGTATAAAAGTTACTCGACAGCAAGAAAAACAAAAAACATCACTTCCTTCCCTCAATAAGAGCGGCAATTGACTAAAAATTTGTGGAGGGGATGGGTGGGCGGTAACACACGAACTCTGCAAGTTTTAACTGGATAACTTAATCCGTTCGCTCAAAATGGCGGGTGTACCAACTAGCCCCTGTACCCAACTAGCCCCGGTCTCCCCTACTTTGACATGTTTTCTGTTTACGAAATTACTGATGATTTTAATAATCATGATATGATTATAAATTGACTCTTTATTGTTCTTATGGTTATAGTGTTATTCTTTAACAATAAAAAAAAGAAATAAGCAACTAAAAAGACGTACTTAAAAAAAAAACTATTTTATATGTTTTTATCTGTTGAGAAAGTAGTTTAAAATAAAAAATATAAAAAAATTAAGAAAAATTAATGACTTTGAAAAATTCAACTGAATCAAAACTTTCTTTTATCATTTATATCAAAGAATTTTTTTCTTTCATAAGAAAATTACTAAGAAATAAAAATATTTCGTACGGATTTACATGATTAAAGATAAATATAACGATTAAATCATATTACGAAACTTTTAAAGTTTGCTTAAATAATTTGTCACTTAATTTTTACTACACAAAACTTTGCCACGTTTTTTCATAATTCTTTCGTAGAAATAAATTGTGGAATGAATTGACAACTACCAAACGTTCTGAGACGTTGAAACGGAAGGATTATATTTCTAGTTTAAATATAATATGTTTTTCTTTGGAAAAAAAATATATATATGTCTAAAAATCTCTTTTAAGGAATTTCAACAGCAAATTAAATTTCCTAGAATTGTAATATATATTGTTCCTTCTTCTACCACATTGACAACCCTAACTAAATAAAACAGATATTATTAAGTGTGAATTAATCGTATTAAAACCATTATTTTAATGTAATATATGACCATCCCTGCAACATTTGTTTTAAATATCACTGTAATGTAAATATATAACAAACTTATATAACTGCTAATTAAATGTTTACTATTTTTTATAACTGTACAAAATAAATACTTTTACTTTAAACATTAATTAATTTCTCAAATATAAAATTGACCTTGATGTTTTTTTATGCCAAACATAATGAAAAACAAGGATCATTTAATTTAATATACTATAAAAAGCTGCCGCTCACGGGAGCGGCAGCTCAGTGGGCTCTGGCCTCACAAGCCAGCGCAGCGGTCCCCGGTTCGATCCCGGGCGGCGACATTACACGCACAAACATGAGCGGTCACCTCTAGCTAGCTTATGTGACTTAATACCGTGACCGAACCTTGCTGTCTTTAGATCACCGCACAGGTCTATTGGCCCATGGTGACGGGCAGTGGAGATTAAAAAAAAAGAAAAAAAAGTTATTATAGGCCAGAGAGTTTATTTTATGGCCAAGACTAAAAAGTGACAGGTTTTGAAAATTGAAAATTATAATCTATTATACTTCTGAAAAAATATATCATCAGTGGTTACTGTATCAGACTTAAATGTCCCATAATACCATCTAACAGAACTTCATATAGCTCAAGAAAGAGCTTATTTCAATCCAGATATTTATTGTAAACGTATTATTACTTTGATGTCTGAGATTAAAAACATGAAATTTAGAGAAGTGATACAACACTATCACTATTTATAAACGCAATTTTAATATGTGGTACCATTCACAGATATATTTATAGATAGAAGAATACAATTTTCTATGACCGGAAAAATTCATCGATGATTTATGAAAAAAATAATAATCACCATTATACTTCAAACTAAGGAATGTTTCATCAGCCAAAGTGTTTCAGAACACTTTTTACCGTGAATTTCAAATTTAATGCCCCATCAGTTTTATCCGCAACGCTTGAGTAGCGTTTGAAATATCATATGTTATGTGCCTAATCTTCAGATATTTTGCCACAAAAAAGTCCATTGGATTTAGTTCCGAGCTCTTTTAATTCAGACTAAAGATTTAAATTCAGTAAACCGCAAGAAACGTACTAACAAACAACTATTAGAACAAGTTTGAAAACTGTTTCACCATAGTAGTGGGGAATGGGGGCTTCTGGGCCAGTTCAAGGTCACCCGAGCGATGACGTCATCGATGACGTCATCGAGGTCAATGACCTCATCGATGACGTCATCGATTGCATCATTGATGACGTCATCACCAATGACGTCACATCCATGACGTCACACCCATGACGTCACAGAAATAACGTGCTGATGACGTCATCACCCCTTACGTCACCAAGATGACGTCATTGATGTCACAAAAGGTCAAGGTCACGCTGAAACCTAAAATTTTTCGGCACTTTTGCTGTTTCTCGCACTACGCTCCGAGTTTTAGTCACAGTTACCATGACCTTGACGACTTGGAGCGAATTTGCGATGAGAAACAGCAAAAGTGCCGAGGAAATTTGAAGTTTGCAACGTTACTCTGCCTAAACCGTCATGTGACACCACTCGGGTGACCTCGAACTGGCCCAGAAGCCCCCATTCGACCATTACTGCAACCGCGATGCGCACCCTACGACAGACACCGAGCGACTGACTGTCCGGCCCCGCGCACTCTAGGTATATGGAAAGTGGTGGGGGAAATTGCGATGACCCCGGGAAACTTGAAAATGTCAAGCCGGGTAGCACCGTTTCGGTGCTACCTTAAAGTTACATGTTAAAGTGTGATGACCTTGAGTAAAAACATAGAAATACCACAAGTTGATACCGTCCCAGAGTTAAAGTGTGATGACCTTGAGTAAAAACACAGAAATACTACAAGTTGATCCCGTCCCAGAGTTAAAGTGTGATGACCTCAAAGTTGTAGAAGTGTTGTGACCTTGAACTACCCCAAATTGTCAGGAATTGGAGTAGCAACCGCGATGTGCACCCTACGATGGACACCGAGCGACTGACTGTCTGGCCCTGCGCACTCTAGGTATATGGGAAGTGGTGGGGGAAATCTCAAGGTCATCCAAATTGGGTTTTAAAAAAAGGAAACCTTGTCTATTTACTTATAACATAACCACTTAAACTAAAAGGATTGGGATCAACAGTACGTTTAATCATCATATTCGTTATATTCTTCATGTTTCTCAGTTTTCACCTCCGCCTGGATAGTACCTCCACTCTTTAGCTCCTTTTCGGCTTCTTCTAGTTACTGGGTAATCGCCATCTGACATTGAAGTTCAAAATCATCACGCGGCACAGATCCGCAAATATCCATCTGAGCCAACCAGAGCTGCCTGAGGTTTTTTTCCTTTTCCTCGACAGCTTCGACGGCTGCATGTAATTCCTTTTCTGTAATAGAGGAGTCCCACAATTGTTGATCATCGGTTTTGTTGACAACCTCCTTGTACAAATCGTTCAGCTCCTTCTGAGTCTTAATGGTTACCTCCTTGTAACCAGCACAACTTACATTGAGAGACATCTTGATGTTGTACGGTTGACCGTTGGAGTTGAAATGAAGCTGAGGCACAGCGCTTGGGGGTACTATAAAAAAGTGGGAAAAAGTGGTGGGGGAAGTTTCAAGGTCATCCAAATTGTGTTTTAAAAAATCCTATCTTGTTACTGAGTACATATGTCAGTAACAAGATAGGTGTTTTTTTTTCTCTTTTACATCTTTAATATAATAAAGAAATAAACATATTCTACAATGGTAAGAAGAAGAAAGACAACTGTTAGTCAGCTGAAATAATCCAAAGTCTGGCTCGCTTCAGTCTTCATGGACGCCGGTGATGAAGTCGCTGGAGAAGAGTAATGTTCAGACTCTTCTTTTGGGTGTCGGAGATTGCGTATATTGCAAGCGTAGACTTGCACATTTATACGGTAGCCTCGCGCCACCATCAGCTGCAACTCCTTGTACAAGTCGTTCAGCTCCTGCTGAGTCTTAATGGTAACCTCCTCGTAACTAGCACAACTTACATTGAGAGACATCTTGATGTTGTACGGTTGACCGTTGGAGTTGAAATGAAGCTGAGGCACAGCGCTTGGGGGTACTATGAAAAAGTGGTGGGGGTGTTTGCATCGAAGCAGGTTTGACCTTTAGCTTGGTGGTGGGGGTAACTGTGAAATGCAAAGGTCAAAGGTCAAGGTCACCCGCGAAGTTTAAAAAAAATGCAACATATCAATATGTGACAAACTTCACATATTGATATGTTGCATTTTTTGTCTTTTGATTCTTTTTTGTTTTTTGTTTTTTTGTCTTTTATGGTTTATATATCTATAAAACATTACAATAACATATGTACAACAGTAAAACTTAAATCTTACACTGCTGCTTGTCGGCGATGTGGATGGTCAACTCGGTGGAATTGCTACCCGTGCAACCGTGGGAAACCAGGTAGAGACAGCCGGGTTGGATGGAGCGCAGATCCTCGTTCTGGAGGAGATGGACGAATCGTTTCGGCAGGTAGACTTGGAACTTGGGCTCATCCCCCGGAGTGAACGGTGCCTCGCTAAGACTGCAGCAGATGGCCTCTCCAATTGTAGTCTCCATCTTCTTCATGGCGTGGATAATGTAGTGCTTCTCATCTTTAAGTTCGGAACACTTCTTGACAGGTAGTATGGTAGATTTGGAATGAGCATTGAACTGCTCAACCAAAGTTTGCAGGAACTGGTGAGATGCCATGGTTGAGTTAAAAATTGTCTTCTTCGTCTTCTTGCTGGGAGATGTTGTCGTCTCGCAATCTCGAGTAATACTCATGCCAGGTCCCAGTCTGCTCCTCACTTATATAACCCCCGTCACCCCCACCACTCCCCACTTCCCCACTTTGAAGGTAAGATGCGAGTTTATAGGCGTTTTTTAAAGCGCAATGTCTATCTTTTTCATGTTCTGGACTTTTAGTACAAATACAAACATTTTCCATCGT
This sequence comes from Neoaliturus tenellus, assembly GCA_030545055.2. NCBI lineage: Eukaryota > Metazoa > Arthropoda > Insecta > Hemiptera > Cicadellidae > Neoaliturus > Neoaliturus tenellus. The sequence continues at coordinate 211,048 of JAQYXR010000043.1, read as the reverse complement.
ATACTTGTAGTTTTTATCCAAGTCCAGATCATTAACCGGAACATGAGTAAATCCTTCAATCCATCTCTTCTTTTCCAGTCCTTTTGTATAAATATTGGTAAACCTGTTTGAAAACTGATGCATGATGTGATACAAGTCTGTGTAACTTGCAAAACCATCATACCAATCGATATGATGGAAATATTTTGAAATCCACCTGTTGGTAGTAGCGGCTTTGCTAGTTAATGATGAATAAGAACATGGTGGTTTGAACAAAAATGTATATGGAACACTTGTATTGACGTCGAAAAACACAAGTTCTTTTATGATAAATCTATCGTCATTACCCCGAAACGCTTGGAACTCAATTACACCAGGTTTGGACTTTACTTGTTCTTCTTCCTTGTCCATTGCGAAGGCCACTCGTCTGCTCATAACGAAGTCCAAAGATCAACTGATTTCCACACCACGGTAGGTACGACTTTTATACCAGGCCGTACAGTTGTTGGCGCGTTGGTGTATATTTAACGTGGGCACCGTCCCCGGTAGGCCTAACCCCACAAAGTCTTTGATATTGTTTTAAAAACCAACCATTGTCATCTAAGTTTCCATCTTTACATTCTCCTTGTTTTCATTTTCATCACTAACACTTGATTCTTCTCCTCCTTCTTCCTCTTCTTCCTGTTTTACTGATTTCGTATGTAGTTGAGCGTATTTTTCCAACTGTCTCCACATTTGTACTTCATGAGGAACCCTATTAGTAGTGGCAAAGTGGGGCTGCTGGCTCAGGTCAATGACCCCTGAGGAATGCTGACGTCACCAAGGTCACTGACGTCACGAATGACGTCATCGGTGACGTCATCGATGACGTCATATCTATGACGTCATAGGTATGACGTAATGGAAATGACGTCATGACGACGTCATTACCGCTGACGTCACCATAATGACGTCACTGACGTAATTAAGGTCAAGGTCACGCGGAAAGACAAAAAAATTTTTCTTTGCACTCTTGTGGTTCCTAGTATTCGGCTGTGGAGTGAAAATCCACGAGAAACCACAAAAGTGCAAAGAAAAATTTATTTTCCCAGCGACCAGACCGAAAAAACCTACCAAATGTGACGTAAGGCATTCCTCAGAGGCCATTGACCTGAACCCCAGCAACCCCACTCTTAAAACTAAAAAAAATAAATAATTTTTATTTCCACTTACCCACTGGAGAAACCAGAAGCCCAACTGGGAACAAAATTGCGAACAGCCGACGGTGGTGGTGTCATCACCGCGCGGGAGCCGGACGCCGACTGACCGGACAGCACCGTGCCGTCCGGGTACCAGGCCGCGTGGCGGGGGTTAAGTGGTCAGATGCGAAAAAATAAAAAAAATTATTTTTTTCCAACAACTCATCCGAGTTTGTTCTTTTGCTGGACCTCCGTTACTTGGAGTGGAAATATTTGTTAAGAAAATAAATTTTTTTATTAATTCCTAAGTGACCTTGACACTTAGTCTGGAATTGGAGTCACCAGCGTTATTTTACTGGCAAAAGTTAGCTCGTCTAAAAGTTTTTGAAACATTTTATCATCCATAGTGATCTTGGTGTCCCTTGAGTAAAATTTTGGATTATTCCTAAGGCAGCGTTTCATTTTTGTCAAAGTGGAAGTCTTGGACACCCTAACAGAATTATTTTGCTTTGCCAGCAAAAATTTTACTCTTAATAATTTTTCTCGCAAAGTTTCAGCCATTGCTGTGTCTCACAGTAAGGTTAGTATAAAACTGAAAAACTCAGTCAATTGTAGCACCTAAGCTGGAAGTAGTGGGGGAACAGGGCTGTAGTGGTGGAGGTAATGCGGTCTGGTGTTGCTATGTTTAGAAACAGTTTGCTGCGAACTGTCCAAGTATTAACACGTACTGTGTAGAAAAAATAACAGCGAGACTAGTATAAAATTTAAGTCCGAGAAAATACTTATTGTTAGGTTAATAAAGAGGTAGAGCTAAATGAAAAAAAAATTATTGTACAAGATGTGCATGGTTCAATTTTGCAGCTAAGTTCAAAATCCACCAGTGTGGAACAAAATTTAATCATGAGGTTAAAATATTTAAGCACATCTGCGAAAATATTAGGAGGCTTGTGGAGCTAAATAAAAATTAATTTTGTAGCAAACAGGTAGTGATATATTTTTGCCAAGTCATATAATAAGAGGGAATGATGTAAAAATTGAAATTTTACTAACAGAAAGTCTGGTAGCGTTAAGGCGCAGCGTATACCATGCGTCGTGGGAGAAGGCTGCCGAGTAACTGACTTGTTTTTAGAGGCAAGACGGCAGACATGGGTTGGTTATATAAGTGTTATGTAATCCGCAAGCGATACCGGAGACAAAATTAAATTTGTTCCCAACCAACACTGACTGTAGGCTGAGCTGAGAGAGACAAAATAAAATGAAATGAAATATTATTCTATACTGCAACTGTCTTGGACCGAAAATATTCTAAGTCCCAAGACCCCCCCCCTCGGCTCCGGACGAAAAGTGCGCCCCCCCCGGGGGGGGGGGGGGAGGAGAAGGTGGCATAGCCCGAGGCGTTGCTATACCTTGACACGTGTTGCATAATGAGATCCGGTTAGTAATGTATTCAGGTGTGGCTCTTGGAGATTGTCCAATGCCGCAAACAAGTACGTGTCGAGGTCTGCCTGTTTACGTAACCAGGTCCGGTTCCCCCACTCCTGACCGGCTCAGCTTCGGTTCTCTGAGGCTTAGCTTCCTCGCAGTTGCTTTCAAACACTTCAGCTGAGTGGTTGAAGCTCTGCCCTACAGGATTCGCAATGTAATGTTGGCGCCGCATTATATTGGGAATTCTTTTCTAGTCTAAGGCATGGCATGTGTAGTGTTAGGAAATAATTTTACTTTGTGCTTGCTGCTTGGTGCTCGGTGTTGGTTGTGATTTAGTGAAAGTGTTGTGCAGTGAAAAATATTTGTGTGTGCTAATATTTCCACAGGTTGGTGTTAGTCTAAGTCTTGTGTTTAGAAAAATAATTCTTTGTATTAATCTTCCACAGGTTGTCCCTAAAATTAGTTTTTATAAATTTTTGGCTTCCTTAGCCTATGTAAATAGTTATACTGTTAGGTTTGAGGCTTTGAAGCCTCCGTAAAATTAAATTTTTTTTCGAGGCTTAGCATGCCTCAAGAATTATTTTTTACCAACAATAGTATGACACTTAACGAGCCTGGGGGTTGGCCCCTGGGGATCCACCGTTAGGCCTTGTGCCAGCGGCGCTGCTGGACCTCATCACTCGTCACTGGCAACATACGGGTGGTTGGCATCCTTCAGCACGAAGTGTCGGCCCTGACACTGACCGGTACATTAGGCTTTATGTCAGTGCATTGCATTAGGCTTTATGTCAGTGTACTGGTTAAGATGGGGCCCAGGTCATGATTAGCATGACCTTATGATTCCCATTGGGAACCAAAATTATTTAGCATGTTTCCCTTGTGGAAACTCAAAATTAAGTAAAAATTTCTTATTTTTTGTAACATGAATCCCCCTATGTTTAAGTTTTGTGTTGTAAAATATTTCTTTGTACTAATCTTCCACAGGTTGTCCCTAAGAAAAAATATTTTCTAAATTCGTATATTGGAGGATTAGCCTCTGTAAATTGGCTGTTAGAGTGTTAGGTTTGAGGCTTAGAAGCCTCCGTAAAATAATTTCTTTTGGAGGCTTAGCATGCCTCAATAATTATTTTTTAACAACAGTAGTATGGTGCTTAACGAGCCTGGGGGTAGGCCCCTGGGGATCCACCCTTAGGTTTTCGGACCAAGGGCGCTGCTGGACCTCATCACTCGTCACTGGAAACATACGGGTGGTTGGCATCCTTCAGCACGAAGCACCGGGTCCTGACACTGTCCGGTACGTTAGGCTTTATGTCAGTTTATCGGTTAAGATGGGGCCCAGGTCATGATTAGCATGACCTTATGATTCCCGTTAGGGGAACCAAAATTATTGTAGCATGTTTCCCTTATGGAAACTCAAAATTAAGTAAAATTATTTTTTTTATTTTTCACCTCCCCCTAAGTTGTGAGATTCCCCCGAGGCCTTTGACCGCCGGCGGTCTTAGGCCTCGGGGGAATTTCTTTTTAATTCTTGGATGACCTTGACCTATATTTGTGTGTGAATAAAAAAATAAAATAATTTTTGTTCCACATGTAGTCACAGTCAGCCAACACTTGGCGGATTTTTGCCAAAGTCCTGAGAGCTCGCAGGACTTAGAGCGATATGCGTTAAAGTGTTGGTTGTCTGGGCAGTGGTAAAATATTTTATTTGATATTCACACATAAGTAAGGGTAGCAGCCATCCAAGAGTTAAAGTCCTAGGGGTAGGTGACCCCCCCCCCGACTCCAGACGAGAAGTGAGCCCCCCCCCCGAAATTTTTTTTTTTTGGATTTTGACCTTGACCAAAAATTTTTTGCTCCGGACGAAAACTGCGCCCCCCCCCGAAATTTTTTTTTTTGGATTTTGACCTTGACCAAAATTTTTTGCTCCGGACGAAAACTGCGCCCCCCCCCCGAAATTTTTTTTTTGGGATTTTGACCTTGACCAAAAATTTTTTTGCTCCGGACGAAAACTGCGCCACCCCCCCCGAAATTTTTTTTTTTTTATTTTGACCTTGACCAAAATTTTTTTGCTCCGGACGAAAACTGCCCCCCCCCCCCGAGGGGGAGGTGGAGGCCTCAGGTACTTTTCCATTGGCACGTTTGGCCACTTGGTTACATAAGTAGATCCGGGTATTACGTAACAGACTTGTTTGCCCCCACCACATAGTGTGCTGGAATATTCCAATGGGTCGCGAGCTGCTTCATTCTGCTTTCAGACTTGCAGCCTGCTAGCCGACTCTACACCGCTCTCGTGACCATGGGTGTTCGCATCAAGAATTATCCAACTGCCTCGCCTGCTGTGACCTCCGCTCCAATGCCGACCACTTCGCCTGCTGTGACCTCCGCTCCAATGCCTACCGCCTCGTCCCTTTCAATGCCGATTCTTGATGTTTCGCAGATTCCACTGCCGCCAACCACGACTGCTTCGCCTCAAAAAATTATTGTGGACCTGAGACCCGGCGCTTCCTCTACCATCACTGCCAGCACTACGCTTCGCACAATTTTGACCACGGTGACAGCTATGTGTACTGTGACAACACCAACAGTCACAACCGTGGCAAGTGGAAGTAGTGTGGATCCCGGCCTGGTAACCATCAATTTGGACTCGGACGAGGAAATCTTCGAGAAGCCGAAGGAACGGAGGTCACCTTCCAAGCCATCTACTCCTATCAAAAATTATTTTTCCACCTTTGATCCTATCTCTCCCGTCCATAGCCCTTCCAAACCCGAACTAAATTTAACTTCTTTCCCTTCCACTTCCAATGACCTTCAAGTGGAGCAACCCACAAAAAAAAAAGTAAGTAAAATTAATTCTGGTCTGAAAAAAACAGTAAAGAAGGCAGCGGCACCGAAACGCCAATGTAATTATGTTTGGATAACTGGAGCGAAAGTAAATCAAAAATGCACCAGGTGGGCTGTGAGCGGCGAGGAGTTGTGCCGCTATCACTTCGACCGCAAAACAGCATCCAATCGGAGCACTCTTGATTCATGTTCGCTTAACATTGCCCCTAAGAAAACCACACAGATTCCCAAGGTACGTTATCAAAGACTCTATGCTGGTAAAAAATATTTCTTTCGAGCACACGTTTGTGTGAAACCTCACCTGTTTTTGATGAGGCATAAAGACCAGAACGTTCATGTAAGGGTTGCTAAAAAATTCATTGTTCCTAGATTTATGACCAACAGAGGGTACTTGATACGTGTTAAAGTTTTAAACAAGCTGAGGACTGTGTGGCGTTTGCAGGAGTAATGCAATCAGTAAGACTGTTTGTTTAATTTTCTAAATTTTGTTTTCCAAACATTTCCTTTTTCCAAATTAAAGTTTATTAAATTTTGTTTTTCCAAATTATTTCTTCACCCTCTTGAAATAAGGGAGGGGGGTATTATATAAATGAGCTATTTAAAAAAAAAAAAAAAATAGTTCATTTATATAATATCTTAACCTGGGGATAATGTTTTTTTTCTTAAAAAAAAAAAAACATTATTCAGACACGTCCCAAACCAGTGTCCTGGATGGTGAAGAAAAAGTTATAGCAAAAAACTTTTTTGTATTAAACTGATGTTTAGCTTCAAGGTAAACCAGTCAATGATCATGTGACAACAGGGTTCCCCCACCATTACTGAACTCTTATACCCACTCACTAAGCTCATTCTGCCTTGAACGTTTCAATTTGTCAGACGTAATGTGCAGTATCAATCCGTTTGTTGGAGACCTGGAATTGCAGCGTTTACCATCGGGGCATGTATATGCTCCGATGCTGGTGGAATATAAAAATTATTGTTCACCTGAACAACAGGTGTCCCCAGAACCTGGACCTTCTAATGATGGTGAAGAAAACAGTATTTTGAGGAGTGAGTTGGTCAGAAATGTGTCCCCAGAACCTGGACCTTCCAATGATGGTGAAGAAACTAGTATTTTGAGGAGTGAGTTGGTCAAGGGTGAATTGGTCAGAAATTTAAAAAGTAAATATATGAAACGGTTGGCGGATCAAAAGCGTAACTACAAGGAGCGAGCGGCAATGTTCCGTTTGCAGTTGTTAGTGCCTAAAATCAGCAAACGTTCCAGCAAGCTCGACACCCTGACAGCCGCTTCTGATTACATCTGCTTGTTGGAATCAAAAATTAAATTTCTTGAAAGACAACTGCAAAATAAAAATAATAATTCTGAATATCTAGTGATTCGAAGTCCTGAGCAGGTTGATGATGGTAATGAACAAATTTTAGGAATGTAAGTAATAAAATCTTTTATTTTGTGTGAATTGGACTTGAACACGGATTAGCTGTTTGGTATGTGGAAAAAACAGAACGGGGGATAGAGCACTCTGTGATACTGGAATAACATATCACTTAGTGCTCTATCCCCCGCTCACAGGGTAATTTTATTTGACCTTGACCCACTAAAAAAGTGGTGGGGGTAATTTTAACCAAGCGTTGGGTTTTGAGGAGGTTGCTCAGTCTCAGTTTAGCGTAGCCAGGAGACACACACTTCGAGATGACTCCTTCCAGTCTTCAACAATTGTGTTTGGAAAAAATTTCTGATGAAACTGAATTGTTCCGTTATGTGGTGCATCAGTCTGGTGCACCACCAAAAATTAAAATTTTAATTAAGGAGTTTGATTTTGAAAGAAATGGTTACACCAATTATTTTGCGTATGTTTTTAGAAATGAAAATCTTAAGTTTTGCAAAGACTGTGGTTTTTTTGCGTGTGAGGACATGACAGAATTTGTAGAAAGCGGTGGCTACATGGTGATGACTGGAATTTCTAACCTAAAAAGAAATGAAATACCGCAAGAAAGGTGTGATATTTGTGCAGCTTATTTACACGACTGGCATACGTATAGCAGAAACCAGGTTGAGCCAAAAAGAAGTTTATTATTTCGTTGGCCAGGGGTAGCGCCTAGGTTTTAGGTGTAAAAACAAAATTTTACTTATGGTATTTAATGTATTACCTTGAAAAGTGGTGGGGGTAAGTTAATATATACGTAGTGGAAAGCATCTGTTGGATTTATTCTTTGCAGAGCACTTCAGCCAGCATCATCATGGTAAGCCATTGTGTGGAGTTTGTTCTGTTGGAGGAGGACCTGGTGGAGATAGTGGAGCTGATTGAAGATACAACCAGGAAAGGAACAATAGAAAATGTAAGATGTGAACCTCAGGACGAGAGGTCACAACAAATTGTACAAAAATTTATTTCCAATCAGTTAACTGACAAAACTACAAACTTTGAGTTCGTAAAGTATTTATTTGATAACAAAGTAAATGCAAAAATGGCAATATTTTTTAAGAAATGAAAAACTTATTAGTTTTTGTTATACGAGCTGGACTTGGACTTGGACTATGATATTTTGGTTAATGGATAACGTGGTGGTGGGGATAGTTTTGTGTATATAATAGGGTTGTGAACAGCAAAGGTGAATATTCAATCACGATGCCTCCGAGGGACAACACCGTAGCAGCACACAAGAAAATTTCACTTATTTTGCCAGAAATTCCAATAGAAGTAGTTAACCAGGAGGAAGAGGAAGAAGAAGAAGATGTAATGGAAGAAGAATTATCCGAAGAGGAAGAGATGGAAGCAGGTGAAAATAATTTTGCAAACACTGATGGTGACAGCTTTGACATTGATTTGTATGCTGATGAAACATTGGAATCATCCGAAGAAGAGGACAATAAGGAAAACATCACTCCTCAAATAAGAGCAGTATTGGATAAAATGTCATTGTGCAAAAGACTTGTGATGTGTAGCAGAAAATTATTTTTTGATTGTAGTGACGAGGAGGACAGTAGTGATGAATATTCACCTTTGTAAAAAAATATTATTTAGCATTTAAAAACCCAAAAAAAAAATATAAAATGTTAAAAAGAAAAAAAATAGAGCGGGGGATAGAGCAGCAGATGCTCTATCCTCCGCTCAAAATAATAATGTCCGATGACCTTGACCTACTTTTGTGAATTAATTGTGGTGGGGGAGAGCATTAGTGGTGGGGGAAACGTCATATATACGGGTAGTCAAGCCTCAGTCTCATTTGGTAAGAAAGAGGGAACGCTGGATAGGAGGTGATGGTAAGATTGACTTTATAGCAAATACTTTAACACTGCAATATGTTAACAGGTTGTCAATGGTTAGGAAATATTTTTATTTTTAGACTCGCTAGTTTGTTTAATCTTAAAACTTTAAATATATTTTCTTTTGGTCAAATGCTTTTGCCATACTTCCTACACGCTAACACTCATATAAAGTACAGGATTAAGCTGATCTCTCGGGGAAATACTATGTAGCCACCTCACATTGGTTGTCCGACTCGCATAGTATTGGTGATTTATACAACATAAAATTTTTTTTCAATATGTTATATATCATCAATTCTTATTCGAGTCAGATAACCAATGTTAGGTGTCACATAAGTATTTCCCCGCGAGATCAGTCTTAATTCTGTACATTTTTTGAGTTTTGGCGTGTGGTAAGTGTGCTAAAAGCATTTGCTCAAACAAATATATTTAAAAGTTTTAATTTTAAACAAGCTGGATGGTAAAAAAATAAAAAAATATTTAACTTTTGAACCTGTTTACATATTATTGAAAGTATTTGTTAGAAAGTCGATCTTACTACCATCTCTTATCCAGTGTTCCCTCTTTTTTACCATATCAAAGGTGACCTTGACCTATATTGATTCTAAATGAAAGTTTTATAAAGAATTTATTATATTTTTGTTCTGCGCATGCGCAGAAGGAGTTTTTCCCAAGGTCACCCCCCACCACCCGTTATAAAAGGAGGTCGGCTAACCCAGCCTCTCATTATTGGATGAACCTTCGTGGAGTAAACATCCAAACGCTCTTGTGGTAAAAATGCTTCTTTGCCACATTTGTGGGGAATTTTTCCCTGATGAACATATTTTGCAAATCCATCTGGAATTGCATAAAGAAGAGGACAATGTGCAAGTAAGTGAACACGATTTGGACTCTATTGAAAAATTTTTATCAGAACATCACAGAAGACTGGACGATTGGGAAAGCGAGCTGCAGTTGCTGCAAAGGAGGAGGCCAACCGTCATTCAGTTTGGAGGCGCCGGAACATCAGGACTTGGAAGGAGACCTACAGCGGACATGGACACGGACACGGATTCGTCGGACTCGGACTCGGACATAAACATGGATTTGGATTCAGAATCTGAAGGTAATGGGATAACACAACTACGCACTATAGCATTGGAAGGACCTGTTGTCACACACTTTACAATAAATAATGTTCAATTGGAATTACAAAATTTTATTGACAGTGCAAAACTTTTAGTTAGTAAAACACTAAAGGAAGAGCTTAGAAGATTAAATTTTTTAAAATTTGGACTGGTATTAGACGCTATGTTCACAAACACTGATGGAGAAACATCACCAAGAGGATTTGTAACTAAAAACCGTACTTTAACTTTTGCATCCAATATTGATGATATAATTGTGGAGTGTTTGGAAGAGTTATTGACGAAGCTTCAAGAGCATGAAGGAAGGGGATCTGGCTGGACGCTAACATCAGTGGAAGGTATGGATTTAAGAATTCAAAAGCATGGGTATGGTATGAGGGGGAGTAGTTTCATCCCCCTACCAAAAAAGATCCAAGAAACCAAAGCGTGTATAAATGTAAAAAATTTTGACACGGAATGTTTTAAATATTCAATGCTAGCCAAATATGTTGTAAATAATACTTGTAGACCCGGTGTTGAATATCAAAATGTACAAAATAGATATAATTTTTGTGGTATGGTTTATCCTGTAAATATTAAAGATGTATGTAAATTTGAGAAGCAAAACCCCGGAGTCAGTGTAAATATTTTTGGGCTTGATGATAGCAATAATGTGTACCCACTACGGGTTGTAAAGAGAGAACTTCGAAACCATACAGATTTATTGTTGATTACAAAAGGTGAAATATCTCACTATGTATATATTAAAAGTTTTGATGCCTTAGTCAACAAACAGCTGTCTCGTAGGAAATGTAAAAAAACTTTTTGCAAAAGATGCTTCTGTTTTGTAAATAAGGATATAAGGAGAGGTGGTGCCCAGTGGTTGTTGGAACATCAAAGGCTATGCAATGAAAATTACGAGTGTAAAATTAGTTTACCACCACCAACCCGATCTGTTGTACAGTTTAATCATATTAACCACCAGTATAGGATACCAATTGTTGTTTATGCAGACTTTGAGTCTACACTTGTACCGCTGGAAAACCCTGACGGTGAAATTACTAGAAGAACCAAGTACCAGATGCATAAACCAAATAGTTTTTGTTTGTTGGTTAAGTCTACACTATCTGACCAACACTTGCAAAATTTTGGACTAACCACAACACCGGTATTGTACAGAGGTGAAAATCCTGCTAAATATTTTGTAGATACGTTGTATGATATAGCTAGTAAGGTGGATCAACTGTATGATAAAAATAATATTGTTCCTATGTTACCCCTTGAAGAAGAGGAGGAAATTCAATTTTTGAATGCTACATCTTGTTATATATGTAATAAAGAATTTACAGTGGACAATTATAAAGTTCACGATCATGACCATCTGACCGGATATTACAGAGGACCAGCTTGCAATGCATGTAATTTAAATTTAAAACTTCCAAATTTCATTCCAGTTGTGTTGCACAACCTTAGCGGGTATGATTCCCATTTTATAATACCGGAATTGGGAAGAGACACAGGCAAGATTGATGTGATAGCTCAAACTTTAGAACATTATATTAGTTTTTCTAAGAAAATTGGCAAAATAAAATTAAGATTTGTTGACTCATATAGGTTTATGCCATCAAGCCTTGCCAAACTAACTGACAATTTAAGACGACAGGATTTAAAGGAAACAAAGAAAATCGTACCTGCAGACAAATTGGATTTAGCATTAAGAAAAGGAGTGTTTCCTTATGACTATATTACAGGAATTGAAAAATTTGAAGAAACCAGACTACCACCCATTGAAGCTTTCAAAAGTAAACTGACAGACACGGAAATTTCAATTGAAGATTATAATCATGCGTGTAACGTCTGGAATGAATTAGGTATGCAAAATCTTGGTGAATATTCAGATTTTTATGTAAAATTGGATGTAACACTATTGTGTGATGTTATGGAACAATTTAGGAACACTTGCTTTGACGCCTATGGACTGGACCCCCTTCATTCGTTTACATCCCCCGGCTTAGCATGGCAGGCCATGCTAAAATCTACCGAGTGCAAGTTGGAACTGCTAAACGACATCGATATGGTTTTGATGATTGAATCAGGTGTACGCGGTGGATTAACACAGGCCGTTACAAGACATGTGAAAGCTAACAATAAATTTCTACCAAATTATGATGAGACTAAAGATTCAATTTTTCTTGGATATTTTGATGCCAATAATTTATACGGTTGGGCGATGTCCAAACCCCTTCCGTATGGCGACTTCCAGTGGGTAGACCCGGACAGCATCGGGGACATTATGCAGATCCCACAAGATGGACCGACCGGCTACATTTTCGACTGCGACTTCGAGTATCCAGAACACCTACACGATCATCATTACGACTTGCCACTGTTGGCTAAAACTGAAGTATCACCGACAGGAAGATGAACCAAATTAATGATGACATTAAACAACAAAAACCGTTATGTGGCGCACTATTGGGTTGTACAACAAGCGTTGGAGTTAGGACTGAAAATAACAAAAATTCACCGAGTATTACAATTTTCTCAATCTTGTTACTTGAAACCCTACATAGACTCCAACACCGTGAGGAGAGCAGCAGCCACATCAGCTTTTGAAAAAGATTTTTATAAACTGATGAACAACTCAATCTTTGGAAAAACTTTAGAAAATAAGAGGAAACACAAAATTGTAAAATTAGTAAGTGATCCAAGAGCATTAGAAAAACTTGTACAAAAACCAAATTTCGGAACCACTATGATAATTAATGAAAATTTAGTAGCGGTAAGCATGAACAAAACCAAGATTGTTATGGATAGACCGTTGTACATAGGGATGTCAATATTGGATATAAGTAAAACGCATATGTATGATTTTCATTACAACAAAATGGTACAATATTATGGACGAGAAAATATCGGAGTAGCCTACATGGATACGGACGCACTAATTTATTGGATCAAGACGCAAGATATGTATGAAGATCTTCGAACGTTCATACACAAAAATGATTTTGATTTTTCCGACTACCCAAGAAACCATCCAAACTTCAATGAAGAAAACAAAAAGGTGCTTGGAAAATTTAAAGACGAATGCAATGGAGCTAGCATGGAAGAAATTATTGCACTAATGTCAAAATTGTATTCTTTCAAAGTGTATAAGGGAGAACAAGAAGAAACATCGACCACCAAGAAAGCAAAAGGTGTGAAGACAGGTTATTTAAAGAAAAATATAAACTTTGAACATTACAAAAACTGTTTATTTAACGACACCACCTTAACAGCAAAATTCAACGCCATAAGAAGTGAAAAACACAAACTATACAGTGTTACAGAAGTAAAAAAAGCACTATCGGCAAATGATGACAAAAGGCATATCATGGATGATAAAATTAACACTCTTCCTTTTGGCCACTACTCTCTTAATCCTATCAACGACTAACCTATTCTTCGTCCCTCTTCGACCCTCTACGACCTAAATTCCTTTTCCTTCCGTAAAAAAATGGGGAACACGGCAAGCCCAACGCCGTGTTCCCCATTTTTTTACATTAATTTGAATGACCTTGACCCAGTTAAATAAGGGTATAATAGAATAAAAAAAATATTTTTACTTCATCTACCGAAGAGGAAGGATAAAATTATGGATTTAAAACAAAAAATTGTTAATGAGCTTCATAAACCGGCTAGAAGAAAATTTCCCCGAAGAAATACTGTTATAAAAGGAATGAATGATCTATATCAAGCTGATTTAATCGAAATGATTCCTTATAGCAAACAAAATAAAGGATTTAAATATATATTGACTATTATCAATTGTTTTACAAAGATGGCAGATGCTTTACCGCTAAAAGATAAAACCGGCAAGAGTGTAACAAAAGCCATGGAAACTGCGATACAGAGAGACAAAAATACCATAAAACATTTACAAACCGATGATGGTAAAGAATATTTTAATAAAGAATTTTCAAATTTAATGAAAAAATACGGCATAAACCACTATTCGACTAATTCAGAGGTAAAAGCATCAATCATAGAAAGATTTAATCGAACTTTAAAAGGTGCGATGTACAAGATGTTTTCAAACAGAGGATCGCACGTATGGATTGATATGTTACCAAAACTAATAAAAGATTACAATAACAAGTTCCATAGAACAATTGGTATGAAACCGAACCAAGTGACTAGTAAAAATGAAAAACTCGTATTAAAACGTATAAAAATGAATACTAAACCAAAAGTTGAAAAACTAAAGCCTAAAACGTTTAACGTTGGTGATAAAGTGCGAATAAGCAAATACAAAGGTGTATTCAGTAAAAGATATCTACCAAATTGGACAAATGAGGTTTTTACCGTATTTAAGGTACAACCTACAGTGCCGGAAACTTACATTTTAAAAGATAATAAAGGACAATTGCTCGAAGGAGGGTTTTATGGACATGAAATGTTAAAATCCACAGTAGGTGATGTATATCTCGTTGAAAAGGTGTTACAACGGAAAAAAGATAAAGTTAAAGTGCGATGGTTAGGATTTAATAAGAGTGAAGATTCTTGGATACCTAAAAAGGATCTTATATAATGATGGAGCATCATTTTAGGTTGAACCTTTACAAAGGATGGAGATAATACCGCAAAAGGATAGTTTTCCTATTAATAATATTGATGAACTCACGGTGGACAATTCAGAATTAAACACTGGCAAACATGGTGTTTTATTACCAAACACGGTGCGTTGTCTTGTAACCGGTCCATCAAATTGTGGTAAAACAAATGTAGTATTCAATTTGATTACAAACCCAAAAGGATTGCGTTTCAATAACTTGTATGTCTTTTCCAAATCATTACAACAACCCAAATACCAATTATTAGAAAAAATATTTAATAATGTGCCAGAAGTGAAATATTACAAGTTTGATGCAAGTGAAAGTGTAATGCAACCGCATGAAGCTAAACCATTTTCAGTTTTTATATTTGATGATGTATCCTGTGAAAACCAAAACACTATCAGGAGTTATTTCGCTATGGGGCGACATAACAATATAGATAGCATTTACATAGGCCAGACTTATAGTAAAATACCAAAACAACTGATAAGAGACAATGCAAATGTGTTAATTGTATTCAAACAGGATGAAACTAACCTAAAACACATATATTACGATCATGTCAATGCGGATATGTCATATGAACGGTTTAAAGACATATGTGGTAAGGCTTGGGCTGAAAATTATGGATTTTTGACAATTATGAAGGAACAACCACTAAATAACGGTCGATACAGGATAGGTTTCGATAAATTTATATTAATTCACTAACCACTATATCACACAATCATTCTTGTACAGCACGTCTTGCTACAAACATGGTTAACCAAGAAAAGTTAGTAAAGGAAATTAAATCACTTAGTGATTCTATTCGGGCTAAAAACAGAGCGTTAAAGTTAGGTATCAGCGAAAGGGAGAAATTTCTCGAATCTACTTTTAAACCTATTACAGAGCCTTTGAAACAATTGAACAAAAAATTGACTAAACCTTCTTTTCAAGGTGATATTATTGCTCCGATAACAGAATATGAAAGGGAAAGTGTAATATCAGAAGATATTAGCGATGAGGACCCGGAAGCCTCCATATTTAGTGATACAACGGCAGAAAGAGAAGATGTATATGCTGGTAGTGAAGAGGAAGTGGTATCTATAGCGAGTGAAGAAGAAAAAACAGAAGGAGAACCATCAAACATAAGCTTATTGGGTGAAACTATTCATACAAAAGGACCGTTAGGAAGGAAATACTTGTTAAAACTGTTAATTGGAACTGATTCTACTAAAAAATACCACAGTTATGGAGCAAGAATGTCCAAAGAAGGTGTAATGATTGGTAATAGCAAATTAGATGTTGATGAACATGATAATATTCACATAGGTGATCAAATATAAAAGGGAACAAGGGGGCTATTTGAATTATTATTTGAAAATAAACCTTTAAAAGCATTGGTAAAAAATGATGATTTGGAAGTGTATAGCAAAATTTTGGATCAAACTAATGCATATAAAAGAAATTATTTACCTGAAGCACCCATATATAGAAATAAATCTGTAAAATATAAAGATTTTGTTTCCAAATTAATACCGATTATAAGAAGAAAACCTGTAAAAAGAAGATTAGTAGCATCCACTTTAGATTTAAGTTCTCCAGAACCAAGAAAAAGAAGCAAATCAGTCACCGGTAAAGGATTGATGAAGAAACTATACAATACAAACGTAATTTATTACAATAATATCAATAAATTTGTGGATAGAATGAAACTAATACATGAAGCCAAAGAGGCGGGTCATACTGGATTGGAAAACGAATGGGTGGCTTTAGTGGATGAACTTAGAAACCGAGGGGTAATCTCATAAAAATGCGTTACTCCCTAAAATGCTATTCAGTTGCACCATGAGTGTCGACAAGTTCGGACGGTATTCCTCGGATGGATTATATTACGCGAATAACTTAAAAAGAGGTGCTGGTTTACCACAAACACCTGAAGGAGATTATGATATTAGTAATAAAAGGTTAAAAAACATAAAAGATCCCACGGACGAAAACGATGCCGTAAATTTAAAAATAGTAAAGGAAAAGATATCACCAACATTAAGACTACACAATAACACATATGATGCAGAAAATCATAGAATTATCAACGTTGGTAAACCAAATGAAAACGGTGATGCGATAAACAAAGGTTATTTGTCATCTGAATTAAAAAATATGTTAAACTTCAATGGAAAAACGTATAGTGCTAACAATAAACGTATATCCAACGTAGATGATCCTAAAGATGCAAAAGACAGCGTGAATAGACGCTATTTACATTCCTTGATACCTGAAAAGAAAAAAGATGGATTTTCTTTTTATAAATTTGTTATTAATGATATAGGTTATCCAAAAACTGAAAACGATGCTGTAAATCTAAAATATATTAAAGATCATTGTATCATACGTGATGTAGGGGTTATAGATTGTTTTGGTAATTGTTTAGCAAATGTTAAAGATGGTTCGGCACCATCAGATGGTGCAACAGTGGGTCAAATGATGGAAACCTTAAAACAAGAAACAACCTCTTTTGTAAAACAAGATCAAGTAGTATCGAAGCAAGGGGATGAATTTGTTCAAGGTAATGAAAAATTTAATTTATTAACATACAAAAATAATGCTTGGGATTGCATGGGTAAACCGTTATCCAATATGAGTTTGGGTTATAATGCTCGAGATGCAGCTGCTTTATCACAAACCGTACATCTAGATCCAGATCATTCTTTAAGATTTTTTATATGTAATAATAAAGTAATAAAAAACTTGCATAATGGAAGAGATCCAAATGATGCTGCAACTGTAGGACAGACCATTACAACATCATTAAAGGATAGTAAAGTGTATAATTGTAATAATAAACGTATAACAAACCTTAAAGACCCTGAACATGTAGATAATGCTGTCACTGTTAATTTTCTTGTAAAAGTTTTAGGTAATGCGATATTTGATTTACACAATCATTTTACACCAGATATTCTTCAAGGAAAATCGGGGCATAATACTTATGATGAATCCATGAGAGGTGAGTATATTAAACGAGAAATTTATAATAAATACTTTATTAACCCTTAAACGCAAAAGTTTAGATCATCAGATTGGGGTGATATTGATATTTAATTAAATAACTCAATAAATGACTTCATTTATGTGCAACCTGTCATAGAGGTAACACATAGGTTACGCTTTTCGAATATAAAAGACAATCATGACGTTTCATTACACCAGTCCATATCGAGACACTATACGGAAAGGAGGTGGTATCACATCCACAGCGGTTTCTCTGTTAAGTAAAGCTTTAAATCGAATTCCAGTAGGATCTGTCGTAAATAGAGCAATAGACGCTTTACCATACGAATTTCACATACCGGGAGGTTATCAGTATTGCGGACCAGGAACTAAATTGAAAAAACGACTGGAAAGAGGCGATCCAGGCATAAAGAAGTTAGATCAGGCTTGTAAAGAACACGATATAGCATATTCCACATTTAGCGATACAAAAAATAGATCAATAGCTGATAAAAAGCTCGTGGATATAGCTTGGCAACGAGTAAAGTCTAGTGACGCTAGTATTGCAGAGAAAGCAGCAGCTTTAGCGGTAACAGCAGGTATGAAGGCTAAAACAGCGGTAGGAGGTGGAAAAAGGAGGCGAAGAGTGAAAAGGAGATCGGCAAAGACAAAACATGGAGGGAATATTAGAAGAAAACGACGTTCCACCAGAAAGGGTAGCAAAAAACCAACAGTATGGTCAATGGTAAAAAACGGGGCAGGTCTATACCTAAGACCGTATCGTGCATATTAAATAAAAGAAATCAATTAGTAATACCACATAAAGCGTTAACAAATATTGAATTATTTAAATACATTTCATGTTTAAAAATACCTTTTTTTCGTGGTGTCTTTATGAAAGATGAATTACCAGTTAAAATGTGGAAAAACGAAACCGGCATTGTAAATTTAGACAATTCAGAAGGTCCTGGCACTCATTGGGTTTGTTATAAGAAATTAGGTGATAATATTTATTACTTTGATAGTTTTGGCAATTTACCACCACCTAAAGAACTCGAGCATTACTTTAAATCTGCTAAAAACATATATTACAACTATAAAAGAGAACAACCTGATAACACTTTAATATGCGGCCATTTATGTTTGGAATTCCTAGCTAAAAGTATCAGTCACAATCGAGATGTCTTCCTATACGGTATCATTAACAGGAAAATCGTCCACTTTGCGAAGTATCCTTTTTCCAGCGTTACGCTTGCAAGAAGGAAGATTTTGGGAAGCGGCACTGTTGGATTTTACAACTTACAACTCTATTCCCAATGTTACGGAAGATAAAAATAACTTATTGCATTACTATAAAGGAAAAGATGCCAGTGGGAAGTTTACAGACTTAGAAGTTTGCAGTTTACCCACAGGTTCTTATGAAATTGATCATATTAATGAATTTTTGCAAAATAAAATGGGAAAAGACAATATAACATTAAAAGGTAATAACAATACGATGAAAGCTGAAATTTACTCCAAATATTATATAGATTTTACTCAGGAACACTCAATCGGTGAATTGTTAGGATTTCCCAAAGATGGGCCAATTTTAGAACCAAATCAAACACATTCCGGTAAACAAACTGTAACAATATTAAAAGTCAATAGTATAGATATAACTTGTAACATTATACAGGGAGCTTACAGAGATGGAGCAAATACCCATATAATACATACTTTTTACCCGAGTGTACCTCCAGGATTTAAAATTGTTGAAAAGCCACAAAACCTAGTATATCTGCCGTTGAACACCACTTTCATTTCAGACATCGTGTTGAACGTATTGGATCAAGACGGTAACTTGATAGATTTCCGAGAAGAGCCAATTACAGTTAGATTACATTTAAAATCGACACTTTAATACAAAAATCATGGGTTTATCATTTAAAAGTGGACAACCTACGGGAAACCGTATTAGTAGCTCTTCAGCTGTGGAGGAGTTAACACGCGAGAACATTCGTTTCTTAGAAAAGATTGGTTTAAAATTAACCGATTATGGATATACTGGATATAGCGCAGGGTCCGACATTCGACGAAACCCTATGGGAAAAAGAATATCACACCCACAACCCTTACACTTCATCAAAATTGAACAATAACGACGAAATTCGTATTCCTATACAACATCAGGACATTTACACACTACCATGTGAAAGTTACTTGTATATCGAAGGAAAAGTTACTAAAAAGGATGGTTCTACTACTGGTACAACAGTTCCATTTATAAATAATCCTATGGCTTTCCTGTTTGATGAAATTAGATATGAAATATCAGGTGTAACAGTTGATTCCACTAAAAAAGTAGGTATTGCAACAACTTTAAAAGGGATAACATCTATATCACCTAATGAAACCAATTTACTTCAACCTGCCGGATGGGTTTTACCTGAACATGACACAATCACTCCGAATACAAAGGGATATTTTGATTTTCATATTCCATTACGTTTGTTGCTTGGATTTGCTGAAGATTATAGAAAAATAATATTAAATGTTAAACAAGAATTAGTTTTGTTGAGATCTTCTAACGATAAAGACATTATTAAAGCTCCAGACGGTACAACAGATGCAACTTTAGAATGGAAATTAACATTAGACAAAATTGTATGGAGAGTTCCACATGTTAAATTAGCTGACGAGCATAGAATGCTACTATTAAGGAAATTAAAGGCTGATCGTGATATTGTAATTCCTTTTAGAAGTTGGGAATTCCATGAACATCCCAGTTTACCTGCTACGGATCGACACACTTGGACTGTTAAAACATCTAATTACGTAGAACGAGCCAGGTATATTATATTTGGTTTACAAACAGGTAGGAGAGACAGTATCACAAAACATGCAGGCAAATTTGATCATTGCAACTTAAAAAATATTAAAGTTTATTTGAATTCACAGTTTTTCCCCTACGACAATTTAAATGTGTCATTCGCTAATAAAAAGTACAGTATATTATACGATATGTATGCGAGATTCCAAAATTCATATTACGGTAAAACAAATACACCTTTATTATCACCAGAAGAATACTTAGATGGTTACACAATAGTTGTAATTGATTGTTCTAAACAAAATGAATCAGTAAAATCATCAAGTGTTGACATAAAGATAGAAATGGAATTCAACGATCCTATACCTGCAAATACAACTGCATATTGTTTAATTTTACATGATAAAATTGTCACTTACACACCTTTGACAGGAATTGTTAAAAATGTTTTATAAAAACTCGTTTTTGTAAAATTTCAATCACGGGCGCGATTATAAAAGGGGAGCGCGCAGGTCGCTCCTGATCAGTTTGTTGCCTGACATCGTATGGGTAGCATCATCTTCAATATGGCTTCTACAAGTGGTACAACCGAATGCGATATAGAAAAAGAAATTTCAGAATTTTTGGACATGAATGGACAGCAACACGGTGCAGATCAAGAAGAAGAAAAAGGTAAAAAGAAAAAATATTTGTCCAAGAGGAAAAGAAATGTGGAAGAAAATATTTCACCAAATATTTTGATGGAAGTATTTTTAAGAATTTTTTATCCAATCTCTTCAAGTTTGGATAAAAGTGTTTTAATTGGAGTAATGAAATCAACCGACTATTCACCTACAGTAATTTTAACTCACGGAACAAAAATGATTTTGTTTACAGCCAATGCTTGGGAATCTTTTATGAAACACCTCCATTTATTGGAATGTTACTTTAATAGCAACATGTTTGGCAGAAAAACAAAAGTAGGACTATTGGATTCAGACTTGGAAATTGATATTATTAAACACCGAGGTGAACATCAAATGAGATTCAGAGATACAACCAAACATGACATAAAAATTCAACTTAACAGAGAAGAATTTTTTATTTTGACATGTGCAACGGAACCCATAACAAGATATTTAAGACAACTAGTATTTTCCAGTTCAATTATTAAAGATTATTTAACAGACACTTTGGACAAACAACCGGACGCACCAATTTTGTATGGACCTGTGGACACTTCAATATTCAACAGAATTCCTCATGAAGTTCAAATGTGGAGACAATTGGAACAATATGTGCAAGAAAAAAATAATTTTGTAAAATCGGATGAAGAAACACATTTTAGTGATGAAAAGGATCAAAGTGATGAAAATGACTACAACAAAAATGACCAGATGGAAAGTTAAATAAATTTTTAAAATTTTTCACAACACTTTACACTTGAATTGGCAAATTTTCAATAAAAAATTCAAAATTTTGTGGGGTTAGGCCTACCGGGGATGGTGCCCACGTTAAATATACACCAACGCGCCAACAATTTTTGTTATGCCATATATACAGCGCCTTTAACTGTACGGCCTGGCATAAATACGTGCCTACCGTGGTGTGGAAAACAGTTGACCTTCCGACACCGTGATGGATAGACTGGTGACCTTTCAAATGGACATGGAAGAAGAAATCAAGTCCAAACCGGGTATTATTGAATTTCAGGCGTTTCGTGGTAACGATGATCGGTTCATTATTAAAGAACTAGTATTTTATGATATAGATAAAAATATTCCTTATACATTTTTATTCAAACCAAGATGCTCTTTTTCTTCACTAACCACCAAAGCCGCAACAACAAACCGATGGACTTGGAAATATTTTCATCACATCGATTGGTATGACGGTTTTACCAGTTATTCAGACTTGTATCATATTATGCATCAATTTTCAAATAAATTTACTAATATTTACACAAAGGGACTTGAAAAGAAAAGATGGATAGAACAATATACATCAAATCCAGTCAAAGACGTGCAAATTGATAAAAATTTTAAATTTATTTCTGAAAACGTTTGTATTTGCACACAAAGCGTAGAACATGAAAGGGACAGGCACTGTGCATTAAAAAACGCTTTAAAATTAGCTACTTACCTGCAAGATGGAGAAATCGGTGGTGGTGGTGGGGGTAACGTCGATTATAAAAGCGAGGAGCAGACCGAGACTTGGCACGAGTATTACTCGAGACTCCGAGACGACAACATCTCAGAGCTAGAAGACAGCGAGGACCTCTAGAACAACCATGGCATCCAACCAGTTTCTGCAGTCTTTGGTGGAACAATTCAACGCCCACTCCAAGTCTACAATTTTGCCGGTAAAAAAATGTTCAGAGCTGAAAGATGAAAAACATTACATCATACATGCTATGAAGAAGATGGAAACTACAGTCGGCGAGGCAATCTGCTGCAGCTTGAGCGAAGCTCCATATACACCGGGAGATGAAGCAAAATTTCAAATTTATTTGCCAAAAAGATTCGTCCATCTGCTACAAAACGAAGACCTGCGCTCCATTCAACCGGGATGCCTCTACTTGGTGTCCCACGGATCCAGCGGCAGCAACTCCACCGAGCTGACCATCCACATGGCCGAGAAGCAGCAGTGTTAAATAAAATTTAAATTTTTCTTGTATCTGTTTGTATTCACTATATAATTTTTCTCATGTAATCTTGTTTGTACTGTATTAAATAAACATTACCAAAAAAAAAAACAAAAAAAATAAAAAAATAAAAAAGGCAATATATCAATATGTGAAACAAATAACAAAAGGTTTCACATATTGATATGTTGCCTTTTTTTTAAAAAGCTCTGGGGTGACCTTGACCTTTGACCTTTGCATAAATTAAACAAAATAAAAATATTTTTCAAACAGCAATGTGTGTATGTGTGTGTGTGTGTGTGTGTGTGTGTGTGTGTGTGTGTGTGTGTGTGTGTGTGTGTTTTCCCCCACCATTTTGGGTTACCAGCATACAGACTGCAAAGAAGTCCAGTTTAATTGCAACTGTCAAACCATGAGCACCCTATTTGAGCTTTGTGTAAGAAAAATTATTCAAGATCAACAGCTATTTAGCCATACTTTACGTTCCAACGCTCCTCAGCAAATTAAAATTTTTATCAAACAGTACAAGCTAGACAACAGAGGTTACAACACTTTTGGGTGGTACAAGTTTGGTGATGGTACAAAATTTTGTCAAAATTGTGGAAGGGCTGCTGTATCTAACCCAGCACAATTCCTACAAGATGATGGATGTTTACAATTAGGCCATGTAGCTCCAGTTATGAGTTACGAAACACCCAAAGAACTTTGCACAATTTGTTCAATCAATATGTTTAGTTGGAAAAAATTTAACCACCTCCCATCAGACAGCATATAAAGTCCTTCCCCCACCACTATTTCATACTACCTTCAAACAACCATGCTAATATTCATTCCGCCTTTGGACATCACACGGAAAACATCAAGATGGCTCTCACTGTAAAATGCGCAAATTATGAAGAAGTATTTGTAAGAAATCTGCAAGAATTAAACGAAATTGTTGAAGAATTTAAATCACTAATCGAACAGGGATACCGACTAAACATGCAAATTTTTGCATGCAACACAAAATGCACCCATGGCTTCAGGGATGACGAGCCGCCAAGGTCACCATCATCATCAACTTCCTCGGCCTACTCCTCCAGATCGTCCATGAAGACTCAAGCCAGTCCAAACTTGGAATATTTCTCCTGACTAATATTTATATTTTGTTTCCTTACTTTACTTCAATATGCTTATTATTGTATTGTAATAAAAGAATAAAAAAATTAAAAAACCTATCTTGCTACAGTTTTGTAGCAAGATAGGATTTTTTAAAACACAAATTGGATGACCTTGAACAGGTTCTAACATGTACAGGTGTAAACGTAACCACAAATTTAAACATTTTTTTTTATTTCCTAATGGTTAACCTTGAAACTTCCCCCACCATTTTTCCTCTTGGAGACCTGAGAAACAACACCAATGTGTTTCATTACATCTTGATCTTTCAAGCTGCAAACATGGATGTCCCACCACCAATATATGAGGCTGATGTAGCAGGAGGACAGAGAAGGAGATGCCAGCATTTGGATCTAGTGGAGTTGATGGAAAGGAGAATTGAAGAAAGGCAGATCAGGAAGGATACCATCCTAACACAAAAAATTTTAAAATTGGATCTTGTCATGCTTCTGGCCTTACTCATTGCAGTCTTCGTCTACTTGGTCTACGCAGTCATATACTGTCTAAGGTGCACGGAGTGTGCTGACAAGGGAGCCAACTTGCCAGTTTTCAACGCTACTCTTTAAATAAAATTTTCTTTTTTAAAACTCCAAATGGTTGACCTTGAACATGTCTCAACCTGTCTGGTTGTATCATGAAACAGAAAAAAATTTCCTCTAAGCAACCCAACCCCCACCACCACCACGATTCCAAAAGAGCAATCCTACATGCAAGTCTGACTTCATTTCCAGCTCAGCTACGCTAGCGGTTACACGGTACAATGAAGTGGGAATTACTTGTTGACAACCTTGAACACCTGAAAGAAATTTATCAAAAACTGCACATGTTATTACTTCAACATCCAGGGATGGTAATTAAAATGGATTTAGAATACGACTGTCCAACCATCGACAGTATGGATATACCCGAAGGAGTGGTCCACAATACAGTAGAAGAAACTTGTTGCTGTGAAAGTAGCACTTCAACAACAACAAGCACAAGTCCATCCAGCTCATATGAGGATGAAGGCGGATTTTTGTAAATAAAAATTTAAATTTTTTTTAAAACTTCAAATGGTTGACCTTGAACAGGTTTCAACATGTTGAAGAATATGGATGAAGAATAAAAATTTTTTTTTTCTTCAATCTGATCACTTAACCCCCACCACATAACTGGGTACCTAGGATGCATGGAGCGACTTGGTCAGTCGCTATTCAACTCTTGCAGTGTGCACATCACACTTTTTCCGCTCAATTTACATAACTGGAGTTCTAAATGAAATATTTGGCTAAAACTTACATATTTCACAAGTTTTAAGCGAAACTAAAAATCGCGAAAAAATTATTTTTTTTTTATTTTCATATGGTTCAAAATTTTACAAGTCCCAAGGTCACCTAAGAAAACAATTAGAAAAAAATTATTTTTTTTTTCATATAGCTCAAAATTTTACAAGTCCCAAGTTCATCTGAGAAAAAATAATATTATTTTTTTTCATAATGTTTCCAACAAGTACAAACTCGAATGAGTTGTTGGAAAAAAATAATTTTTTTTTATTTTTTCGCATCTGACCACTTTACCCCCACCACGCGGTCTGGTACCCGGACGGCGCGGTGCTGTCCGGTCAGTCGGCGTCCGGCTCCCGCGCGGTGATGACACCACCACCGTCGGCTGTTCGCAATTTTGTTTCCAGTTGGGCTTCGGGTTTCTCCAGTGGGTAAGTGGAAATAAAAATTATTTATTTTTTTAGTTTTAAGAGTGGGGTTGCTAGGGTTCAGGTCAATGGCCTCTGAGGAATGCCTTACGTCACATTTGGTAGGTTTTTCGGTCTGGTCGCTGGGAAAATAATTTTTTCTTTGCACTTTTGTGGTTTCTCGTGGATTTTCACTCCACACTTTTTTTGTCTTTTCCACGTGACCTTGACCTTAATTACGTCAGTGACGTCATTATGGTGACGTCAGCGGTAATGACGTCGTCATGACGTCATTTCTATTACGTCATACCTATGACGTCATAGATATGACGTCATTGATGACGTCACCGATGACGTCATTCATGACGTCAGTGACCTTGGTGACGTCAGCATTCCTCAGGGGTCATTGACCTGAGCCAGCAGCCCCACTTTGCCACTACTTCTGACAGGAGAGAGGTCCACAATTACGAAACGAGGAATTGTTAAAACCTCATCAACTATAAGACAACACTGCACAAATTTTGCAATAGCGACAAATTTTTGCAAATTAAAATGTTTAATAAGTTGCCCATTAAATTCAGGAACTTACCCCTGAAGTGTTTTAAAAGTAAATTAAACAGGTTTTTGACGGAAAATATATTTTATGATGTAAAAGAATTTTTTTTAAATTTTAGAGGTAAAATTCGTTGAGTTAGTTTTATGTTAGTAGTGGGGAATGGCTACAGTTGGCTCAGGTCAAGGTCAGGCGGTTGTAACTGTTGTAACGTTGTAACTGTTGTAGGAGTTGAAGCGGCTGGGGGTGAGGGAGGGATGGGAAGGTGAGGGAGGTATCTAAGGAAGGGATGAGGTATTGGGAGCTCATTTGTTTGTGGGATATTGACGAAGAAGGATGTGGGGGTTAGAGTTTAAGAATAAAATTTATCACAGGCGAGGACAGGATTTGAACCCGGCCCGCCGGCATGTGAAGCCCGCTCGCTACCTCTGAGCTACCGAGGTACTTGTCGGAAAGGGGTGGAAATGTGTCAGATAATCTGTGGCGACGGCTGGCGTAAGGGTTCGCGGTTAGTCCGCCAGAGTGTAGTATGTGCGCTGCTAGTTTACGTATTGTCCACCAGAGCGCAGCATGTACTAGGGATGTGTCTAGTTTATAGTTTTTCTGCCAGATTGTAGCATGTGTGGCTGCACTTAGTGTACTTGTTCTCCAACAGATTGTAGCATGGGGCGGAAGAGCATGGGAAAAGAAAGCAGTTCTACCAACCCCCGGGTAAACCCCAAAATATCCCCATGAATTCCCTGAATTTCCCTGCAGTGCTACCAACCTATGTCATCCACTATAAAACAGTTGGGATTATACTATAAAAAGTGAATAAAACCTAAAAATGTTGGTAATACAGCATATAAAATCAACCAACTTATGTCATTCACTATAAAACAAGAACACATGGACCGCCCGGAACAAGAACATATGAAATGGTGAGGTTTATACTATAAAAAGTTTACAAAACCCAAAAACGTAGGCAATACAGTATATAAAATCAACCAACTTATGTCATTCACTATAAAACAAGAACACATAGATCGCCCGGAACAAGAACATATGAAATGCTGGGGGCCATACTATAAAAAGTGAATAAAACCTAAAAATGTTGGCAATACAGTATATAAAATCAACCAACTTATGTCATTCACTATAAAACAAGAACAGATGGATCGCCTGGAACTAGGGCATATGAAATGCTGGGGGCTTTACAATAAAAAGTGAATAAAACCCAAATATGTTGGCTATACAGTATAAACTATCAATGGCTACAAGCTGTTAAGCAACTTACAATCATACTGTTATCATACTATATACGATGCATACAGTACTATAAAAAAGAATAATATAAAAATTTAAGCTTAAAAACACAAAAAAAATGGCTAATATCTCGAAAACGGAGCGTGCTAGGGGTCCGGGGACCCCAAAAAACTACCTGCTATATAATAGAGGTACCCCCAGGGGGTGGGTACCTATAATTAAAAAATTAACCAAAATGTTGTGGTTGCATCCAAAAAATAAAGGGGCAAAACTTTGAAATTCCATATCTTAGGAACGGCTCTATGTATTAACTTCGTACTTGGTATGTGTGTGCACTTACTTGGTGTCTACAAATGTATGGCACGAGGTATCCAAAAAAAAGAAGGCGCAAAAAGTTTGATTTTATATCTTTTGAATAGCAATATGTATTTACTTCAAACTTGGTATGTATATACATGTAATGTTAAGTTGTAATAAAATGCTAAACATAACTTTCAGAATCTAAGGTCAAACTGTTGAAAAATAAAAAACTTACAACAATACTATTGTCAATTGCTGCTGTAGGGCTTTACCTTTGAGTCACAAGGCATTTGTAATTATTGGTATGTGTGTACGATTATTTGGTGTCTACAAATGCATGGCACGAGGTATCTAAAAAATGAAGGCGCAAAAAAGTTTTATTTTATATCTTTTGAATGGCAATATGTATTCATTTCATACTTGGTATGTGTATACATGTAATGTTAACATGTAATAAAATGCTAAAAATAACTTCCCAAATCTAAGGTCAAACTGTTAAAAAAAACCTAAAATTAAAAATATTATTGTCCTTTGCTGGTGTAGGGCTTAACCTTTGAGTCACTGGGCATTTACAATTATTAGTATGTGAGTACACTTATTTGGTATCCATAAATGCATGGCACGAGGTATCCAAAAAATGAAGGCGCAAAACAGTTTTATTTTATATCTTTTAAATGACACTATGGATTAACTTCTTACTGGGTATGTAGGTTGGTATAAGTAAACATGAATTGTTTACCATACCGTGGCGGGGTGCATCCAAAAAATGAAGGGGCAAAACTTAAATATTATATATCTCAGGACTGGCTGGACCGATAAACTTCTTACTTGGTATGTAGGTTGGTATGAGTAAATATTAATTGTTTACCATTGCATGGCGGGGTGCATCCAAAAAATGAAGGGGTAAAATTTAAAAATTGTATATCTCAGGAGTGGCTGGACCGATTAACTTATTACTTGATATGTAGGTTGGTATAAGTAAACATTAATTGTTTACCATTCCGTGGCGGGGTGCATCCAAAAAATGAAGGGGCAAAACTTAAATATTATATATCTCAGGACTTGCTGGTCCGATAAACTTCTTACTTGGTATGTAGGTTGGTATGAGTAAACATTAATTGTTTACCATTGCGTGGTGGGGTGCATTAAAAAAATGAAGGGGCAAAATTTAAATATTGTATATCTCAGGAGTGGATGGACCGATTAACTTCTTACTTGGTATGTAGGTTGGTATGAGTAAACATTAAAAATTTACCATTGCGGGGCGGGGTGCATTAAAAAAATGAAAGGGCAAACTTAAATATTTTTATATCTCAGGATTGGCTGGACTGATAAACTTCTTACTTGGTATGTAGGTTGGTATGAATAAACATTAATTACATTACCATTGCGTGGCGGGGATGCATCCAAAAATGAAGGGTCAAGACTTAAATATTGTATATTTTAGGAGTGGCTTGACCGATTAACGTCATACTTGGTATGTAGGTGTGTATGAGTAAACTTTTTTTGTTTACCATTGCGTGGCGGGGTGCATCCAAAAAATGAAGGGGCAAAACTGAAATATTGTATATTTCAGGAGTGGCTGGACCGATTAACGTCATATTTGGTATGTAGGTTGGTATAAGTAAACATGAAATGTTTACTATTGTGTGGTGGGATGCATCCAAAAAATGAAGGGGCAAAATTGAAATATTGTAATTTCAGGAGTGGCTTGACCGATTAACGTCATACTTGGTATGTAGGTGTGTATGAGTAAACATTTATTGTTTACCATTGCGTGGCGGGGTGCATCCAAAAAATGAAGGGGCAAAACTTAAATATTATATATCTCATGAGTGGCTGGACCGATTAACGTCATACTTGGTATGTATAGTTGGTGTAAGTAAACATTAATTGTTAATTATTGCGTAGTGGGGTGCATCCGAAAAATGAAGGGGCAAAATTAAAATATTGTATATTTCAGGAGTAGCTGGACCGATTAACTTCTTACTTGGTATGTAGGTTGGTATGAGTAAACATTAAATGTTTACTATTGCGTGGTGGGGTGCATCTAAAAGATGAAGGGGAAAACTGAAATATTGTATATTTCAGGAGTGGCTGGACCAATTAACGTCTTACTTGGTATGTAGGTGTGTATGAGTAAACATTTATTGTTTACCATTGCGTGGCGGGGTGCATACAAAAATGAAGGGTTAAAATTTAAATATCGTAGATCTCAGATGTGGTTAATCCAATTATCGTCAGACATGGTATTTGTGTACATATAGTTATAATTACAGGTAGCACAGTTTCGGTGCTACCTTCGATGTACTGTTTTTATAGATTGGTGTATGAAAGAATTTCTTTAGGTTTTCAAGGAGCACTATTAATCATTGGTTTAAGGTCAAACTACCATAGATGTGTGTAATTCTTGACAAATCCTTACTTTTAACGTTTATGGTAATTTGGAAACTTTTAATTGGATTTAACCTAGAGTTAATGGTAGCATAGTTTTTGTGCTTTCGTTGATGTATTATTTGTTATTGAATTTTATATGATAAACTTTCTTTAAATTTTTAAGCAACACTTTTATGTATTGCTTTAAAGTCAAACGATTAAATATGTTTTTTATCTGCGTGAATTCCTAACAAATCGTTAGTTTAACCTTAAACGTGATTTGGAAACTTCTAATTGGGCTTAACCCATTTAAATGTTCCTACTTAAAGATAGCACCATTTTGGTGCTGCCTTTGATGTACTAAATTTATATGTAAAATTTTGCAATAGGTTTTTAAACAACACTTTTTGGTTTTATCCTTAAACTTACTTTGAAACTTTTACTTGAACTTAACCCATTTAAATGTTGCTACTTAAAGATAGCAGCATTTTGTCACTACCTTTGATGCTCTATTTTTATATGTAAAATTTTGCTATAGGTTTTTAAACAACACTTTTAAGTATTGTCTTAAGGCCAAACTAATAAATATATTTTTTATCTATATGAATTCTTAACAAAACTCTTGTTACTAATTGAATGGTGATATAAAAATTTCTATTTTTAGCCAGATATTGGACCACCGTTTTGGTGCTACCTTTAATGTACTATTTTAATAGTATCTAATCTGTATTTAATTTTATTATTGTTTTGAACACTTGTCTTTTAGTCAAGCAAATGTTGTTTTAATGTTTAAAAAATCATTTTTACCACATATATGTAAAGCTTATATTTCTAAGTTCAATCCACCAAATAAATATAAATGTGGGCATTAATATAAGATGTACTAATAATCAGTTTAGATACATAATACAGAAAATTGTTAAAAAAAGAAATTTAAATTTATCATATTACTGTCTATAAGCAGTTGCACTTCAGCATTTATAAAAGTGGTTTGTTGAGCGTGGCCCTTATTATTGATGAATCTTCACAATAAATGGTTAAAATTAAACATACAATTGTGTACGAGCAGTAGTACTCGCCTACTTCGTGTGCGCAGAAGGTTTTCCACCACTCTTCGTTGGGTATATAAGCAGCTCAGTTAACCATGTATTTCATTGTTTGGTGAACTTTTGCCGAGTGAACATCTTATTCATAACTTCGGTTTTTTCGGATATTTAAAAGGTGTATGCTATTTTGTAATATTCAATTAATATTGAAAGTAAATAAAAAAAAAATAAACGACTTCATTATGTCTGCACTGCAGTGTTACATGTTTGATAATAAGCCAGTAGCTGTATTATTTGATCGTGAAAACAATCCATGGTTTAAGGCTAATGATATATCAAAGATTGTAGAATACAAAAGACCGCGAAAAGCAATAAATGATCTAGTTAAGGAAAAATATAAAAAGTTGTATAAGGATATAAATGGAACTAGTTCGGTTTTACCTTATAATTTTCAAAAAAGAACCGTATTCATAAATGAACCAGGTTTATATTCCTTAATTATATCGTCTAAGATGAAATTAGCTAAACGCTTTCAAGATTGGGTGTTCGAAGAAATCCTACCATCAATTCGCAAGTATGGAGAGTATAAAATTAAAAGAGAAAACCTTAAGTTGACTCACTCCTTACATAAAGTGTTGGCAAATAATCAAAAACTAATTGAAACTTTAATTGATCAAATGCCTAAGGTTGCTGTTATACCTGATGATATGGATTTAAAACATATCTTTTGTGTGCTGGAAAAAGACACATACTATGAAAAGTATGGAGTAATTGAGTACAAATGCATTCGTACAGAAAGAAGACGATTCAAAAGAGCATTGAAGAGAGCTAAGAAAGATGGTTTTGTACCAAGTTTTACAAGATATCCTGTACCAAACAGTATAAATATACTCAATAAAGCTAAAGAGGTTATGCATGATTATGGTATGCATTATGAATCTTCTTTAAATAACATATTGACACCCCATAATTTTGTAAATATTGTTAAAATTGTTCTTAATGAATAAA
This sequence comes from Neoaliturus tenellus, assembly GCA_030545055.2. NCBI lineage: Eukaryota > Metazoa > Arthropoda > Insecta > Hemiptera > Cicadellidae > Neoaliturus > Neoaliturus tenellus. Next base: position 178,887 of record JAQYXR010000043.1, on the reverse strand, counting down.
CTGTATGAATGTATGTGTGAATGTGAGACTTATTAGATTGAGAAGTTAAGGTATTTACTTTAGCTACTCCTTTGAAAAGTTTGGTTTGAGTGAAGGTCACTGGCGCGGTTTACTAAAAGACCCGTAAACCATTTGTATGTGTGTGTGAATGTGTGGAAAACGACGTACACCCACCTCCTCGTGGTGTTTTCTGGGTAACGCTAAGAGGTGTACAACTAATATCTTCTAAACCACATAGATTTGTTATTTATTTTATTTTTTAATATATTCATAGATATTTATAAAAAAAACTTTCATGTAAAAAATTTGTATCAAACAGTTTAAATTAAACAAATTTAAAGCATTTTAATTACATAAAATTTATAAATGTTGTAGCAAAACATTTCACGCTTTACTAATAATAATAATAATAGATGAAATCGATAGAACGTACATATATAATTGATATACAAATATAAGTCTTATAATTAATGAACCTGGAAAACAGAAATAAAGATAGCATCAAATTAGTGTTACTTTACAAAATAGTAAAACAAAAATGCAATAAACTCTTAGATTATACAAATTTTAAAGGTAACATCCAATCGGTATAAATAAATATAAAGGGAAAAGGCTTTAAGCTAAAAATACAATAAAATCTGGTTTAAAGACCTATATTTAGGTAGCACCTAATTAGCTTTATATGTGGAAAATTAAAAATGATTTATATATGTATATTACATTTAACCTGTTTGTACTTTATAGTTATAGGCTAATATAGAAAATGTCAAACTTATTTCTCTTTTACAAATAATGAAGTAAAAATGCAATAAATACTTGTGTTTAAGATGCAAATGCTGGTGTAACCGAATCAGTGATACCTTTAAATAGAGTAAAAAGCCTTATATATGCAAAAAATGGAAAAAAAATATTTGCCTAGATATTATATTTTACATGTTTTTTTTCACTTCCAATTAACGTCTTAATACACCGAAAAACTAATTCTGAATCTTGAGGCTTAGAACCCTCACATATTGTCTTTACTTCACAGATACAGCTCAATCCTGTGATTATCAATCTTGTGAATTTTAAAATAAAATAATAAAAGGATAAAACATTAACTTTTATATTTATAGCTACACTAAGGTAGCCCCATTTTGGTTCCACCTTTATATAAAATATATATTAATTCAATTATGATACTGTTTTTATGTATTTACACTAAATGTAGCCACAAATTAAAAAAGTTAATACATATAATGATGGGATATAGTCCTTACTCTATAAACACAGCTTACTCCCTGATCGACCCCCCCTTCGAAACACCTTTTTTTTTAAAAAAAACTTGTGCTATTATAAAATGAAAAACTATTAATATTCACTTCTATTCATTTGTTTTCTGATTTTACATATATGATAAGGAAAGCCAGAACTACTATATTAAGTTATTTTTTTCAATTCTAAATAGAGCTACAACCAAATAAGTGAACCTGTTTACTGAAGAAACGAGAAACATACATTTATGAATAAACAATTTTACATTTCCTTAAACTAACTGTTGCCTGTTTACACTCCACAGATAAGACTAAATTCTCTAAATATAAATTATAACATTTCAAACATATTTTTTTATTTATTTTTAAATCTTTTAACGCAATAAAATTTACTTTTATAGTTAAATAAAATTATGATATAATGTAGGAAAAAGCTACATATATATTCAATTATAAAACATTTTCATTTATTAAAACTAAATGTAACCCGTTGTTTATACTTCATACAGAAGGCTAAAACCTTGAAATTCAAACTTTTGGATATGGAATCCTAATATTTAGGTCATTTTTTCATATATTTTTTCAGTACTCTTGCTCTGAGCTTTGGAAATAAAAATCTCAAGATAAAACTGCAGGCTTGATTTGGACCTATAACTATATTAGCCTATAACTATAAAGTACAAACAGGTTAATTGTAATATACATATATAAATCATTTTTAATTTTCCACATATAAAGCTAATTAGGTGCTACCTAAATATAGGTCTTTAAACCAGATTTTATTGTATTTTTAGCTTAAAGCCTTTTCCCTTTATATTTATTTATACCGATTGGATGTTACCTTTAAAATTTGTATAATCTAAGAGTTTATTGCATTTTTGTTTTACTATTTTGTAAAGTAACACTAATTTGATGCTATCTTTATTTCTGTTTTCCAGGTTCATTAATTATAAGACTTATATTTGTATATCAATTATATATGTACGTTCTATCGATTTCATCTATTATTATTATTAGTAAAGCGTGAAATGTTTTGCTACAACATTTATAAATTTTATGTAATTAAAATGCTTTAAATTTGTTTAATTTAAACTGTTTGATACAAATTTTTTACATGAAAGTTTTTTTATAAATATCTATGAATATATTAAAAAATAAAATAAATAACAAATCTATGTGGTTTAGAAGATATTAGTTGTACACCTCTTAGCGTTACCCAGAAAACACCACGAGGAGGTGGGTGTACGTCGTTTTCCACACATTCACACGCACATACAAATGGTTTACGGGTCTTTTAGTAAACCGCGCCAGTGACCTTCACTCAAACCAAACTTTTCAAAGGAGTAGCTAAAGTAAATACCTTAACTTCTCAATCTAATAAGTCTCACATTCACACATACATTCATACAGTTTATTCATTAAGAACAATTTTAACAATATTTACAAAATTATGGGGTGTCAATATGTTATTTAAAGAAGATTCATAATGCATACCATAATCATGCATAACCTCTTTAGCTTTATTGAGTATATTTATACTGTTTGGTACAGGATATCTTGTAAAACTTGGTACAAAACCATCTTTCTTAGCTCTCTTCAATGCTCTTTTGAATCGTCTTCTTTCTGTACGAATGCATTTGTACTCAATTACTCCATACTTTTCATAGTATGTGTCTTTTTCCAGCACACAAAAGATATGTTTTTAATCCATATCATCAGGTATAACAGCAACCTTAGGCATTTGATCAATTAAAGTTTCAATTAGTTTTTGATTATTTGCCAACACTTTATGTAAGGAGTGAGTCAACTTAAGGTTTTCTCTTTTAATTTTATACTCTCCATACTTGCGAATTGATGGTAGGATTTCTTCGAACACCCAATCTTGAAAGCGTTTAGCTAATTTCATCTTAGACGATATAATTAAGGAATATAAACCTGGTTCATTTATGAATACGGTTCTTTTTTGAAAATTATAAGGTAAAACCGAACTAGTTCCATTTATATCCTTATACAACTTTTTATATTTTTCCTTAACTAGATCATTTATTGCTTTTCGCGGTCTTTTGTATTCTAGAATCTTTGATATATCATTAGCCTTAAACCATGGATTGTTTTCACGATCAAATAATACAGCTACTGGCTTATTATCAAACATGTAACACTGCAGTGCAGACATAATGAAGTCGTTTATTTTTTTTTATTTACTTTCAATATTAATTGAATATTACAAAATAGCATACACCTTTTAAATATCCGAAAAAACCGAAGTTATGAATAAGATGTTCACTCGGCAAAAGTTCACCAAACAATGAAATACATGGTTAACTGAGCTGCTTATATACCCAACGAAGAGTGGTGGAAAACCTTCTGCGCACACGCAGTAGGCGAGTACTACTGCTCGTACACAATTGTATGTTTAATTTTAACCATTTATTGTGAAGATTCATCAATAATAAGGGCCACGCTCAACAAACCACTTTTATAAATGCTGAAGTGCAACTGCGCATAGACAGTAATATGATAAATTTAAATTTCTTTTTTTAACAATTTTCTGTATTATGTATCTAAACTGATTATTAGTACATCTTATATTACTGCCCACATTTATATTTATTTGGTGGATTGAACTTAGAAATATAAGCTTTACATATATGTGGTAAAAATGATTTTTTAAACATCAAAACAACATTTGCTTGACTAAAAGACAAGTGTTCAAAACAATAATAAAATTAAATACAGATTAGATACTATTAAAATAGTACATTAAAGGTAGCACCAAAACGGTGGTCCAATATCTGGCTAAAAATAGAAATTTTTATATCACCATTCAATTAGTAACAAGAGTTTTGTTAAGAATTCACATAGATAAAAAATATATTTATTAGTTTGGCCTTAAGACAATACTTAAAAGTGTTGTTTAAAAACCTATAGCAAAATTTTACATATAAAAATAGAGCATCAAAGGTAGTGACAAAATGCTGCTATCTTTAAGTAGCAACATTTAAATGGGTTAAGTTCAAGTAAAAGTTTCAAAGTAAGTTTAAGGATAAAACCAAAAAGTGTTGTTTAAAAACCTATTGCAAAATTTTACATATAAATTTAGTACATCAAAGGCAGCACCAAAATGGTGCTATCTTTAAGTAGGAACATTTAAATGGGTTAAGCCCAATTAGAAGTTTCCAAATCACGTTTAAGGTTAAACTAACGATTTGTTAGGAATTCACGCAGATAAAAAACATATTTAATCGTTTGACTTTAAAGCAATACATAAAAGTGTTGCTTAAAAATTTAAAGAAAGTTTATCATATAAAATTCAATAACAAATAATACATCAACGAAAGCACAAAAACTATGCTACCATTAACTCTAGGTTAAATCCAATTAAAAGTTTCCAAATTACCATAAACGTTAAAAGTAAGGATTTGTCAAGAATTACACACATCTATGGTAGTTTGACCTTAAACCAATGATTAATAGTGCTCCTTGAAAACCTAAAGAAATTCTTTCATACACCAATCTATAAAAACAGTACATCGAAGGTAGCACCGAAACTGTGCTACCTGTAATTATAACTATATGTACACAAATACCATGTCTGACGATAATTGGACTAACCACATCTGAGATCTACGATATTTAAGTTTTAACCCTTCATTTTTGTATGCACCCCGCCACGCAATGGTAAACAATAAATGTTTACTCATACACACCTACATACCAAGTAAGACGTTAATTGGTCCAGCCACTCCTGAAATATACAATATTTCAGTTTTCCCCTTCATCTTTTAGATGCACCCCACCACGCAATAGTAAACATTTAATGTTTACTCATACCAACCTACATACCAAGTAAGAAGTTAATCGGTCCAGCCACTCCTAAAATACACAATTTTTCAGTTTTGCCCCTTCATTTCTTGGATGTACCCCGCCACACAATGGTAAACAATTAATGTTTACTTATACCAAGCTACATACCAAGTATGACGTTAATCGGTCCAGCCACTCCTGAAATATACAATATTTCAGTTTTGCCCCTTCATTTTTTGGATGCACCCCGAGACACAATGTTAAACAATAAATGTTTACTCATACACACTTACATACCAAGTAAGACATTAATTGGTCCAGCCACTCCTGAAATTACAATATTTCAGTTTTGCCCCTTCATTTTTTGGATGCATCCCACCACGCAATAGTAAACATTTAATGTTTACTCATACCAACCTACATACCAAGTAAGAAGTTAATCGGTCCAGCTACTCCTGAAATATACAATATTTTAATTTTGCCCCTTCATTTTTCGGATGCACCCCACTACGCAATAATTAACAATTAATGTTTACTTACACCAACTATACATACCAAGTATGACGTTAATCGGTCCAGCCACTCTTGAGATATATAATATTTAAGTTTTGCCCCTTCATTTTTTGGATGCACCCCGCCACGCAATGGTAAACAATAAATGTTTACTCATACACACCTACATACCAAGTATGACGTTAATCGGTCAAGCCACTCCTGAAATTACAATATTTCTATTTTGCCCCTTCATTTTTTGGATGCATCCCACCACACAATAGTAAACATTTAATGTTTACTTATACCAACCTACATACCAAATATGACGTTAATCGGTCCAGCCACTCCTGAAATATACAATATTTCAGTTTTGCCCCTTCATTTTTTGGATGCACCCCGCCACGCAATGGTAAACAAAAAAAGTTTACTCATACACACCTACATATCAAGTATGACGTTAATCGGTCAAGCCACTCCTAAAATATACAATATTTAAGTCTTGACCCTTCATTTTTGGATGCATCCCCGCCACGCAATGGTAATGTAATTAATGTTTATTCATACCAACCTACATACCAAGTAAGAAGTTTATCAGTCCAGCCAATCCTGAGATATAAAAATATTTAAGTTTGCCCTTTCATTTTTTTAATGCACCCCGCCCCGCAATGGTAAATATTTAATGTTTACTCATACCAACCTACATACCAAGTAAGAAGTTAATCGGTCCATCCACTCCTGAGATATACAATATTTAAATTTTGCCCCTTCATTTTTTTAATGCACCCCGCCACGCAATGGTAAACAATTAATGTTTACTCATACCAACCTACATACCAAGTAAGAAGTTTATCGGACCAGCCAGTCCTGAGATATATAATATTTAAGTTTTGCCCCTTCATTTTTTGGATGCACCCCGCCACGGAATGGTAAACAATTAATGTTTACTTATACCAACCTACATATCAAGTAATAAGTTAATCGGTCCAGCCACTCCTGAGATATACAATTTTTAAATTTTACCCCTTCATTTTTTGGATGCACCCCGCCATGCAATGGTAAACAATTAATATTTACTCATACCAACCTACATACCAAGTAAGAAGTTTATCGGTCCAGCCAGTCCTGAGATATATAATATTTAAGTTTTGCCCCTTTATTTTTTGGATGCACCCCGCCACGGTATGGTAAACAATTCATGTTTACTTATACCAACCTACATACCCAGTAAGAAGTTAATCCATAGTGTCATTTAAAAGATATAAAATAAAACTGTTTTGCGCCTTCATTTTTTGGATACCTCGTGCCATGCATTTATGGATACCAAATAAGTGTACTCACATACTAATAATTTTAAATGCCCAGTGACTCAAAGGTTAAGCCCTACACCAGCAAAGGACAATAATATTTTTAATTTTAGGTTTTTTTAAACAGTTTGACCTTAGATTTGGGAAGTTATTTTTAGCATTTTATTACATGTTAACATTACATGTATACACATACCAAGTATGAAATAAATACATATTGCCATTCAAAAGATATAAAATAAAACTTTTTTGCGCCTTCATTTTTTAGATACCTCGTGCCATGCATTTGTAGACACCAAATAATCGTACACACATACCAATAATTACAAATGCCTTGTGACTCAAAGGTAAAGCCCTACAGCAGCAATTGACAATAGTATTGTTAATTATAAGTTTTTTATTTTTCAACAGTTTGACCTTAGATTCTGAAAGTTATGTTTAGCATTTTATTACAACTTAACATTACATGTATATACATACCAAGTTTGAAGTAAATACATATTGCTATTCAAAAGATATAAAATCAAACTTTTTGCTTGGATACCTCGTGCCATACATTTGTAGACACCAAGTAAGTGCACACACATACCAAGTACGAAGTTAATACATAGAGCCGTTCCTAAGATATGGAATTTCAAAGTTTTGCCCCTTTATTTTTTGGATGCAACCACAACATTTTGGTTAATTTTTTAATTATAGGTACCCACCCCCTGGGGGTACCTCTATTACATAGCAGGTAGTTTTTTGGGGTTCCCGGACCCTTAGCACGCTCCGTTTTCGAGATATTAGCAATTTTTTTGTGTTTTTAAGCTTAAATTTTTATATTATTCTTTTTTTATAGTACTGTATGCATCGTATATAGTATGATAACAGTATGATTGTAAGTTGCTTAACAGCTTGTAGCCATTGATAGTTTATACTGTATAGCCAACATATTTGGGTTTTATTCACTTTTTATTGTAAAGCCCCCAGCATTTCATATGCCCTAGTTCCAGGCGATCCATCTGTTCTTGTTTTATAGTGAATGACATAAGTTGGTTGATTTTATATACTGTATTGCCAACATTTTTAGGTTTTATTCACTTTTTATAGTATGGCCCCCAGCATTTCATATGTTCTTGTTCCGGGCGATCTATGTGTTCTTGTTTTATAGTGAATGACATAAGTTGGTTGATTTTATATACTGTATTGCCTACATTTTTGGGTTTTGTAAACTTTTTATAGTATAAACCTCACCATTTCATATGTTCTTGTTCCGGGCGGTCCATGTGTTCTTGTTTTATAGTGAATGACATAAGTTTATTTGATTTTATATACGTATTGCCAACTTTTTTTGGGTTTTGTACACTTTTTATAGTATAGCCCTCACCATTTCAAATGTTCCAGTTCCAGGCGATCCATGTGTTCTTGTTTTATAGTAAATGCCATTAGTTGGTTGATTTTATATGCTGTATTACCAACATTTTTAGGTTTTATTCACTTTTTATAGTATAATCCCAACTGTTTTATAGTGGATGACATAGGTTGGTAGCACTGCAGGGAAATTCAGGGAATTCATGGGGATATTTTGGGGTTTACCCGGGGGTTGGTAGCCCTGCTTTCTTTTCCCATGCTCTTCCGCCCCATGCTACAATCTGTTGGAGAACAAGTACACTAAGTGCAGCCACACATGCTACAATCTGGCAGAAAAACTATAAACTAGACACATCCCTAGTACATGCTGCGCTCTGGTGGACAATACGTAAACTAGCAGCGCACATACTACACTCTGGCGGACTAACCGCGAACCCTTACGCCAGCCGTCGCCACAGATTATCTGACACATTTCCACCCCTTTCCGACAAGTACCTCGGTAGCTCAGAGGTAGCGAGCGGGCTTCACATGCCGGCGGGCCGGGTTCAAATCCTGTCCTCGCCTGTGATAAATTTTATTCTTAAACTCTAACCCCCACATCCTTCTTCGTCAATATCCCACAAACAAATGAGCTCCCAATACCTCATCCCTTCCTTAGATACCTCCCTCACCTTCCCATCCCTCCCTCACCCCCAGCCGCTTCAACTCCTACAACAGTTACAACGTTACAACAGTTACAACCGCCTGACCTTGACCTGAGCCAACTGTAGCCATTCCCCACTACTTATGTTATTTTATATGTACATATTTAAAATTAAGTTTAGATTAAATTGCCAATGTCTATTGCTCTGTAAAGATGCTTAAAGACCAATAAAGATCTATTGAATCTATTGTATTTATCCCAATTAAGACTCAATATCGTTGGACACTTTATTACAAACACAAAAATGTTATGTTAAAAACTTTACAATATGTTGTAGTAAAAGTATCTCATACCTCTGTATTATTAATTTTTTTATATATACGTATGGTTTCCTATACTTAATGCTTAACTATAATAATTCCTGTGTAATCATGGCTAATACATGATTAGGATACATTAAATTACTATTAAAACATTTTACGAATGTAGTGTGCGTGTGTATTGCAATCCAGGTATAACCTCCCTAAATTTACTTTTGTAATAAGATTCATCCATAGTACCATTTATTGACATTCAAAGATATATGTATAGCTTTAATATTACCTAATTAATTTAATTAATCTAATAATGGTTAGGTTAATATGTAGAATGTTTTTACAACGAAAAAAAAAACATTTTCTTAGCTGTGTAGTTGATAGATAGTTAGTTGATCATTTAACTGTGGGGTTCCACAAAAATTTTCTTAATAGTGATGAATATGCAAAAAAGTAGGTATTACTAAGTTTGGTGTTTTAATTTTAAATTAATATTTCAAATTTCCAATAAATAATACTTTATTGAAGTTATTTAAGTTTGGTGTTGTTAGCGACTCAAATATTTTTGCCTACTTGAATATGTATTTAAACATTAAATTTACAATTCCTGACAAACATAGTTTTTTTTTTAGTTTTAAGGATTTAGTTTTTAAGTTGGGAGTCCGAATAAGGATTCAATCCCTTAATTTTCCTTTTGTTCGAATAACCTAGGCTAAGCAGTCAATGCAAAACCTTTATAAGCTCTCGATACTTGATACTTACTTGATACTTGGTAGAATCCCACTGGAATTGCTTATGCAGCGTGGTCGTCAATTACAGGATACTAGGCCTCTTGGAACATATCTTCCCAACTGTAGTAGGCCGCTTCAACCAAATATTCCTTCAACAGGCTTTTGAATTTCTTCAAGTTAGGTTCGCTTGTTATTGATCTTGGAAGCTTATTGTAAATTCTTGCACTATTATAATAGGGACTTTTCCCGGCCAATGTAGATGAGATTTGAGGCACATGGATATTATTAGCTCTTCGAGTATTGTAATTATGAACCATACTATTGGTAAAAAAGACATCCGGATTATTTCTGGCAAGTAAAGCTGACTCCATGATGAAAAGTGAAGATAGTGTAAGAATTCCCAATTCTTTAAAAAGAGGTTTACAATGGGCTAGACGTTCGACACCACACATCCTCCGTACAATGCGCTTTTGGAGGAGAAAAACTCTCTTTGCAGATGTACTGCTGCCCCAAAAAACAACTCCATATGACATTAGGCTGTGGAAGCAACCATAGTAAACTTTAAGTAAAATTTCAATGCTAACAAGCTTATGAAGTCTATAAATCAGATAAATGACAGGGGTTAATCTTGCACATAAGGATTCCACGTGGTTGTCCCAGGCCAGGTTTTCAGTGATATGCAGCCCCAGATACTTGACATCTTCACAGGCACTGATGGGGGTCCCATTAAGGCTCACTTGTGGAGGTAGTAGTGGCTTTTTTCTATTATAAAAGTCAATAATTTTTGTTTTTTTCAGTATTTAGAACAAGGCAGTTATCATTACACCAATTGGACATTTCATTCAAACTTGATTGTGTTTTATTAATCACAGTGTTCCGATCATGGTCATAGATCAAGTGACAGATGTCATCAGCGAAAAGCCATACTTTCCCTGTGGATAAAGTACTAGGAAGATCATTCACATATAATAGGAACAATACAGGGCCCAAGTTGGATCCCTGCGGAACTCCGACATTGATGGAGGGAGAAATTGCCGACTTATAAGTTCGGAGAACATTGTCATTATCGAGGTTTTTCAGAGTGACAACAATATGACGATCTCTTAAGTAGGAGAAGATCCAGAGGAGAGGCTTGCCAGCAATACCAAAGGCTCGTAGCTTATGCAGCAACTCACTGTGATTCAGAAGGTCAAAGGCCTTCGTCATATCATAAAAAAGGCACAACAGACTGTCAGAAAGGTCAAGTCGACTATACACTTCCTTAAGCAAGGCAAATGAAACAAATGAACAAAGTTTGCCCCAACAAAGTCGATGAAACAAAGTTTGCCCCAAGTGTCTTAAGAATTGATCTCAGCGCTCAAAATTAATGACAATATTAACTGTGAAGTAATCTACTTGAAATATTGTACAGCTTATCATTCTCTTAGATTTGCTTTGACTAATGTGGATATTGATTAAAGATTGGTTTTAACCGTTTAGCCGTAACCAGTTTAGATACCTAATAACCTAAAACCTAATAAAGATTTTAGTGCCTCAAATACTACACAATACTTTAAGTTTGCTTCACTATTGTATCAGTAATTTTAGAGAATACAATATACTATACTATTTCATTCCTTCACTTTGGTTTGCTTTTATAACTTACATTTGTATTTCAAGTTTGAATTTTTCTTAATGTAATGTGATACACAGCAGAATCCGGCTAATCCGGAAGATACAGACCAGGGCGATGCCGGATTAGTGAAAGTGCTGGATTAGTGCATTAATTCAATGTAAACAAACTCGCCAGAGCCGATTTTACTCCTTCCGTTTGCTCGCTCCGGTCACGTGATTTCGATCGGGCCGCAGGAAAGCGGCAGCTAGCGATGAAATTACGTTGAAACGGCCTCAAACACCGATCGAACATTGAAATACAATCCGTCAATGTCGATCGAAGCCTGAAAAAGCTGCAGCAACAGTGATGGAACCTCGCATAATAACCCGCATTCCACGTAATATCGTAAACCGGTGGTGAAACAAAGTTGGAAATAGCGATCAGATTCATCTGAAAAGCGCCGGATTAATGGTGTGCCAGATTACTGAGTTGTGTCATTAAAACTATTTAGGAGTTTTAATGAGATTTAATTTATTTAATAACATCAATACTTCATCATTAAAAGTTACATTGAAATTATAACAATTTATTTAAAATTTTACAATAAATCCTAATTAATCAACTAAATATGATATAATGTTTTTAATTCTTCTAACACATCCATTGGTATTTTCTTTGAGAATTTCTTGTTTTATATCTCGGAATGTTTTATAAAAACTTCTAAATTGTTAAAACTTTGCCTACTAAAAGTGTACTTTAGCTGTTCACAAATCTGCAGAGTTGTTAATAAAAAGAATCTTTTCATTACATTATCAATTTTGTCGACAAGGGTTCGATGGAAATCTAATACCCTACTCTAAAAACAACAAGATATGAACTCCTATAAAAACTTCTTCCTTTACAACAGATATTGTTTTTACAACATTTGAATAAAGTCTTTAAAAGTGTCTTACACTGTGTCACCACTACTTCGTTACATAGTCAAGTTTTATCGGTGTTATTTTTATTATAAAGATGTCCTAAAATATATTGTCTGTAATTTAATTTTTTTTTTTTTTTAGATTGGTTACAACAACGTAGCCAAATGATTTAAGGATAAACGGTTTAAAGATACTTTTCATCTACGTTAAAACATTTTTTCAGGCGGAACGAGTAATTCAAGTTTGTCGAAGTGTATCCAGTTTTATTTGACCACAGATTATCACTGTTGAAAATTGCTTATTGGTAAAATTATTCTTGGAGTTGATAAAAGTTTCTTTATAATCATTTGTTGGAATTATTACTTAAGGCACATTTAACATACTACTGCATACGTATATCTTACTATTTTTTATGTAGAAAAAAATTCGAGGACAATATTATGTTTTAAGTTGTCTTTGTTTATATTACAGTTACAGCCATTTATTTGCTTAACTAGGCAACCCGGTTCTTAACTACTTTTCTCCATACGAAAACGGCAGTTTTTATTGTGTTTCGACCGCCCTTACTGTCCGCAAGCAGGGCCTTTAACATCGACCCATATTCACTGTAAAAACATCTACTGTATTTGTTTTTTTTTTTTCGTGCTTTCTCCTAATAAAGTATATTGTCTTCATCCTAAATGCTAGATCTGTTTAGAACTGTGAAATTAATTTAGAAGTAAAAGAAAACTGAAAGCGATATTTTTACTTTATTTTTAAATTATTTTTATCTTTATACTGCATTATTTCCAGTTCAAGAGAAATTTTAATTCATCAGTTTCAATGGCGGTGTTTTTCAGCGGTTATTCAAATTTTTTAACTTGGATTCGCCTCGATAGTAAATACCATTCATTGACTATATGCACTAATATGAATAGTCTTTTCATAGCATAGTAGGATATGCGTGTTTTAAACAATTGAAGGTGGCACGATCTTCCGCGGCAAACGTGAATAATACAAGTGACATATGACAGGTAAATCAGTACTATCCAACGAGGTTAAATGTACTATCAATCTTTTTAACCCAGGATGATACATTTTATAACTGAGGGTTATGTTTATCTTATACTCTAAAACAAGCTCCATTTGTACGGGCAAAGTTTTTTTCGCTCCAAGGATGTTTTATTTTTTGATAGAATAGGGGGGTTTTGGCCACCAGGAATCGATTGGAACTGGTCCCATGGATGTGAAAAATCCGGTTTTCGCGCTACAGCCCTTCAAAGTTCCCATGTTATCCTTATGGAGAGTTTTAAATTGAACAAAAATCAGCTGATAACTGTAGATAAAATAAACCTATGTGTTACATCTTTAACCTGTGGTTTAGCAAAATTATACCAAAGTGCAGCACCCTCCTGTACGGCAAGTGAGCGAAGCGAAAGCTCGTCTAAAAAGGAAGAGGGCGAGTGAGCGGAGCGAACGAGCTTTCTATGTTAAACAAAAGTAATAATTTTACCGAGCATAAGCTCGGTCCCCCTGGTACTGTTGTTATAAAGTGTTTACGCTGAACTGCAAATCCAGCTGAAATTGCAGCATCTATTGCAACGCCTGTCGTGGCGAACATACACCTTCCTATTTCGGTATCAAACAAAATGCATTGGATGAGAAATCTATTCAAGTTGAAGTATATAGTCGATGCTAATAAACACAGAAAACTTCAACTAGGTCTGACAATTAAAACTACTCACTCTGTCTTATTCTGATGCTTCTCATTAAGCAATTCATTAACTGTCAAACATGGATACCTTCCAATCAATATAAAACAGACTGACCTCTTTACCAACAGACTTCACCTTAACCAATACAGGTACCGTGGATTATTTTCTATAGTTTGTGAAAATTTACCCGTTCTCTTTGTATACTGGTTTATTTTGTAAATGTTCAAGACCATCACGCAATGTTTTGTGTATGTATACGATATACGTAAACTTTGTCGAGTTTTTTAAAATTAAAACTAAATAAAATTACATTTGACTGTTTTATTTGAAGCCCCCGACCTTCATGCAAAAAATAAATATCTCAGTCAATGGGGATTATGTTTAAATAATAAGGATTTGGCTATAATACTGTACACCATAAGGACTCATTACGCTCAGTAGCAGTATTTTGTAGAAATATGGATGAGTGCTGATAGTCTAATATATTTATGTACCTAGGCTGTAAAATTTGTATTTATAATGTCTAGGTAAATGTTTTATCGAATTTTGTAACCACCATTTTACCTCTGGATCTACACCAAATTCATCTAATTTGCCATTTTATCCTTTTACGAGTATAATTATAGAAGCAATGATTAATTAGTTTAGTATATTTTCTAGAAGGATTCAGTCTCATTTTGTAATAAAATTTATTAACTAATAAAAACATGAAAGAAATTAGTATTATTTATATCTGGTATATTAAGACAAGAACAAAATTTCTGAATGCATTATTATAAGTATTTAAATTTTCTAAATAAAACCAATGTCGTGCTTTTTTACTTACAATTATCGATATTTCGTTTCAAAAAAATTCATAATCGAAAAACATTACTTGATGATGCATAAAGTGGAAGAACTCAATCTTAAAAGCTGTTTACAGAGGGTATTCACTGTTGGTTTCTTGAGAGTACTTGAGAACGATTCTAGAGATTTTACCCAAATACCCCGGAGAGGACAAGCCAGGTGAATGTCAGATAATTTACCTAATTCTTATTTTTTCTCAATGTTTTTGTACTTGAAATAATCGGTCCTTATTTCTTATAATACAAGGGCAGCACAAAACAAACAATATATATATATATAAAAAAACATAAAAAAGAAAAAAAAATGATGGAAAAAAAGAAAAAAAGATCTAATGGAATTGGAAACTTTCTGAGCACTCAAGTCTGCTGCGAGGGGGTGTTTGTTTATTTCAGTGTCATCCAAATCCTAACAACACGTGGCTTTTACAAACTACTTTATAACATTTGAGGCAAACATAAACTTTGTAAAGGTACATCTAAGCTGCCCTTAACTTAAGAGTTACTATTACTCTTTGGGCGTTATGTTGACGACCGGAAAAGTTTCTGCTCGCAATATTAGTGATTATACGTTTTCAAGTTCATAACAACTATAGCACCGAACACAAAATCTAATACATATTTCATTTTTCACAGATCAGTCCTTCTATTGATAAACGATACTTTATGATTAATTCATTTTACATTAAAAGTCTCGATAAAACACGTCAACCAATTAACGAATTTTAAAATGTCCAGTTCATGGACTGAGCTGAAGTAAATAATTAAATTTTTATATAAATTATTATAAAAACCTGCGTCTGTTGTGTCCGGCGCAACAGACGGTGACAGAGCAATCAATCGCTTAACGATTCGCTTTATTGCTGGTTCCTGGAAACTAAATGTTTTATGAAGACTCATAAAACTAACGTATGGATCTACCGTAATCAGCAAAACATTGATTTAGCTCCTAGATTTATTTATTGTCTATTTATATGTTCCTTAGGTAGTAAAAAATGGTTCAGTATTAGATTTTTTCAATGACTTATTATTTTATAATGCTCTTTTAGTATAATTTTTTTAAATATCAAATACAAGAGGAATGTAATCGCAATTAAATAACAATGTATTTAGTGGCATCGCTTATTTGGCTGGTTCTACTTATCACAAATATCATAAGCAGTCAATATATACTCATTATTATTATTTCACGGCTAGTGATATACTAGATTTACAACAATTAAATATTATTTCACGGTTAGTGGTTTACTATATTTACAACAATTAAAAATTCACCAAAAAGTAATTGACTTTAACGTAATTAGATGTCCCCAGTTTAAAACCTATAGAAAAGGAATTTCTATGAATCGTGTAACCGTTTCCTCCTGTATTAATACAATTATTAGTCACTTAATAGCTCAGCTATTTGAACATAACTGGGACAACGCTCTAACCACGACAATCATAATTGGTTACATTGGTTTCTGAGCAAACCACTCCGAGCTCAAGAGTGCTCAGGCAACTGGCTATGGGCTACCTCTGTTCCAATTTATATTACTAATTGGTCATGGGATAACATTATTTATTAGCAAGACACACTTTGTCAATAATTTTATATTAATTAAAATTGTAAACTTTTCAAAACACCGTCTAACATGAATTCCCAATTTATAAACCTAATACAGGCTATTAGACAATATTTTCCAATTATAATCCTTGATTCTAAGTTTAGTTTATCGTCTTGTAACAACCAACAGCATTGTTTTTATGTTTGTACAGTAACATTTATTTATAATCTACAGTAGTTACAAAAAATACATACTGTTCGTTAGTTTAGGTTTAGTTTCTTTCTAAACTAAGTAGAGGTTTAGTTTCTTAAGCAAAACATGGAGTTCACAAAGCAGATGTCATTTGTCATATGACTACAAATAGAAAAGCTACAGTGTGAAGAAAAAAGTATAAAATCAACTAACGTTGATAATGTTCAATGTCCTCATGTACAAAATAACAACGATAAGTAAACAAAAATAAAATTATGACACTTTTAAGCATTGTTATGTTTAAATTATAAAATTCCATTATAAGACAATCATCAGACCAGTTCTCCTGTATGGTTCAGAAAATTGGATCTTAAGCAAGAAATCAGAAAAGAAAGCTATTGTATTTGAGAACAAGATTTTGAGGAAAGTGTACGGACCAATTTTTGAGGATGGACAATGGAGATCGAGGCATAATTGGGAACTTAGAGATTTATTTAAGGATCCTGATATTGTCGCTGAGATAAGGAGCAGAAGGCTGAGATGGGCAGGGCACATTCTAAGAAAAGACGACAACTCCCTATCAAAGAACATCTTGAGGAATAACCCAGAAGGTAGAAGACCCCTTGGAAGACCGAAACTTAGATGGTTCGACCAAGTGGAGAAAGACCTGAGGAAGCTAGGAAGAAGGAAGGAAGATGTAAGAAGCAGAGACCTATGGAGGCAGTGTGTTGGGGAGGCCAAGTACCATCTAGGGTACCAGTGGCCACAGCAGTAAGTAAGTTAAGCATTGTTAAGTGAATTGAACATTGAAACAGCTGTTACCTGTGAAAAGGTGTAGTTGGCGTAAAGCCTGATTACCATGATACTACAACAAAAATGAATTAAAACCAACAAGCAAGGCCCGGTTAGCGCGTTACTTAAAATTATATGACAATGGGAATGGGGTTATATGAGAATATTTATAACCATTAAGAAAGTTTTAGAATGTTTTGTTCTTAATTTCTTAAGATTCATAAATTTTAACTTAAAGAGATAAACTAAAACCAAACAAGCATCTATTTTAAGAGCCACTTTCACCAAACACGTTTAACTTAATCGTGGTTTAGTACAATATTACCATATGGTCAGCTTTGGCTTAAACTTAAAGTTAAGGAATTTAAGTTAAAACAGACTTGTTGAAAGCAACCCTAAGCTGGTAAGTTGAAGTAAATAGAATTTTACGGTTGCAGATAAAAGCCATGTAGAGGAACTCCATTAAATGTTAGAAGATAAACAAACAGGTCTGATCGTGTTGGCCCAAAGGTTGTTTAGATTTAGTACAGTTTTGCTAGCGCTCATCTTGTAAAAGCTTATATTCAATACATTAAAACCATTACAATCAATGACCAATTTCTATAGTTTGATTTTTTCTATTTTACTATAAAATGTATATAGTAAAAGGTCGAGAAAAGCTCACACGATAATATCAACACTGAATTTAATCAACAGGAAGTGAAAATCATTGTTTTTTTTTTATATTTTGGTGTACATTTGTGTACGATATTTTATAACAGAGAATGAAATTCTTTGTGGTCACATTGGAACAGACCAGGGGCGGATCCAGAGGTTGGCCCACCTGGCCCGGGCCCCCCCCCTTGGGAGTGGGTTTTTTTTTTTTTTTAAATTTTTTACAATAATTTAGGAAAAGTTTACAGTAAAAGTTACTCATCTAATTTTGTCAAGTTTGTTTATGTGTGAGAGTCCAATATCATGTCCGAATATCTATAAAAAAATCCACACTTAACGGACAGTATTATTATATTTTTATAATTGCTCTAAGAAAATGACCCTGCACGGAGGTACGTGAAATCTAAGCGACGACATGGCAACGCTGCGTCTGCGACGTAATAGCGGCAACACTACTTAAGACGTCTTCGAAGCACGGTAACGTCTTCACGATGGACCGACCCTGTTACCTCCTTCGTAGTCCCGTAGACCATGGCCTGGCATGGGATCAATCTTATCTCTATAGTCTATTTATCAAAGGCCATCTTCGTCAGATGTTGTCAATCAGATGAAAAAGGAAGGCAAGGTGATGGTTTTGAAATGGGAAGAGAATAGTACAGAAATATCGAAGGTTAAGGATGCGGCAGATCATAGTAACATTGTTCAATATCTTGATACATTCTTGAAACTATTAAAATTATCTAAGCTTCTAACACCCAGGCGAAGTTGTGAATAGCCTATAATACCGAATAGCAAGGTTTAGTTTTAAACGAACTTAGGCCTAAGTTATGTTGAACAGATGGATTCCAGTTACGATTTCTAGTGAAATATTGATGGTTATGAGCCTGAATCAACTTACACTTTGTAACATACAGACACAGAACTGACAACATACAGACACAGAACTGACAACATACAGACGTACAGAACTGACAACATACAGACAGAACCGACACAGCGTTGACCCACGTTGACCACTCTCTGACTCTTGGTGTGTTGTTTCAAGTCAAGGGTCGCCGACGAAGTTTTCTGTTAGCCTATACGTGTTTTTCTAATTAATTCTTGTCCATGAGTTTATTTATTTTGTTATGGGCATTGTGTTATATAAACAAGATGTAAGCGAAATGAATTGTTCAATTTAGAATTTTTACTTCAGCGCAGCACTGGGCTACGTTACAAGTAGGCCTACCGTACGTAATTTTGCATTTATTGAAATGCAAGACTTGATTTTACATTATGCGTTCTTCGGTATTTTTAGTAGGAAGGGGAAGGAATGAAAACTGCCAAACCATGAAAGGAATCAAGAAAATGATTAGGTGTAGGCTACCTAACGTAATTTAGAAACATAGTAGGGCCAATAAAAGATTAGCAAAGTGCCAGCTTAGCTGTTAAAACTAATTCAAAGACGATTGATGAATATTGTGCATTTAAAAGAAAATAACTTTAAAAATAAAGAATTTAGTGTTGCATTTATTTGTTTAAATTCTCCTAATGCTACCAAGATCCTTACTTTTAAATCGAGTTTTATACCAATAGGCCTATCTCAGGTTCAGATAATCTGATTGTCGTAAAACAAAAAACAAACTTAGGTAAGTTTAATCTTTGTGTGAACCTATATAGTCCAAGACCCAGCGACGATCTGACCTTCCTATATCCTAATAGGACTGGATGAGAAGTACAACATCTGAATGTAGACTAAATGGCCTTGCATTAATGTACTGTACATACACAGGTACAGAAATATAACAAAGACCCTTGATCATGACAAAATAATTGAGCATTTGAAAAAAAATTGTTGGACATTAGATTTCGTTTTGTAAACATTTTGAAATAAAAGTGAGTTTTTCATACCTTTCATTACTGTTTTACTGAATCTTGCCTCTATTACAATAGGTACAACAAACCATAATGGATAATCTTTATTTTTAGGCTACGCTATTTTCATATGGTAGGTCTAATTTAAGTAATTTACACAATCTTGTAGTTTTTGGGCTGACTTGCTGGGCCCCCCCCTTTACTTTTGTCTAGATCCGCCCCTGGAACAGACACTTTGCAAATCTCAAAACAGCGTTAGTATAAATTATTTGCATGTAGGTTAGCATATTCTTGCCACTATCAACTATATACTTATATAACACCGTAAAAAATATTTGAAACAAAAAAATACAAA
The DNA here is from genome assembly GCA_030545055.2 of Neoaliturus tenellus. NCBI lineage: Eukaryota > Metazoa > Arthropoda > Insecta > Hemiptera > Cicadellidae > Neoaliturus > Neoaliturus tenellus. Next base: position 158,543 of record JAQYXR010000043.1, on the reverse strand, counting down.
CATTATTGTTTATTCTGACCACAACCGGGATTGCATCAATTAGCCACACCAGTATTAAAATCAGCCGTTAAGTGCTTTCTCATGTTGTGTTCGTGTCCGTCTTGCCGTTTTTCCTGTGTAACATGTGTAAGCCACGTTTCATTCGTGTTTTTCTTTGACTTTTTACAACTTTGACGACCTTTGTATAAAGAGAATCATTACATTTGGGCAGAATCCCGATGATGATTCCGATTGTAAGTTGCTTTTCAATAATTTGATTACCATAAATTCGGTATTTTGAGCATAAATTGTTTGATTTTTGTTTTTAAATAATCATATAATAACGAAAATGATATCAATAAGTCATACGTTCACTTTATGACTGTTTAAAACATCCATAAAATATATTACTAAAACATTTGATATTAGAGAGTACGTGTAACTGTTCGGTTGGATTTTACAGGCTGGTATACAGATTTTTCAAATACTGCAACCTGCATGTGTTTAAAAATAAATTCAATCTAGCTAATTTGCAGGTTTTTAATATAATATTGTAAAATTGATTGTGCTACTTATTTATCGTATTTTTCTTTTTTTAGTTGTACAGTTGCTATCAAAGTCATGCGTCTTGGCCAGTAGTCTAGCCTGTATACAATAAAAACTGTTAAATCCGTTAATGTGTCTGTGTTTGGATATAATTATATACTCTACTAAGCAATTAAAAGTACAAACTTATTTTATTTACGTAAAGTTTTTAATTTTACTCTCGATTGTCTTGAAAAACCTTTACCAACAGTTCTAAACAAACAAAATATCATGCGCTGAGGTAGATTTAAGCCCCACCCGTTTGTTACGTTTGTCAACTGAGCTAGTTAGCCATCCGACAGTGCTAGTCCATAACGATTATAAGATTAAAGCAGGATTCTTTAAGTGTTTTCAGTTCTGGGCTCAAGTCAATATTGATATTTACCTTGGTGTAATTTTTTGTTTTGAAGTGGGTGCTTTTCGTTTTCACTCTGTTTATTTATTTAACGGCAACTACCATTTTTTAAAGTTTAACATACTAATGTAACACATGTGACTGATGCGACGGATAAGAAGCATATGAATGTAGAAAAAACAACATGCTGAAGAGGGTCCAGTGCAGAGTATGGCAGTAATATGAAATGCACTGTAGTTTAAATTAACAATAATTAATTTATACATTACTTAAAAATAATAATTAACAATAGTTAATTCAACAAAAATATAAATTAGCTACAGTAAATTAACAAAAAGGATGTTACAAAATAATAAACTATGGCAAAGTAACAACGAAGATTGCCTTCGAAGGAATTATTTACAGAAAGCTCTCCTTTCCATCTCATATCATAGCACTGCATTCTCCGTAATCAAGTGGACGTGGCCCTACAAAGGCACCTCCTAGCAACCGAACATCCAGCACCCCTAAGAAAGTAGTGTCAGAGGAGGAGTCTCTGGATATTTAGCTTGATGGATGCTGGCGATGATTCAAAGAAGTCTTGGTGAAGGCAGACATTTTCACAAGATTTCAGCAGTCTAGAAATTCCATTATTGAGAGTTTAGAGAGTTTAGAGTTTAGGCTGATATTTCCTTTTGAACACAGCTTTGGATCTGGTTTCTCTAGAGGTTGTGAATTCCACTTCACTCAAGAGTTCAGGGCAGTCAATGATACCGCTAACCAGCTTGTAAAGGAAGACGATTGATTCTATGACTTAGGGGAAGCGGTTGCATCACAAGAGCTGTTACAGGCACTTACAGGAAAGGAAACACAAGTTTTACACCAAGCAGTTTAAAAGACCGTGTTTGGATCCTGTTTTAAACACTCATGTGGCCTGCTTGATAAGGAGTCCAGATAGCGGAGCAGTACTCCAAACTTGGTCGGGCTAGAGACTTGTAGAAGGTGGAAAGTGCCAGAGGAGATTTTAGGGGTCTTGTTGATCGATATATATATACATCGTAAGGCCATCATAGCCAGCTACCAACTTAAATAATAATAATAAAATAAATAAAAGATGTTCTGCAGTGCAAAGAACCTGCGTCGGTACATTTAAAAGTGGACCGGGAACGGGCCGTTAGGATTTTGTCTGGCAGCTGGCATTGCTGAGAGATCACTTGCGTAATAGTTCAGCTGCCAAAAAATTGTTGTCCATTTAGCACCACCCGGGGAGTACGTGCAGCTTTAATGGAATGCTGCGGACGCGAACATCACCCCCCTTGTTGATCGATAAATAAATCCCAGTATAAAAGATCCTGTTGAAGATACGTAGGCTACCTAGGTGATAATATGAACTAAGGGAAGGGGTGGTGATAAAACCGAAGTCCTTGATTTTCTGGATCAACCTGAGGGGATTTTCTACCCTCAATGCAATAGCCATTCTCATGCAGTATGTTACTGCGATTGAAAAACATTACACATTTTGAGATGTTAAGTTCCATTGCATTTAATGCGCATCAGTTGCTGATGTTGTTGATCAAAAGCTTTAACTCATCCTGGTTATTTTGTTATTAGGTTATTTTGTTAAACACCTTAATGTCAGCAAATAAAAATATCACGTTAAATACGAAAACGTGTATACGTTAAATACGTGTGTTGTAATGATTTAATGTAATGATTCATGGAACATCATTGTTTGATAAAAGTAGGCGGGGAGGGTTGTAAATAAAATACAAATACTGGGAGTAGACGAAGCACTGCAAGACGTTCAGATAGGAGCCCTTTCACCCTCTCTTCATACACTTAGGTTATTTTAGTATTTATTTAATGGAATCACTCATTTACAAAAATGGACGAATTAATTGTAATAAACGTGTAAATAATAAACGTGTGTTGTAAATTACGTGTAACCAAACGTGTAGGTTAGTCGATCTCGTCTTTACTTAATATCGGAGAACGTAAGATAATTGTTGTTATAAATTAGAAAAAAAAAAATTGTGATATAACTTATAAGTTGGACTAAAAGTTACAAGGGATTCTCTAGCTGCCATATACTACATATTTTTAAAATGATAATGTCTCACTAATTGTAAAATAAAATTATCGTTTGAAGATAATACTATGAATAAACTTTTGTAAATATGTTGATATGTTTTGTTCTTATAATTGTTGAAAAACTTAAATAGTACCTAAAATCAAAAGACCTTATTTAAAACATAACTCAAATACTCATATAATTTTATTATACAAATTTAAGAGTAAAAACCAGAGTAATACCTACTAGGTAGTACAACTTAAATGAAGCTTGTGCATGACAAAAAGGAGTCAGGGTCCCGTTAAATATCGATCGGCAATCAATTACTGTTGTCCTGCTGTTGACAGAACTCTGTACACAACATTAGAGACAATTATATTGGTCCATATTCAGTCTTTCGAATCGCTGAGGAAATTTGTTTTTCTTGTTCATGAAGCACCTATTGGAGGTATGTCAGTTGTTAATTTGACTTTCTAAATAGTACTTCATATAGATAAATTAATTCCATCCTTTAACTTGGTAAGTGTTTATTATCTCTTCACTTAACTATAAAATGCGACGATTACACACGTAGATATAGACTTATTAATCAATATTGACTTTTTGCACAATACATTCTATCAAAAGCTAGTTAGGTGTTAAAGTAAAACGGGCCTTTTTCGTTAAGATTTGAGTTAGAACAGATGAAATACCATATTTATCATCAGTGAAAGTATATTTGAATTTAAAATAATTTTGACATTATTAATCTACAATCTTGTTTTAAAAGGATTCATAGAGTGAGCGGAATGATGTAAGGTAGGTAAGAGATAAAACCCCAGTCTTATTATTGGGTTGTGTTATTATTCGGATTTATTGCACTTTTACACCTCTTCTTGTAGTGGCATGAAAATGAGTCATAAACAGCCAAATCACTCGTTAACTAATCTTTAATAAACAAACCGATTCAAAATTGCAGTTTATGTTTTAATTTTCTCTTTAATGACATTTGCTTTTCAAAATTTGACACCTTAGTTTCAACAGAATTGTCAACAAAACTGTTAAGAATTAATCCTTAGTGTGAAGAAATATGTGATGGACTGACTATATTGCCATTACAATGGAAAAACGAAGTGTAAACTAACTATTATAAAACAAATTGTAGATTACACTGAAGTAACATGTTGGAAGAACTAAATACTATATTTTTGTCCCTAGTCCAAAATAATTTGCAGCTCTGGGTTTTAGCAAATTTTCCTTTATTGAATACCCTATTACGGTAGTAGCCATGTTAAGACCTAAGCCCGGGACCACGTTACTTTTTTTCATTTTGAGGTACCCAGAAGCCAAAAACACCATTCGTTAATTTTTATATATGTGTATATATGTATATATCGATGTGTTCGTGGACTGATAACTTTTGAAAGGGACCCCTGATTTTGATGAAATTTTGGTATGAAGGTATAGGAAAACGTCTACTTTCATGACTTCGCGGACCAGCATAATCGTGTTATGGGAACGTGGTTTTATGGGGTTTCAAAAGGTGTAAAAATGGGTTTTTGGCCTTTTTAGATCTAAATTTTCATAATCAACATTTTAACGGACACCATTTAAAATACTGTAGCTTGAAAAAACAAATAATTTAGTATTTAGAATTTTTAATTTAGCTTAAGGGGTTATGAAAAAAAAATAAAAAATAGGTTTGGTTTTTCATGTTATTCTTATGGGAACTCAACATAACCCATTACCTCGCTTATTGATTGGCATAACCTGATCAAATTTGGTATGTAAAATCAATTGGTTGGGTTTAACTTATATTAACTTACAGCACAAGTATGGCGGCAAACCTACCTACTCACCCCCATGGGGTTTTGGGAGAAAATGAAAAATAAAATAATGTGATGTAATTTGGTATGTACGTGCACTGGGAAGGTATTTTCCTGTATCTACTAACAATACCCCCATGGCAGCAAGCCTACATCCTAGTTCCCAAGTTGTTTATGGGATACCGAATCCTGTTGAAAATTTTCTGAGTACGCAGGTCTGCTGCGCAGATACTGGGTATTTTGTACTCTCTGCTTGCGTCAAGATCAAGTTGTTTTAATAATTTAATTAATGTATGTGAAAATGAATCCACACACGTATTCAAAATATCACGTTAAATACGAAAACGTGTATACGTTAAATACGTTATCACGAATACATTCGTTTTAATATTTTAATATTTTCTGGAAACAAATAAAAAAATTTAAGAGGGAGAAAATTAAAACTTTTGGTGAAAAAAACGAATTATTTGGCTTAGAACAACTTATTTCTTGCGTACCTCAATTTTGATCTGCAATTATTTTCAGTCTAGGGACCTGATCAAAGACCTTTGGTAGTGTGTGTTGTAATGATTTAATCTTCGAATCGGTTGCTTTTTTAGCAACGACGTTATCTTAGCTAAAATTAACATTTTTATCTTGTACCAATCAGTGCAACATTAGTGGTGTTTTAACATTTTTCAAAACTAAAAATAATATTTCGACTTGACAGAAATGTCGAACCCTTAGCTGTGTCCTTAGCTGACAAACTATTTGGGATAAAGGCGTAATTTTTATTGCAATAGAAGTTAGTTGCCCACCCTCTCCTACTTAAACCCTTTCCACTGAATAGTTTCATAGTTACAAAGTTAAAGTTGTAATTTTATGAATATGTAGACTGTAATTGTTGATAACGTTATTTTTTAGAAATGGCGATTCCCATCATCGGGTCATAACGTCCATAAAACCCTTGCGTCCTCCTCCCTTCTGTGGAAACGCCATGAGGCATGAAAGCTATAAATTCACGTTATTGATTCACAAAAAGATTAATTTATTTGAACGACAAAATACTTAACCCACAAAAATGGAATAAAATAGTTTTATCAACCTTTATTATTTTTAAATATCCGGAACATGAGACACACGTCATACATACTATAGTCGGGTTTTTCTTGAAACAAAAGAAAATTATATCCACTATAAACTGAAAATAAGATCCTTATCAATAGCAGTCTTACAAAACGCCTGAAAGCATTCCAAGAATGACAAAGCACGTTTCACTATATTGGAACTATCATGTGGGAGGATTATGATCAAAGATCCTTTGACCACACAAAGAGTATTCAGTTTCCTCCACATTATTAAATTTTATTCATGGAACATCATTGTAAATAATACCACAATCATCGCACATTCCAAAGATACATGGCTTGGCTGATTTCCTATTTCTGAAAGCACATTTTATTGAGTATATACTTATTACATTGTCTACCACTTTAAACTCCGTAAAAATTAAAATAATTTTATGCAGCATAAAATTGTGCAACAAACCAAAACGTTTCATACTGTAGGATTAATATACTAAATTTAATTGTCTATTCGAATTGTCTATTCGAAGAATAGACCTAGAGTGACTAAGAGGCTCATATAGCTATTCTTTGCTCCACGATTACGCTCGATAGAAGTAATAGATTGGCCTCAAATTTCAGTCGAAGATTCTTTATGCAGCTGTTAAGTGCTGATGCGTTTTTGAAAGTATTTGGTTGGATATTAATAAAATAATCTTAAAATGTGACTTTTTCATTTTTCCCATAAGAAATGCATTGGAGACATTTTTAGTGGTCGGTGCTGTGTTTACTTTTTTAGCAACGTCTTTGCGAGTCTTAACAATCAAGACTGAGACGTTCTGATTGGTCCAGTCCGGGTCCGGGAGCGGGGTGAAGTAGTCGCATATAAACAAAGTTGGATGTAGAGAGGTTATGACAAATATGACATTGACGGCTCTAATTAAATTTAATTTGAGTAAGGAAAACCAACTACATTGTATACACAGCTAATTAATGTCCTTTCTTAAAAAAAGTGTATTATGAAGTAAAATTTGAACAGTAAGTACTAGATTGTTTTATTTATTGACGTTAACAACTTTTGGTACTGGTAGGCTAAGCCTTTTAGGGTCACTTTCAGTTTCATTAAGTGCATGTTGTGTATCAATGTGTATTCATTACATTTTGGATTTTAGTGAGTACACCTTAAAAAGCAGATAAATCATGAATTACAGAAGAATACCGTAAAGGCTATGTTTGTATCATTCCTGTAATTTTCATACTGTCAGGCTAATTAATTCACTTTTTTAAGTAACTCAGAAGCGCTAATTGACAATTTTGAATCTGCTAATAGTTAACCAAACCAATTATCTGCAACAATTAATTTAATGTAACATATTTTGCTTTTCAAATTAACCAAAAGTCCCGGTTCAAGGGTCAAGTACAGTAACTTAATACGGAAGACAACTTGTTTTGGGTGTTATGTGAAGGACTTGAGGCCTAAGAAGATAGTACCTTAGCTAATCAAATGTTGTCTAATTTTAATTTAGTCATAGAAGACTGGACTGCTGCTAATTTTTTGTGCCTCAACAAAGACAAAACTCAGATTTTAAAATTTAATTTAAGTAATTATTGTGATTTAGACATTAAGTTTTTAGGGGTTTATTTGCAACCGAATCTGAAGTGGAGCACACATATAGATAAGCTTTGTAAAAAGATTTCTAAAGGTATTTTTATGATAAGGAGACTGAAATTAATTGTTAGTGTTGAAGTTTTATTATCTGTATATTTTGCTCACATTCAAAGTCATTTATCATATGGAATCCTTGTTTGGGGCTGTGATAGTAATATAAAAAAGTTACTTATTTTGCAAAAAAGAGTTGTGAGAATTATATGTAACGTTAACAATAGGACCTATTGTAAGCCTTTGTTTAAAAGTCTTGGAGTGTTGACTGTTCCAGCTTTATTTTTGTTAGAACTACTGTCATATATTAAAGCAAATTTAGATGATATTCCTGTTAATAGCTCTGTTCACTCTCACTTTACCAGACAACGTAATTTTCTTCGAATCAATCAGTGTAATTACCAATCCACCATTAAATCAACTTTTGAATTGGGTAAGAGGGTTTTTAATCTGTTACCATTTGATTATAAGTGTTTAGACCATAAAAAGTTCAAATTAACCTTAAAAGCTTTGTTGTTAGATTTAAGTGTTTATAACATTGATGAATTTATACAAAAACTTAAATCTGTTAGTTAGTTTATTATAGATAGAACTTCATTGTTTTTTTAGACATGTTTGTAAATTGTGACGATGCCATACATTTATGTAATGTGAAAACGGCAATAAAGTTTTGTCATTTGTCATATGTTTTGAGTGGAAGTGTGGAACGACGACGTCAACTTTTCTCAGGATCGAACCGGCAACCTTTAGATTCAATGGCGAGCACTATAACCACTCAGCTACCCAGCCAGTTTGTTTGTTAAAAATTTTGCTCTCCATAAAAGTGAAGGAGGCTTACGGTTAGATTTTTAGGTTTGATTGTTCGTAGGCTTATTTCTTACCTTAATACCGGTATTGTTGTTGTGGGTACAGTTTCATACAGCGCCTACACTACTATTGAATGAAAATATACATCTATATATCAATTGAATAGGATTGAAAATGACTGTGAAAAATACAAAATTTCACTTAGCATGACAAAATTTATTGTAGGCCTAACAAACTAACATTAACCTCAACTAAAATCCATTAACATGAGGAACCATCCTAAGCCCAGGAAAGTCCACATTTAAGTAAGATACATAGGTAGGTCTAATTGTTCTTATATTCTACGTTTGTTATTTTGTCATTATGATTAGTTGTGTTTTGGTTTTGTTAATGTTGATTATGTTAGGTTAAATGGTTTGTTTTTTATTGATGTGGTAATAACTAGGTATACAATGCAGTTGTCTGCTTGCAATATTGAGGGGAGCGACTATTTTTTAAATCAATAATAGCAAATGTTTTATAGGTAATTCAAGTGAGCTCGTTCGCTACGCTTACTCGTCGTCAGATTTAGGTTGTTCGCTGCGCTTACTCGCCACAAGTCTGCAATACTCTAATAATTTTTTACTACGCAGGTTTGCTGCAACGGGCTATTATATGTTTAAATGGTGCGTCGTCCAAGATTTGCACCTCCTCTCTGTAAACGTGGCATTTCATTCACGTTATAATAAACAAAACAACAACTTCACATAAAACTACTGTACAGTAGACTCCCTCTTAACCGGCCACCTTTAAACCGGTCGCCACTTTAACGGGCCTACTCTGGCACAAACACATCGTCTTTTTAACTGGCCATTTTTTATCTCAACATTGCTTTAACCGGCCATGTTTCGTGGGAATCTTTGTTTTCTTATCTAATGTATCATTCCATTCCACATTATATCATGATGTTCTCAAACCACCTAAAATGTACTGTCCTGGACTAAAGTGTATGACACTGGAAGTGGATGTGTTTGGACCTGCTATCCAATAGATAATATAGGAAACGACTTATTATTAGTTTTTTTTTGGTCACTGATTTCATCGGTGTGGGATGTTAGCTATAAATTATAATATAGAGTAATATATTTATAGTTGTTTTTTTCAAGCCATAATTGCATTTAGGCCATATGAAATTGTAGGTTGGAATTTTTAAATGTACATCGGTTTAACCGGCCTAATCATTAACCGGCCGAGGCCTGGTCCCGAGATGGACGGTTAAGAGGGAGTCTACTGTATTCACAAACAGCTGATAGTAACAGTCTGCAGTTAAATTTGATCCTTATATTTAACAGCTGTATTTAATCATCACACAGTAAAGAAACCAAATAAAATATTTCTCCTATTAAAATAACATGGTAAATTTAAAGGGCCGTAAGGCAGAACCCTTATGTCCGATTTGGACCATTTCAGATTTATACCTTCCCATAGATGGTTACTATGACCGAGCAAAATTTCGTGAGGATCACTCCAGCTGTTCAGGAGGAGTACATGTAAATAAAAAGCCAGAGTGTAGTATAGGAGCTTCGCTCGCTCCCCTCAGAAATGTAAACAAAATAGGGGTACGGTAATTACTAATTGTGATCGTATAAGATTATTATTTAGGCTATCTATTTATTGATTTATTGATATTTTCATTCAATATTAGTGTAGGCGCTTTATGAAACTTGTTGATTTGATTGTTTTCATCGCACAATTTTAATCGCAAAATCAAAATTTCATCCAGTGATAAAAACAATGGAGTACGATAACGAACTTATACCGGTATTCCTTGTCAGTAGGCCTATTCATTCTACTCTTCAAGTAATTTTTAGGCCTAACTTAAATAATTTGTAGCAAATTTCAATAACATATTGACCTAGGGAAAATACTATCATTATAGTAGTCAGGGTAAAACCTAAGACAGGAGCCAAGATAGCCTACTTTTCATTTTGAAGTCACTAAAAGCAAAAAAACAGCGTTTGTTCAAATTTTAGCGAATTTTCCTTTTACAAGGAATTATGCTTAGGCCTACGTTGAGACATAAGCCCATGGTACTTTTCACTTTGAGAATAATAGAAGAAAAAAAAGACTTGTAGATTTGTAAGCTTATGTAGGCTCTAGGCCTTTGTGTTTCCCTTAACACAATAACTCTTGAACTTAACCTCCACTTTGTTTTTTTAATTTGGTACACCAGTGTAAGATAGCATTTATCAGGTGAAATTCTAAAACCAGCATGATTGGACCATGCAAAAATGTTTTTTATGGGTTTACAAAAGGGTATAAAATGGGTTTTTGGCATTAATTTATTGCTCTATACTTTGCAAATTTGACATTTTAAACTCAATTTATATGCAGTAGAGAGCAAATCTAAATCCATACTAACCAGGACAGGGGGTGGTTCGGACAATCAAACAAAAATATGATTTACCTTCTATTTAGGCTATAACTATTAAACAATTCATCATAAAATTCCAATTCTTATTGTTTATATTCCATATAATTTAAAATAATTAATGGACATTATTCCATCAATATTAAGGCTGCTTTTCTGTAGTTGGATCGGTTTTTACAAACTCACTAACCATGTAACATCCATGCAACTCTTGCAGCTCTATCCGTACTCGTTTGATAAGTATTTGAACGCCGAGTAAACATAAGAATCTTATTTATTTTATTCCTTCTTTATTTAAAAAATGCTATTACAGTATTAGTAAGTTTAAGTGCAGTTGTAAAATACAGTAGGCTATCAACTTTTTTGCTACAACGCTATGCAATGTACTTGTTACATTATTATGAATAAAGGATCTTTGATAGTAAATATTTGTTTAGCAAATTTCCCATAGGAGAGAAGCTATTACCGTAGGTCTCATGGTAAAAACTAATCACGGAACCATGTTACTTTTTTTTGTGGTGCCCCGAGACCAAAAATAATGGTCATTAAAATTTATACATATAGCCTATATATATATATACAGGGTGTCCCGGAACTCTCTGGAACCCTTTTGTATATTTGTTCCTTGCATCGAGACAAGAAAAAAACATCGTACAAATAGGGGTCTAAAATCCATCGTTTAGCCGCTAGCCGCCATTTTGTTTTTTTCACGTAATAATTTTTATTTCCGTAATGGATGGTTGTATTCAGTTCATATTTGGTATGAATCTTTATCATACTAATGTACATTTTCAGGAAAAAAATTAATTTTTTCCACTGCTTATTTTCAAAATGGCGGTCATTTTAAATTTTCAAACTCAAATATCTCAAATTTGATAAATTTCAAAAAAATTTTACTTTGTACAAAAAAGTTGCCAAATTTAATTATCTAACCAACGGTACCAAGTTTGTAAGGATCTGATTACAAATAACGGAGTTATTGCGATTTTTCTCCAAAAAAACATTGATTTTGCATTATAATTAATGCAAATTATGGCCATTTTCACAGAAAAATCGCAATAACTCCGTTATTTGTTATCAGATCCTTACAAACTTGGTACCGTTGGTTAGATAATCTAATTTAGCAACTTTTTTGTCTAAGGTAAAATTTTTTTGAAATTTACCGAATTTGAGATATTTTAGTTTGAAAATTAAAAATAGCCGCCATTTTGAAAATACATAGTGGAAAAAATTAATTTTTTTCCCGAAAACGTACATTAGTATGATAAAGATTCATACAAAATATGAACTGAATACAACCATCTGTTACGGAAATAAAAATTATTACGTGAAAAAAACAAAATGGCGGCTAGCGGCTAAACGATGGATTTTAGACCCCTATTTGTATGATGTTTTTTTCTTTTCTCGATGCAAGGAACAAATATACAAAAGGCTTCCAGAGAGTTCCGGGACACCCTGTATATATATGTATATTTGTCCCTAGACATGATAACTCTCGTAAAAACAGTCCGATCTGGACCAAATTAGGTAGAGATGTGCAATCCTACTATTATTAAGATGAGTTCATCGCACCTACCGGAAAGAGTAATTTTGGATGGTTTTGTTTCTCAAAAATAGGTTTTTTTGTTTTTCATTTTTAGTTTTGCAAAATTTTAAATTTTGATTTTTACCTCACAGGAATTAGCTTGAAAAACACACAATATAGGACATTGAAACTTTGCTCCATATCCATTGGTTACCGAGATATTAAAAAGTCTTAGTAAATTTAGTTTGGTAGGGCCTACCTTCATTTGGTTGAGATCCATCTATTTATGGTAAAAAATCTAGGTTTTTAGCGAATTTCCCTGTAGGGAAAACGCTATTTCGGTAGTAGTCACGGTTAGACCTACCCCTTGGACCATGATACTTTTTTTGTTTTGAGGTATTTTGTAAAATATACATCTTACAGTAAACTTTAAATGGGGAACAATCCCTTGTTTTTAAAGAAGTTTAAAATTAAGTAAATAAACTTTTTTTAAATGGCTGCCATTTTTCAATATGGCAGTCAACTAAAAAATTTTAAATATGAACCCCCAATTACAATGTCATTTTTGGATTTACCACGCAATTTGAAGATTTTTTCATTCGTTGACATTTTTCTCTAAACTTAACAGTTAGGACGCTACAGGCAATTGAAGTTAATTTTTAGTCCCACAAGAATATAACATGGGGCTAACTTTAATTGATTATTTCTCCTAATCCATTCAGTAAAATAAAATATACTCATGAATAAAAATGTCTTAAAATAATGTTTTAAGATCATATTTTTCATAATAACATAAAATTTTTACAATTTTATTATTTGCCTACTATACTTGTAAAAAATTATTTATGCGTAACTGACCATTTTAGTGAGTGGAATGGAGATATATATATATTTATACTAGCTGTTTCCCGTTACGGCTTCGCTCGTGATTGAATTGATTTTATTGGTACCGTAATTAAGCTTGTTCGCTACGTTCACTCGCCGTCAGGTTTAGCTCATCCGCTAATCTCACTCGCAGTTACTCTAACCTTATATATAAGAAATCGCTGGAATACCGGTACCTGAAATTAGAATTTTTCATTGAAATTGTTTCTTAGCAAGCAATAAAAATAGATAAAATATAGATTTTCAGATTTTTTCAAACTATTGTATGCCCTCTTGGTCAGAGCCCTTTGGACAGATTTGCACCTTAACTACACACAAACATCCTTGAATAATGCTCAGTAATGCCTGAAAGTTTCATTACAATCTGTCGAGCGGTTTCGGAGTCCATAGGCAACATACATACATACGTATATTCTCTCTTTTATGAATATAGATAAGTGTCGGTGAATGTGATAAATTTTGAACAAAATCTCAGATTTTGATCAAATTTGATAAAGGAAGTGTAAGGCAGCATTTACTTTATCGAGTTCGCAAACCAGAATGATGGGACAGTGTTAACAGGGTTTTATGGGTTTTCAAAAGGGTCTAAAATAGGTTTTTGGCTTTTTTTGCCTTAATTTATCTAATTCCAAAAATTTAACCAGAACCATTTAAAAAATCTAAAAATCAAACAATTTAGTATTTTGAATTTTTGATCTGGTTAATAGCTCAAATGGTTATGGAGAAAATCCAAAAATAAGTTTTCCATTCTTAGGGAAATAAACAAAACCCTCTATCTTTCTTATTTATTGGCATACCTTGATAAAATTTGGTATGTAAATTCGCTAGGAAAGGTACAACTTTAATACATGCTTCCAAAACCCATATGGCAGCAAACCAACATACTCACCACAATGGAATTTGTGGAAAAAATAAAATATCAAAATTCGGTAGGAAATTCTCTGAGTATGCATGTCTGCTGTGACGGAAGTATTTGTAATTATTATGGCAGCAAACCCTGCATACTCTTTTTCCATGTTAATGATAATGTTTATGCAGAATAGGCAAACTCCTTTATTTATGAACAGATATTGATGAAACTTAGTATATGGCTTCATATTAAATTCATTTCAATTCATTTCATATGGCCGAATTTTTTTATTTTCAACGACATCCCATGACAGTAAACATATACATTACTCATTTGTATGGTGTTTATGGGAAAAATACAAAATATCAAATTCCTTTCCAAATTCACTGAGTTTAGCAGATCTGCTGCGATGAGGGTATTTTACTTTTAGCAAATTTCCCTATATGAACTGTAGCTCTTTTGAAGATCTTCCCAAAAAACCTCACAGATTGTTCTATTGGACCAACCACATAGTCACTGGACCTTAACTTAAAAAAATAATAAAAACGAAATATTTTTGATACTATTAAATTTGGTTTTGAGGTTTAACAAGCGAACATAAGGCAGAGTCATACGACCAAAACTGTAGTTTGTATAAATATTTTTCAAAAATATTATTTAGATTTTTTATAAGATCTATTGTTTTGACACTAACACTCGAAATCAGGAAAATGCATAATTAAAAATGCTTTAAAATATCACAAAAATATATATCGAGAGTTAGAGGTGAGAAATATGTAGGCGGAAAGGAAAAAGGGACCTGTTCGTGGTAATTTTTTATATTTAGTTATTCATATTTTTGAATTCCTCATTTAATTCCTAACAATTTTGCGCAAGTCCTACAAGTCTACGATTCTTTTGTTAAAGATATAATCTGTTTGAAAACTCAAATTAGCATAAAACATTTATTTTTCATATTTAAACAACGATTTTGGTACCAAAAGAAAGCTGTAAATGTCCTCTTTAATGGGAACACCTATTTTTGTCTTAACTCACAGTAGTTTTCAAGAAAAAATGTTTTTATCGAAGCATGTAGTGAAAATTTGATATTTCAGAAAAGGGACCTCTACATAGGACCGCCCTATGTTATTTCTCCATAACGAATTGCAAAACTGCCATATGCGACCTCTGGGCAGCATTTTCTGGTTTTTATTTATTGAAAGATGTTCTATATTTACAATTATCTCGTAGTAGTTCACCTCGTCGCTGATAGAATTCGTCAGAGTGCAGTTTTAAGAGTGTAGCATAGCTTTTAGATTGGTTTTGAACAGGGACCTGTTCGTGGCAATGTTATTTCTCCATAAGCGCGAAGAGGTACCTTTTCACAAGCTAGACATCGTCCGTTATTTTGAATGTTTTATGCCATTACAAGTGTTTTCTAATATATTTCAACCGGTAAAGGACGAAATGGAGCATATTAAAATGCAAACAACCAAAAATCGATATTTTTTACCTCAATCGATAAAACTGCCCATACTGTAATTTTTACTTTGCCGCGAAGAGGTCCCTTTTTCCTTTCTCCCTCACATATAGCAATTAGTCTGCATTAACATTGTTTGTAACCTGCATTGGGGTTAGTCTCGGTGTTTATTCTGTGTACATCGATTTCTTTGGTGTTACTGTAATTTTTAACTGCTTGTTATTAATGAAGTGGTCAAATGAAATCTTGTAGAGTTCCTTGAGTATTATCATACATAGTTGAGTCGACACATTGAAGATAAATTCAAAGTGGTAGGTACGTGATGTCATAAAAGTAAAACACTTAATCGTCCTTTAATTTTAATTAAATTCCTGCAGTACACCATCCCTTAATCAAGGCGGGCAAGGTCAAGCAGATAGTGTTCTAAGTAAGCTTGACTCTGGTTGACTTAGTTCACCATGGTTCGCTTCTCCAGGGTTCGTGCTTGCCTGTGCTCCATCTGCAGTCGGTTTTTGCACAAATCAAAGGACGCGAGCAGACCCAAGCATTCAGCACGAATCCACCCAGTGACCCAGTACATACTACCATGAGGTTCTTCTGTTCTGGTCAAAAGTTGGCGTATGTTGGTTTGTATTGATTTCTTTGGTGTTATTTTATAACTGCTTGTTATAAGTGGTGAAATGAAATCTAGAGTTTCTTGAGTATTATCATACGGAGTTTGTGTTGTGGGCCCGGCACACAAGCACATCAAAGATATACGCAATCTGGCAGATGTGAGGGGTTGTATAAGGGGTAAACTTAATCATCCTGTTACTGAAATTAAACTGAAAAAGGATTTGGTAATGCCTAACTACACTGCTTCACTGTTCGTCTAAGAGTTCCGAGATCAGCTCAAACAGTAACAGCGATAGTGTATTTCATGAGTTCGCTGAGCGAGTTAAACCCAACTTTTGCTCCAGCATTTGCCCAAACAATTTGGCGATAGTTTACTAAAGGCATCACCATTGACTTTGTACACTACGTGAGTAGACTTCTCATAACATTGGCATATGTGAAGCATATTGACGGTGATGCGATCTCGTGCAGCGTCCATCGAAGTACACGTAATATATGATAGATAAATCAGTATTACCACTCTTCTAAACCAAGGATGAAACATTTTATAACTGAAAGTTACGTTTATGTTTTGGTAAAATGTTTTGGCAGCACTGTAAATTCAGCTAAATAATAACTACTTCGATGGCAGCGACTCTGGTGCGGCGTCCACAGAACTTCCAAATTTTTGCCTCAAACTAAATGCATTGGATGAGAGGTCTATTCACGTTAGTGTACATAGTCAATGGCATCACTAAACCATCAATTTTAACAAGTGACCATTAAATTATTTAAAGGAGCTTGAAAAAAAAATTATTTTTAATTTTTAAAACTTAGCATAGTTGATTACAGAGAAACCCCTAAATACATTTACCATGTTATTCTTAAGGAAACTCAACTCAAAACTGTAACTCACTTTCTTATTGGTAACATAACCTCTTAAATTTTGTACCGGAAGTACATTTACTAGGAAGGGTTTAACCACAGATAACCCATAGATATCTGTAGGTTATCTGGGGGTAAACCTATATTTGCTTACAACACCCATATGTTGTCAAATTTACCTACCTACCTGCTCGCTGTTAAGGGGAAAATAAAATAAATACCAATACTTGATCAAATTTGGTATGTACAAAAATTACACTATTTGTAATCTTAAAGATGACAATATAAGAGATTCTGATACCTGTAATGGGGGGGGGGGGTTTATCCTATACTATCTGTGGCCCGTTACGGCTTCGCCCTTTATTTTCACGGCTTTGCAAATTTTATTTTATAGATAACAAAATATCTTTAAAGGGTAACAAAGTCTTCTTCTCAAGAATCCTATTGAAACATTGACGTTGTGTTAGCATAGCCCTGAAGGGATTTTGCAAAACCTTTTCTTAGTGAGCACCTATTATTAAAGAGCAATGTCCACTTTAAATTTCAACCCGCTAGGATCTATGGCAATCTTGAGGTTCCGTGGCGCGGAGCCGTTAACAAAATTTGCAAAACCGTTTCATAATGAGCACCAATGAGAAAAATGAAAGTTCTTTACTAATTGTAACCCTGCAAGGCTGCAGGCCCTACAATCTTTGAGATCCATTGTTTCTTTGATTCGCATTTAAAAATTGGCCACAAGGCATTATATTTTTCAAGCCTTTTGGGGTGGAATCATAAGGAACTTTAAAAAATATATTTGAAAAATCTTTTCTTAGTGAACACCTATTATAGTAGGATTCACGAAAATAGTCCAATGAGAGTCGATGCATTTTTGCCAGATTTATTCTAAAATACATTTTTATACTATATTACACATGGTAAACATAAACACAAAATGACAACATTGCAGGGCGAGAGGGGGTGAGGGGGGAAACAGCTGTTAAATTTCCATCGGACTATTTTCGTGCGTCTTACTAGCAAAGAGTGACTATTACCAAAGAGAACTCTTTGGCCCATGCCAAATTCCATCTGCGTACACTCTATAGTAATTTTGACATAAATTTTGAAGGCCTGTGGGGCGGAGCCCTGAAGGAATTTTGCAAAAGTGTTTCTTGGTGAGGACCTATGAACAAAGGAGAGTGTCATTTCAAATTTCAACCCCAATGAATTTTGAAGTCCTGCGGGGCGGAGCCCTTAAGAAGCTTTTTAAAAGCGTTTCTTAGTTATCTATGGGCAAAGCGGATCTCACATTACAAATGTCAACCCGTTACATCATAAAGTTTTTCAGATTCGTTGTTTCCTAAATTCACATAAATATATATATATATATATATATATATATATATATCGTATATAACATATTAAAAACTGGCTTTACGAATAACATTAGATCAAAATCAAAATCCTGTGCTGCGGAGACCTGATGGAATATTGCAAAACCGTTTCTTAGTGAGCACCTAAAGATGTTCATGCCAAATTTCATCCCTCTATACCCTATGGTTCTTGAGATTCTCTGTCGCATGAGTGGGTGATATTTGACAAATATATAGTATATTTATGTACAACACGCCCATGGCAGCAAACCTACATCCTTTTGCCTATGGTGTCTATTGGGAAAAAACTGAACTCCGATCGAAATTCACTGAGTTTGAAAATCTATTGCGACATATGTAATATCATCACCGCACCAACCGTACGTACAACAACCATGCAAGTGGTCGTAAATATTCATAAATTATAATACTGTATAAAAGATAGGGTTTGGTGACTAAAGATGGGTTATGAATGACCTGAAACCAGTCACAAGTAGTTAAAATTTACATCTGTAGGATAAACAAAACAATTTTGGTAGGTTTAAGTGTGTAAATATTCTTGAATGTTCTCTGGGGTGATAGGCCTAATTATAATCAAGATGATTTTTTATTTTCTAAAAATAGGCTTTCCTTACCATATTTTTGTGTTTAAAATATATAGACTATAAAAAAAAATATAAAGTTTGAGAAGTTTAACACTTTTACAGTGATGCGAGTAAGGCAGCCAGTTGTACTGTAGGCCTAATTATTAAAATAAATAAATTATTTTGTTTTGTGTACATGGGGCAACCTAACTTATTTGTACTATCCTAAATAATTAAAATACTGTAAAAAATGTTTAAGACTAATTGTAGTAAATGCTTGTAAAAAATGTGTATGACACAAATCCATTAAATTAAAAGTAACTACGAACTAAGTATTGCCTAAATATAAGAAAATTGAGTTTTTATTTAGGTTTTCTTTTATTACAAGTGATTTTAGTTGTTTTTAATACCATTACAAAGTGGGATCAATTTTTTTTTAAGGTGACAATCCCTAATGCAAATTTTTTAATTTCTTCTTCGAATAGACACTTACGGGAGGTACGAGCGTACTCCTAGTGATAATACCATTGCTGGTTTAATAATCCGTATATTATTAGATCAGGTGATATTGGTATAATTAATGATCTTCTTATCTGTAGAGAACAATGCCAAGAAGCCAATCTGCACTAAACGTTGAACACGAGCACACAAGACAATGCAATAGAAATTGGAATCTGTCTTATCACACTCTCACTGACAGTTAAGCCATCCTGTAATTCTGTAACCAAGCTATTTGTAACATACAATGCATACTCATCTACAAACATCTTACTGATAACTTGGAGCCACACTAGATGAAATATATTTACTTTAATCCTTTCTTGTCCTTACTTGCTTGACAAGAAAGACAAAAGGATAATATTCTAAATCAATTAGCTTAAATTACCATAATATCAAACCAATTTGAAGAGTTTCTGATTGATCTGTTTTTATATCAATAATATTGTAAAAAAATAACACCAACATAAATAATTGACAATCATATCAAGGTTTGCATTAATTAACTACCTATCAATGAGACTAGTTACTGGATTTTTTCACTGTAATTAATAGTGTATTAAAGTTGTTAAAGCTAATTTTTATAAGACAAATAATACACCGATCCTGTTGATCTTGAATGACCGGTCACCCGCAGCGAAGGTCATTGAATCAACCAATTAGACAAGACACTGCATTGGGGTCACCATGCCAGCCAGGATGGACGACATGACGAGTTATAGGTTGATCACACAGTATTTATCTATTGCTTGTGCTTCGTATGCTTCATGTATCCTTCGCCATGAAGCTGAAACCAACATTTGAGAATTTTAGTTAAACTTACCTAATCATCCAATCAACTCATTTGTTGATACAATGTTTTCTCCATAAATGTAAAAATAACTATACGCTTTAAGTACGGTTCATTTAATCAACTTCTTTTTCAGTTTAAGTAGCCCACGTTTCTGTTTGAATATCCACAGTTCAAAGTATTTTTCGTCACTCAAAACTACCGTAGTGATAAAATGTGAAACGTTTTGATTTCAAACATTGTCGAATCCATACAACGTTAGGTTTAGCGACCAAAGTTGTATGTAACACGAAGGGTCTTCCTTTTAGCTTCGCCCCGATTCAGAAATTTATAATTTTTTTTAGTTTATATTTTCTACAAGACTTTGGTTTGTGTATGTCCTCGATAATCTACTTACAAACAAATTTAAACAATTGTGTTATTTTAGTATCTAAATCCCCCAAAAGGTTTGGTCTGGGCTTAAGTATTACCAAGCCAACTACAATACCAAACCATCTCCTCTTCAAGAAGATTTTCACAGTCAGCTCAACTGTAAAAACGGTACAATTCAATATCTTTTCACTGACTCAGAGTAAAAATTAGTTTTAATTTCGATTGTTCAGAACAATATTTAAATTTTAGATTGAGACTAACACATAAAGTTAATGATTGCAGTAGACTTTGATCAACCACTTTTATGTATTCTTATGGTGGGTGGGAAAAGTATGTGTCAAATATCTAGTGCGCCATTTATTTTAATTGCTCTCCCTTAGACACACTTTAAGTTGAACTTTTTAAAACTTGACTCCTTGAGGAGTTAGGATGCCTTAGTTTTAATAAAGTCTCAAAAATGTAACAGAGAAGTTTAAAAATAATAAATATGTTTATATTCAAAGCAACTAACCAACAAAAATATGCTTGACAGGGAATTTCTCTGATTCCAAACTTGTTTTAATTTAAAATACAAGAACTGTTATCTAAAAATCTTTCTCTCGTTTGCTTCTTTTTCCGAATTTTGAAAAAAATATTGCATTCAGAAATATATAATTCTAATCTTTTTAAATTATATCAGTTCATGAAATATCTCATGTTTTTTTGTTTAATAAATAATTATGTCAAAGTTTTAAGTAGGCTTAAACCAAGTCCTTATACTAAGTTGTGATGTTAAAGTTAAAAACATAAAAAAGTAAAAACAAGGTAAAAAAGTATAAAAAGATCAAATAATTGTTGGAAGACATGTTTATTATTTGGTTTGGCAAAAACACATGTGTAAGGTTTAAGGTCCTGGTAAATATTCATCATTTATCACCAACCGGTAGCAAAGTGATCAATGACAAAGAACAGTTCCATTAGATGATGAATGTCCTGTTAGCACGCCAAAGCTTTTCAAAAATATTTCACGCCCAATGATCACCTTCGTTGATTAACACAATAGAAACACCGTTTTGAAGGGAATACGCACACGCATCAAAATTTTTTTTAATTTTCTAACACACAGATGGAAAACTGATAATGGTGATGAACGATAAAGTAATGCAATAATTGGTTTTAGCAGTGTTTATTCGCAATATTAATACTTTAAAATATGAGAAAATTAATTATATAGAATTTCTTGGACTAAATCCCTTTATTACTTACTAAAATTCAAAGGGGCTGTTGGTTTTAAAATACGTAATACGTATCTAGCCTATTAAATGAAAAACATTTTCTTAATGTGGGGTTACATTCCTTGCTTTACCGGTTCCCAGACGTGATGTACAGAACAAGGCTGATCCCCGCATTAGATCCCTACATAACAATAATTAGTTGTCAAAGTTTCCCAATCACCCATATAGAGCACGCGGTGGAGGACTATGTACAAAGCCATGCTCGATGGTAAATACATTACCCACACACGTGATGTATATGCGGTATCGCTCTGGACACCAGGTCTATACATAAGACTGATAGACTTCAATATGTTAATCTTTTCATCTTGCTTTCCTGAAAAGTTTCGAATTTCACTTTTTAAGGAGCACTTTTCTCAGCCAATAGTGCATGGATTCTTATGAAATGTTTACATTAAGGACAGATAGTGCATATTAATGATGAACCAATAATAATATCCTATATATTAATTATAAGTATCATAATAAGTTTCAAACATAATAAGTAGTTTCAAAATACAAATAAATTTATATTTTAAATTATATAAAAATAAAAACCAAATCTAAGGACTTTGTTGTTTACCTATTTACAATAGTATAAATAGTTAACATAAAAGGTTTCAGGTCAATAGAGTTTATAGTTAATGTTTTATGTGTACTTAAACGTTGGCAGTTTACCATGTTGAAGATATGGACATCTGTGTACCGAACGCGTAGGCCTAAAGAACATTTCAACGTAATGCTTCAACATGACCAATAGATAGTATTAATCAGTTTTTATCTAATTAATTATTACAAAATAATAAAAAAAGTCTATTTATAAATTGGAAAAGATTAAATAAGTAATACAAGGGATATCCATCAAGCCACCACTGATGCAATATGTTGCTAACGGCGGCTTTTGAAGGTTTATGGTCTATTTACCCCATGCAGGTTCGTTGTCGGATTAACCGATGTTTATGTATTCAGACACAAGATATCATGGTAAATTATGTCATTCATTATACTATACCATCTCATTCCATCGTCATACTTATTATTAATTTGAGTATCGATACTAACTCTTCTATTCATACTGAATAACATCATTTCATTACCACGAAACCCCAACATACCCTAAAACTAGTTTCCTGGCTCATTCCGTATACGCTGGTTGATTTATTTGAAAAATGGGAGCAGCAGTGTAATATAATATACAAGTCATTCTATCTATGAGAAATATTGTGAAGTATATAGTATTTCAAAAGCATTTTTGCTGTAAAAAAAATAATAATTCCTTTTGCTTTTAAGCGTTCTTGAGTTACAAAGTTGTTTTCAGGATAGTTCAACAGAAAATCTAAGTACAGCAAACACAACAATAAAATACACATTTTTTATTATTACAGTGTAACAAAATTATTAGGTGAAAGCCGGCCCAAAACGCTTTATTCCTTGGTAATATTAATAAAAGTGTTTATAATGATTAAGAGAATTTATTTCTTCCAGTACATAACTCGAACAAATTTAATTTATTTTTCTGATACTTTTTCTGAAGTAAAGAGGGTTGAAAAATCTGCATGAGAAAATTAACCAATAGAAAAATGTTTTTTTGCGGATAATGATACAGTTACAATGTCTTCTGAACATTCTAAACAACAAAGGATGAAGGGTATTGTCGAAATCTGAAGCATCACCAAAGCTCTTGTTTTGTGCCATTCAGAGAAAATTTATATCTTAGGCCGTATTCACCACAAAGCATTGTTTTTCTAAGAAATATTTTTTTTAGAATACTACTACTCTTGAATTACTATCAATCTTTTCTTAACTTTCCTTATGGATGTACTTATTGTTATTACGTTATGAAACAATGTTACATTAACAATCAAAGAAATACTTTTATTTGCAATATTGGTTATATGTAAGCAAAAATAGTTTATGTAAATAAAAATACAGTATTCAATATGAAATATAGTAGTTCAAATTTATTATCTACATTTGTAGAAAAACTAATTTAAACCGTTCATTCACAATTCACAAATTCATAAAGTTATTTATTTAACTAAGTTTCGTAGGCAAATTATAAAGCATCTAATTTTTTCCTCAAATCTATATTATAACAGACACATAACTAACCCAAAGTCATTAGACTTGCACCCCCCCACTCTTTCCCCCGAAGTGTTGGGGGTGAGTGGTGTAATTGTAATGGGTCCTCGCCAGCGTTTACTGGGCGCCATCTCGCGTAATGGCTCCAATGATCACAAGTGAGGCATTTCAATTGAATTACGCACAAGCTGAATCCGTTTATCTTCCGGTTTATGTGATTACCCTTCTCATCGTATGTCTGTTTCAAGCCTGTTTGATGATTCTGTAAGTAGCTACTATGTTATGTAACCATTTTATGGCCAAAAATATGTACTTTTTAAAGCAATATTAAATCACATTTAATATTGCTTTAAACATTTGTTTGCTTTAACATTTAACATTTGCTTTAACATTTGTTTGACTTGTTATTCAGTTAACACACTCCCATTAATCACAAGCTCTTGGATTCTCTATTAAAATACCGATTTTGAGCTTTTAAGTGTCATGAAATCTATTTACGGTGTTTATGGAAAGTTAAAAAATTAAAAGTTCTTTAAGTAAAAAGTATATGCATCGAGAAGAAATGTCGCCTTTCCCCAAGAAATCTGCTAGTATTTGATAAAAAACTTAGTGTTTCAAATTCAATTTGCTTACAGTCTTCTCATATAAGTAAAACAAAATAATTATTCTAAATAAATTATTTTTCTGTAAATGTTTATACTATAAAGTTTTGAAAATTAAAGACACGATCAAGTTTTCAACTTACTGAAGATAATTTGGGAGACATTTCAGAGATTAAATTATATGTATTTTTCTACCTCAACCTTACAAAGCCAAAGCTTGGTATTGATTTTTGATCATTTTAATTACCATCCAGCAAAATATAGAATTTAACAAACAATATGAATAACTTGATTATATTCTATGTGATAGAATTAAAGATAGCAAATACCCTCACTTTAGTAAGTAATAATAATAATAATAATCTTTATTTCTCTTCAAACAGTACATAAATGTAACATGTAAGGCACTTCAATTATAAATAAAATAAAATTAACTTACAAATAACTTAAAGTTGGTACCAAACAAATTTAATTAATTGAAAAGAAATAATACGCAAACAAGAGAAGCGCAAAAACTTCTGTGTTAGGGTGGGAGTCTCCCCAGCAAATAATATTTTAACTGTACAGAATATACAAATACAAAAAAATGCAATTATTCCTATGTGGTACTCATAATAATTATTAAATTTAAAAAAGGACTCAACTGAAAAAAGACTACATAAATTAAAAACATCACTACCCTGCATGATAATACATCAAAAGAAATGTTAATAAGTCAATCAAAGTACAGACATATATAAGAAATCATTTAAAAACAAACCCTTTACAACTCAGTATACAATATTTCTATTTCCTCATAACTTTTTGTTAACAGCCACTTTTTCAAAGATTTTTTAAAACTATTTAGTGTTGTACAATTTTTTATATTGAGTGGAAGGTTATTATAAAATTTTAAGGATAAATAAACAAAAGACTTTTTAAACAATGTACAGGTTTAGGTAAACGGAAAATATTATTTGACTGTTGTCTGGTAGCATAATGGTGAATATTGTCAACTATGGGCCCTGTGTTTCCACTCAATCTATAGAAAACAGAAAGCACCTTAAAAATGTATAAATATCTCAATGGTAAAATGTTGTGATTTCTAAACAAAGGAAGAGAATGGTCAAAAATGCCAGCATTAGATAATAATCTTATAAACTTTTTTTGCAAAATAATTAAAACATTTAAATTTGACACATATGTACTGCCATACAAAGAGATACCATATTGAAGTTTAGAGTCAATTAGTGAGTAATAGACTTGCTTCAAAGTAGCTAAAGGGCAAAGATATTTCAAATGAAAAAAAGTTCTAAGCAAGTACCGTAGTGATTTTTTCAAATAAGCAACATGCAATTTCCATGTCAAATTCTCATCTATGTTTAAACCCAAATACTTAGTGCTGCTACATTGCCCTATATCATCACAGTCACAATTATATCTCAAACAGTCAACTTTGTGGAACTTAAGAGGATTTTGAAAATGACCTGTTTCAGATAAAGAAAAAATCATAAATATTGTTTTAGAAACATTCAAAGATAGCTTATTACAATTGAACCAGACAGAAATTTGATTTAAATCCTCTTGCATCTTATGCCTTAGTTCAACCAAGGAATCAGCTGAATAGGATAATGCCGTATCATCAGCAAAAGCTGTGATACATCCATTAAAATTTCCATTGCACAAGTCATTAACAAAACTTAAAAATAAGATAGGTCCAAGCACAGAGCCCTGTGGTACCCCATATTTAATATCTAATATCACACTATTGCTGTTTTTTATTTTAACTAATTGCTTTCTCCCCAAAAGGTAAGACTTAAACCAAGAAAGTGATAATCCCCTTATTCCCGCTGATTCTAATTTATCCAACAACAAATTATGACTAATGGTATCGAATGCCTTACTGATATCTAAAAATAAACCTGCCGTTTTATGGTTAGCATTTAAACCCTCATAGACATTTGTTAAAAAATGTTGAAGGGCAATCTCTGTGCTTAGACCTTCTCTGAATCCAAATTGACCAGAAGAAAAAAAAGAATTTATCTCCAAGAACTGAATTAATCTCTCTTTTACTAATTTTTCTAACACTTTTGATAAAACAGGAAGCAAGGATATAGGACGATAATTCACCTCCTTACATCGGTCGCCTTTTTTTAATATTGGTATGACTGTTGCAGTTTTTAAGATGCTAGGAAAGCAACAGGTTTCAATACTTAAATTAAACAGAAATGTTAAGATAGGGCAAATTTCATCAATAATATTACGAACTAAAGCTGCTGAAACAAAATGATCTCCCGTACTTTTATACTGAGAGAGATTCAAAACGGTTTTTTTAGTTTCATGCTCTGTGACTGGACTAATGAACATAGAATTTAAGTTATGAAAGTTATGGAAGGATTGTGAATACGACAATTTACTTTGAGGTGAAGGATCTTGGCATAAGGCCGCTACATTTTCAGAGGCTTCAATAAAATAATTATTAAAAATATTTGCTATGTTCTTATCATCAGTAACAAGAGCGTCACCCTGTTTCAACAAAATGTTAGTAGATTTATTTGAACCATCATTAATGATACTGTTAATAACCTGCCACTGTTTCCTAGCATCTTTTACATTTTCTTGAAATAATCTACTGTAATAAGTTTGCTTGGCCACCTTAATCCACATAGTTATTTTATGTTGGTAATCTAAATATTTCTTTTTATTCCTTTCACATGGGTTTCTCTTATTAATGCTAAATAATCTATCTCTAATTCTTAGCGCGTTTAACAAACCTTTATTCATCCAAGGTTTTAAAAAAACATTTGTTTGCTCTTTAATGTGAGAATATTTGCATCCCTCAATCATTGGTATTAGTTTGGCATAAAAGTTTTCAAAAGCAGAATTAACATTCAAACTTTCCATTACATCATTCCAGTCAGCTGTAGTTATTCTAATTTTCAACATGTTGTAATCTATTGACTCTTTTTTTATATAATTCTTATTAAATTTATTACTAACATAATTCACTGAACAAGCTATTGAACGATGATCAGTTAAATTTGACTCAATCACAGAAACTTTATCAACTTTATAAAATCTGGATCTAAATAAAATATGATCAATTCGTGTGGAAGAAATACCCTGCACCCGAGTATCAATATCAATAAGTTGATCAAAACCTAGATTTGATATCATATTCAAGTACTCATCTGTAACACTGTCATCAATATTTACATTTATATTAAAGTCCCCAAGACATATAACATCTTTACATTTAATTCCTGACAAAATCACAGATAAATCCCGAATAACATTTTTTGCTGTTGATGAATGCCAACGATACAATCCTAATACATAAAATGAAACACTATTTATAATGCAGGATAATAATACTGTATCACAATCATCGATAGAACAGTTACAGATTACAGATGATATTGACCGATGAATATACACGATAACACCACTGCTACGAGTTATTGTGTCACAAGAAGAAAATATTTGGTACTCATCAATACTGTAAAGCAAAGCTTCATCATTGCTAACTAACCAGGCTTCTGATAATACTATAACTTGTGGTTTGTTTTTCATGGAGTTTAAATAAACAAGAAATTTATCAAAATTTTTGTTTGCACATCTTATGTTTTGATGCAAAAATATCAATCCATCATTTAGATTATAAAAACAATTAAATTCATCTAAGCTATTGATAAGTGTTGCTGACGTCATTAGATTTTAAAAGGATTAATTTAACATTATTGCCTTTTATGTGTTAAAAAGGACAATGTTGAAAATAATAATCTACTATTTTGTTGACAAAAGAACAAAGATAAATATTGTATTTGACTTTTTATACCGGTACTTAAATGTTATGTACTACTTTAAAAATTAAAAGCAAATAAATAAATAACATATTGATAAAAAAATCAACATTTTAAAACATCCATATTAAAAAATATGCATCATTATTTTAATAAATAATAATATTGATAAATAATTACAAAAATTGTAATCCTCATTTAATTACAATTATATTTTCAGCATAATTCAATAGTTGAAGAAACCACATGATAAATCAGTTGAATATTTGTCCAGGTGTAGCAAACCATCATTGTAGTGACCCTGTAGATAAGCTGACCTTGTAGACAAGTGCCTCAT
Source organism: Neoaliturus tenellus (assembly GCA_030545055.2). Classification (NCBI taxonomy): domain Eukaryota; kingdom Metazoa; phylum Arthropoda; class Insecta; order Hemiptera; family Cicadellidae; genus Neoaliturus; species Neoaliturus tenellus. Next base: position 129,999 of record JAQYXR010000043.1, on the reverse strand, counting down.
CTCTCCAACCAGTCCAACTCGTGTTATCCACTCGGCTGATAACTGCATGTCCAGAGTTGCAGATATCCAACAGGAAAAAAGTACTAAATAACTGTCTGTCTGTCTGATCATTGAAACCGCTTTTAAGTCTGTCTGTGTGTGATACGAAAAAATTAAAAATAGAGAATTTATTTAATACCACGGAGTTGCTCAAAGTTGCTGATCTTAACTGCTTCACTACCATTGTCCTTTCTCATAAATATTTTGGAATTATTAACCCAAAGGAACTGAAAGTTTTTCTCCTTTTTTCACCATTTTAGCTTCATATAACAACCTTTTGAAAAACGGTGTCAGATGATCATTTACATATATGTTTTCTTCTTTAACACCTGGAACCAACACTGTAGATTTGACCTTTTCTTTTTTAGCTTTTTTCAAAAAATTGTCGCGTTTCTGTCTGTTGCTAAACTGCACAACAATCGTGCGAGGCTTTGAGGTTTTTTTAGAAGGGAGCCTGTGTGCTGCGTGAATATCACTCTGTACGTTAACAGGTTCTTTAATTACAGTTGCCAATTTACAAACCACATCCATAACATTTTCATTCTGTGTTTCAGGCACGCCCTCAATTTGTACATTTAAATTACGCCCATATTGGAGCAACTCTTCAAACAGATTTTTTACTGAAATTACTTCTTTTTTTAGCATTTTATTATCAGCTACTAATGTTTTGTTACTTCCCTCCAGATCACTGACTCTTTTTTCAATATCATTTAATTTTGTAACAAATTCGTCAATCTTGTCAGAACAATAATTTACAGACCTCTCAAGGTCAGAAACTGTTTCATTAATATCCTTTAAGTTTCTTTCAATTGTACTTTGCACAACATTTTCAATTTTCTTTTCCAAATTCTCAAAAAAGTTTTCTGGTAATTTACCTGGAATATCTTGAAGCTCAGGCTGTGAAGAAGCACTTGATGTACTACTTGTGTCCCGTTTTCTACACAATACACAACAATAGGGTTTTTGCCTAGAACTTCCCATTTGACGCCAAGATTTTTCAGCGACACCCGCACATGCATAATGCAATTTATATCCACTTACGGAACACTTAACAAAATCATTTTCGGCTGGTAACTCCTGCCCACAAGAGAAACAAGAACTCATATTGAGGAAAACAATACAGCAGAGAGAACCAGGAAAACACTTGTGCACAGCTTGACTGCTGGGCTGAGACTGCCAATTAAGTAAGTATGAGGGACGAAAAGAGTTTTACAACAAAAAATATTAATAATAAATGACAATTAAAACTAAAATTATCATTGTTTTCACTAACGAAAAATCGTATGGTAAAACCATCAAGATGCTTATAAAATGGGTTGTCAGAATTCAACTGTATTAATGAAATGTTTCAAATTCAAATTGGACAACGAATCGGTGTAATTTAGTGCAAACCTTTGTTCAGAATCTGTGCTTAAAAGTGTTTACTTTAAATTATCATATCTCAAATCAATTATTTCCCTCTCTCCTTTTCCACTTTTCTTTTTATACAATGAATGAACCATTTTTCTTATGCACTTTATATTTAAATACACAATAATGAAATTTAACCAGACTGAAAAATAACCAGCTATAAAATAGATATAAGACTGCTTTTATCTCTAATCGATTGTTTAATTATAATGCAATTAAAATAGTTAAAATTATTATCTTTCCTCACCTTCGCGATTAACAAAGAAACTTTTTGTTTCTTAAGGCACAGTTTATTTGGGAACAAAATACACGTAAGAAAGTCTACTGAGAAAATATTCTTGATTAACAGTTCTGCCTACTGGTAAGCCTCTGGTCAGCTCAAGTTCGTTAAACACTACCTTGCCATATTCTCGAGTGCAACACACAGTGGCCAAGAGGTATTTATGGCAATCTATGGTAGACCTCTACACGTACATTTGAGAGATTAGCCCTCTTAACCTTGACTAGTCCTGGCCTACAGCCCATGGTGAGCATTACTGAGGAGTTAAATGATAAGCGGTCGTGTTGCTACGGTACACCATGCCTGTTTGCCGCCTGTGCAAACAGGCGGTGATACTTTAGTGACCTGGTCTGCCCCACATAGTGGTCAATATTGTGGGTTTATCATAAGCTACAGGGACAGAACAAGCCCATTTGTGTTATTATTTTACCAGTATAAAACAAAATTGAATCACAAGAAAAAGATTTACGTTACCAATTTTCACCTAATTTCTCTCTTTCTTCTTTAAAACTATCGAACAAAATAGATTTGTATTAATTTTAGAAATATTTATTTACTAATTAGTAAACATGCTCAAACATATTTCCCAATAAATTTATCCAGAGTATCTGAGGAAGACGTTTTCGTCAACTAAAGTTTGGTTTACTTGTTTTACATTGAAATTCTTTGATTATACATGTTTTTTTAGCAAATTTCTCTATAGGGAATACGCTATTTTTACGGTAGTAGCCATGGTAAGACCTAAGCCCGGGACCATGTTACTTTTTCAATTTGAGGTCCCCAGAGGCCAAAAATACCGTTCGTTCATTTTCATATATATATATATATATATATATATATATATATATATATATATATATATATATATATATATACATATATATATATATATAATTATTAAAAGAATAAAAATTCCAAAGTACCCTTTAAATATTAAATACAACGGACATATATATGTCCGTTGTACTGATAACTTTTGAAGGGGACCTCCGATTTTGATGAAATTTGGTATGAAGGTGTAAGACCAGGTCCATTTTCATGAGTTCGCAAACCAGCATGATCGGGTTATGGGAACGGGGTTTTATGAGGTTTCAAAGAGGTAAAAAATGGGTTTTTGGGATTTTTGGACCTTAGCTTTTAAAATTCAACAATTTTAACTGAAAACATTCAGAAGAGCTTAAAAAAAAAACAATTTAGTATTTTGAATTTTTAACATGGTTTAACAGGTTATGGAGAAAATCCAAAAGTAGGTTTTCCATGTTATTTTTATGGGGAATTAACAAAACCCTGTAGCTCACTTATTTATTGGAATAACTTGATAAAATTTGGTATGTACATTCACTAGGTAGAGTTTAACTGATATTTGCTTACAACACCCATATGGCGGCAATTCTTCATACTCACCCCCATGGGGTTTATGGGGAAAATTTAAAAGTGTCAAGTGTCATATTTTTAATCATATTGATACAATTTGATATTTACCTTACCTAACTATTACATTTTCTCACAAAACTAACATTTTCTAACAACATCCCATGGCAGCAAACCTATATACTCATTCCTATGGTGTTCATGGGGAAAATATAAAATCTCAAGATCCTTTGGGAATTCGCTGAGTACGCAGATCTGCTGCGACGGGGGGTTTTGTTATTATTATCACTAGAGATCGCCTCCTGATCGATATTCGATCTAAATTTCAGTTGGTCCGGACCCAAGAAGCTTAAAAACATTTTAGAACTAAAACATCTGTTCTTCCTAGTTTTTTAGCAGTTGTTTTTACAACTGCTGTCAAATGATTCATTCAATTCTCCTGTCTCCATAAGATTAACATTGGAACTTTGAAAGCCTGTGGGGCGTATCCCTGGAGTCCGATGTGAATTAGAATGGGATTCTGCTCATCTACAGCACTATACCTTTCTAATAGTATGCGCGGATTTATCCTGCGATGCACACGAGCTGAGAAAAAAGGAGGAAATGAAACATGCTTGCGTATTTATATATAGACTAGAGATCGCCTCCTGATCGAAATTCGAACAAAATTTCAGTTGATCTGGACCCATGACATTTATAACGAAACCATCTGTTCTTTCTGCTTTTCTAGCACTTGTTTTTACAACAGCTGTCTAATGATTCAATTAATTCTCCTTCCCCCATAAGATTAACATTTGAACTTTGAAAGGCTGTGGGGCGTAGCCCTGGAATACGATGTGAATTAGAATGTGATTCTGCTCATCTACAAGACTATACCTTTCTAACGGTATGCGCGGATTCCTCCCACAATGCACACAAGCTGAGAAAAAAGGAGGAAACGAAACATGCTTGCCTATTAATATACATAGATTATATGCATTTTGGAGGACAAACGTAGTGTTGACCATTATGAACATAAACCATTTTAAAAACTGCAGATTTTCAATTGCAAACTCTGTATTTTTTAATAAGCCTGTTTTAAAGGGGATATATGCAGTTTTATGGTTTACTATTGATTAAAATTTTTAAAATCCAAAATATTTATGGGATCCTTAGATGCATGTTGGATGGCACTTTGACAGTGATAAACAAGAACCTAAGTTTTACATGATACGGCATGGCAACTCAAAAGTCTTTGCCCTCGCCATTTATGATCAATCTTTTCGTCAATAACACATAAAACTGGAACTCGACGAGTCGTAAAACTTGGGCTAAGGGTTGGTAATTCTATTCTATTTCTTTTTTTTCATACTTCTGTTCTTTATATCACAGCTCTATATTTAAAGCGTTAATACATTCCAATAGTTGATAAAAAATAATTAATTAGAACTTTTTAAAAATAAAAAAATAAATCTACTGGGTCCCAAAAAATGCCCAAATAGAAACAGAATAGCGTAGAATATATGCAACATTTGGTAATGTGGTAAATTTTAATATGTTAAAAGCTGGCTGATACTATATACAATTCAATGAAATTGTGTGTTTAAAAGATAAGTTTTTTAAATTAAAATATTAGTAGGGATATCAGTTCTTTTATGAAACGGTTTTAACCGTTTGGATGGCTTTGAATTCCTGTAATTTTCAAGTTAACCTGTCAACTTTGTCACAATAATCCATTTGTTTAAAAATTACATGAAAATAAACAGGTGTTAAGAATTGAGGATATAAATTTTATATATAAACCCGCCCTAAAAAAGTCAAATTCACAGGTTCTCTGTGTTGGAATTAAAAGTAAAAAATCCTCAAATGATATTTCAACACTTGTTGATACTAAAAAAGTAAATAAATTTTAATTTAATTTTAGCTTGCTATAACAGGAGGCAATCAGTTTTGGAGCAAACTGTTTCACCTTTTCTGTTACCTATGAAAAGGCAGAATAGAAACACTAAATCTCCTTAATGAATTTTGGAGCACAGAGGCAATTTTAATTTGTTTTTACTGAAGCTCTTTAACAACCAAAATACTTCTAAAATGTAATATTATCTACCGGCTATCCCAGACCTCGCGTACACCCCTTTTAAAATTTAAGAAAATTATTTTTAACAAAAACTAATTATGCTATTATAGATAAACCGGTGACGCTCTATAGACTGATACTTTAAATGTACAAAAGCAACATTGCCAACGGTCCTGTGGTTTCCGAGTTCATCGGAAACCATATATATATATATATATATATATATATATATATATATATATATATATATATATATATATATAAAACAAAATCTTCTTTTATAAATATAGATTCCATCTTAAAAAATCAGTTTATAATTTATGCCAAAATTTAATTAATTTATTATGGAAATTTGTTTTAAAGAAGAGTCGAAGGCATTTTTGTGCTAGGGCATGTTTGTTTATCCTAAATATTTCTAAGATAATGTGTTAGAAAATCTGTTCCATGTTATTGTTATGGGAAAAATCTAAATTTCAAACGCTTTTACCTCCTAAGCGGGTAGGATTATGGATACAAATTACATTGTAAAGTTGTCTTAAAATTATGTGCAGAAACCAAAATGTCATAAACAGTGGGGGTTTGTATTTAAAATTAGTGACTTACGGAATGGCGATCTCTGGTACACCATGTACATTGAAACTACTGTCAATACATAGAGTGTAGGCCTAACCGGTTGACCTTTAATGGCACAATTGGTTTTTGTAAAATATAAAGTATGTAAATTTCAAAATTGTTGTTCGGGTGGTCTGGGACACCCGGTATTTTGCATACAATTACTTACAATTAATTAAAAATAATAAATTACCATTTCGGAAAAACACATGTAGGTGTTGTGTTTTTTTTTTTTTTTTTTTTTTTTTTTTTTGAACCATTGATTATAACAGATTTTGAGACAAAAGTATCATTATCTAGATACAGTTCTTTCCGATTGAACTGTTTTTAATAGTAGGCTAAATAATTTACACAAACATGCATCAACTTAAAGAGTGCTGTATTGTAAAAACTCTGATCTTTTCATCTTATATTATCAGCTACAAATTTAACACTCTGTAGTGAGTGGTTAGGTAAAGGAATTTTCAATACAGATCATGAAAATTAAATATGAAAAATGTGAAGCCGTTGGCTTTATAGAATTTGAATAGAAAACGTTTGCATTTAAATATGTATAAATGTGGTGCAATTTTATGGGATCGATTTAACTTTAAGATCACCTCCTTTTCAATCAAAATTCCTCATTTTATGTATACTCCTCATATTAATTTTAATGAAGATGGCGAAGAAAAAATAATTCTTGATCATTAAATAATAGGTTTTATATTCTGTTTTTATTGTAGGGCTTATTCTTAAAGTTTAAATGGAAAAATTTGGAATTTGATCATTGAAACAGGTAAATAATGAGAAAATCTAGATTTGGACCCAAAAAACTCTTTAAGTAATAATTTCATAGGTACATAAAGGATTGGTTAATTATTTGTTTATACAATTTGGTTGTTACCTTAATTGGTTGATATAAGCTGTTCATGCATAAAACTTCATGCTTATCTTTATGATTTCATGTTTTCAGTTCAGTGTACATTGATATCAAATTGTTGTACCTGATTTTTACTACAACGTTACTATTTTGAAAATAAGGTTGCGATAGTTGTGAATCTCTTACGACTTTGCTGAGTATACACAAGGATGATTTATGATGGTGGTAATCAACCACAATGGAGATATCTTGTAATGGTCAGTTGTTCCATCGTGGTTTAGATCTCATAAACTATACTCGTAAAACAAAAACCATGCGGTCCTCAATTTGTCACCTTTTAAAACTGATGAACAGTTCTGTGTTAATTAATTTATTCTTTTTCTAACCAAACAGATGTAATTATTTCGGAATATATTTTAAAAGATTCACTCATAAACTCAAAATCACCTAACAAAATTCACCACTTAACAGTGTGAAATAAATATATCTTGGTTTTAGTATATCCATTGAACGCCTTTGAATCTTCAATTTTGCAAAACGATCATCACATCCTTTTAAATTGGATCCTAGTTGATTATTCTATCTCAACATGTAAAAATTAAGTTTAATAATCTTCCAATTCCTATTTAAATTTGAAGGTTTTTTATTTGGTTTTCATCAGGAAATAATGTTTTCTAAATGTTTGACCGTCTGCATGTCTCAATGCTAATATGGAACCCTCTTGTATACAGAGCCGTATTTCTAAACAGGATGAAAAGGCTGGAGCCAATAGAGGCAAAATTTTAGTGGCGGCACTTACTAGGCAATTTACTAAAAATTAATATCATTTTATTACTTTAATAACATTAGAAACTTCTTAAGGCCCATCTTTCTGATTTAAAGTGTATTGATTTGGTAAAATAGAAATATGTTTAAATTCTTTTCATACGAATTTACTCCAAATACTTAATATTGTAACACATTTTTCATGTAGGGCAATCGTTGAAACGACACTCACAGTTTGTTTAAGGCCCAGAAAGCGGGAACTACACTAGCGCTCGAAGAGGTTTTTGCAGAACGGTTCAACAAATGAGAATTTCCTGTTTTTATGTAATTGTTTGTTTGCTAATGTGTAGTCATAATTTTTTTTAATAATGTGTAATGTCTGAAGAATGATTTAACTTACTCAATAATGTACAGAAGTAGTGAGTACGTTAATACGTTATTTAAGGTATTACTTAAAACAGCAATATTTTAACGCTGTGCGTTTCACTACAGCATTGAAACGCTTATTCGTTTTAAAGAAAATTGCATTCAGATTAATATTGTCTTGCAAACAAACTAATACAAATATAGGACCTCTATTATAACCTGAAACTGACCTTTTCAATCTTAACGATTAATTTCAAGTGAAAATGTAGTTTTTTTGTCAAATACACCTTTATTTATTTTTATTAATTAAAACTTGTTGACAAGTGGCGTATTTTTTTATTTGTGTATGTTAACAGTTGAGTGTAGAAATATAAAGCAACAGGGCATAATGCTGACATTTTTAGTGTAACTACTATAGAATGGTAATTATAATACGTGGGTAAACAAAATATTTTATAGTCAACAAGTTATTCCTCAGTCGTTATATGAATCCTCACAAATGTTATGGGGGATAAACTGCTAATATTGTAAACTAACACATACATGTTTTCAGCCACAAAATAGGCCTATTGTATATCAAGACAAAATATTTTAGTCAAACTACTTCGAAGGATAAGAAGGTTCTAAATTAGAGCAAACTTGAGGTTGTAACTCGAGTCGGCGGTCAATCTGAACTTTTAATTGAGCAGTGATTTCTGACTACGCGAGTAGTGGGGAATGGGGGCTTTTGGCTCAGTTCAAGGTCACCCGAGGGATGACGTCATCGATGACGTCATCGAGGTCAATGACCTCATTGATGACGTCATCGATTGCATCATCGATGACGTCATCACCAATGACGTCACTTCCTTGACGTCACACCCATGACGTCACAAAAATGACGTGCTGATGACGTCATCACCCCTTACGTCACCAAGATGACGTCATCGATGTCACAAAGGTCAAGGTCACGCTGAAACCTAAAATTTTTTGGCACTTTTGCTGTTTCTCGCACTACGCTCCGAGTTTCAGTCACAGTTACCATGACCTTGACAACTTGGAGCGAAATTGCGATGAGAAACAGCAAAAGTGCTGAGGAAACTTGAAGTTTGCAACGTGACTCTGCCTAAACCGTCATGTGACACCGCTCGGGTGACCTTGAACTGACCCAGAAGCCCCCATTCGACCATTACTGCAACCGCGATGCGCACCCTAAGACAGACACCGAGCGACTGGCTGTTCGGCTCCGCGCACTCTAGGTATATGGGAAGTGGTGGGGGAATTGCGATGATCTTGGGAAACTTAAAAATGCCAAGTCAGGTAGCACTGTTTCGGTGCTACCTTAAATTTACATGTTAAAGTGTGATGACCTTGAGGTTGACTGTAAATTTGAGACTTAGGATTGTTTTAAAGATGTATCTAAAGAATCTTCAGATTTGAGTCAACACTTAGAAAAATTTACTCTTAGTACAACTGTTTAATGTGTATTTACCAGAGTTTAAGTGTGGTGACCTTGAACTACCTGAAATTGTCAGGAATCGGAGTAGCAACCGCGATGTGCACCCTACGACAGACACCGAGCGACTGACTGTCCGGCCCCGTGCACTCTAGGTATATGGGAAGTGGTGGGGGAAACTGCGATGACCTCGGGAAACTTGAAAATGTCAAGCCAGGTAGCACCGTTTTGGTGCTACCTTAAATTTACATGTTAAAGTGGGATGACCTTGAGGTTGACTGTGAACCTGGGGCTTAGGATTGTGTTTAACAGCTTGACATTTTCGCCAGAGTTTAAGTGTGGTGACCTTGAACTGGTTAAAATCAAAACTGCACAGCAGACTGCACAACACGGATGTGCATCCTACGACAGCCGCCGAGCGACTGACCTCCGGGCCCTGCGTACTCTAGATATATGGGGAAGTGGTGGGGGAAATTTCAAGGTCATTCAAACGGAGTTTTAAAAAAGTCAAAGAGTAGAAAGACTACTCTTGTGAGTCTATAGCCATTTCATTGATAGTGAGTGCTTCGGTATGCCAAGTTGATCTGTATTGACACGCTCCTAAATAATGTTTGCAAAAACCTGCAAAATGATTGTTGCACAATTTGCAGCCAGTTAGCTGTTTTAGTTTGAATTCAATGCAACGTTCAGGGCAACAAGTGTACTTATGCCCTCTCATTTGGTACACATGGAATGTCTTCAACTTCGGTTTCGGCTTCTTCCAAGACTTGCACTTACACATGCACTGACCAAAAGCTTCACATGTTCTACAAGCCAAGCCATCCACCACATCAATGTCATTTGGCCATGAAAAACATTTCTGTTCGCAACAGTAGTTGAGTTGACTCTCCATGTTGCTGCGGTGAAGGTGCGCGATGAAATGATGCTAGAGTCAGTGAGAGTGTACCTTAAATAAACTCAGTGAAGGGGGAAAGGTCAAGGTCATTCAAACGGAGTTTTAAAAAAAATGACTAGTCGTCCTCCTCGTCCGTCGTACTTGGAGAGCTGTCAGACGAAGAGCCCCGCGCAGGTGCTCTCCAGATGAAATGTATATCTATTTGAAAGCGCAGGCCTGGATCTTGTACCATCAACTCCTTTAATCTATTACATACCAAATCCACTTTGTAAACATTGTTAATAATCAACACCCAAGGCTTCGGCTGAACATAACGTGTAGTTGAGTCAGCCTCGCAGACAGTTACACCTTCCGGTGATATTGGAGTGTATAAATGTGTAAAATCTCGTTGCTGAGGGTGGCTTGAAGTTGAAGGTTCTGTGCCGACCCTGGTTGCATCAAAATTCAAATCCATTCTACATTCAAGAGGTCCAGGGTTCCCGTTGAATACATTGAGTAATTTTTGATACAAGACTTCCACTTCTGTCGCATCCTGTAAATGAACAGTCCACCGCAAGGGAAATGCTTCGTCCGTAGTGGAGTCAACTTGAGAAAGAGTTCCTTCCGCCATGGCAGCTAAGCAAGGAATGAGGTGAGCTGCAGTCAGTTGTAACATTATCGAAAAGTAGAGGGGGAAATTTCAAGGTCATTTAAATTGGGTTTTAAAAAGGAAGGAGTGGAGGGGGAAAGTTCAAGGTCATCCAAATGGAGTTTTAAAAAAGGAAAACCTAGAAAGTAACATTGAAACTTTCCAATTGATGGTGGTGAGCGTTTTCTTCTGCAACCTTGCCGACACATGTGACTATGCCATACAGTATGAAAAGTACAACCATGATAAGGCCGAACAACAAAAGATAGCCGTTTACTATCATGATATTTTCTGAGTGGATCTGCTTTCTTCTTATCGCCCTCTCTTGCATCCTCTTCTCTAACTCGTGTACGAAGTCACAGCATGCGTGAGGACATCTTTCATCTGTTGGTAGGTTAGCCATTGTTGATGTTGTAGGTTTGGCTGTTGAAGAAGGAATGAGGTATCTAATTATGTTGTCTCATGTATATCAACAGTGAAGTGGTGGGGGTAGCGAATCAGTGGAGGGGGAAGTTTCAAGGTCATTCAAATTGTGTTTTAAAAAAACCCTATCTTGTTACTGAGCGTATATGTCAGTAACAAGATAGGTGGCTTTGCTCTTTTTACTTCTTTAATATAATGAAGAAATAAACATATTCTACAATTGTAAGGACAAGGAAGACAACCGCTAGTCAGCTGAAGTAATCCAAGTTGTCTGGTTCGGTCTTCATTGACGCCGGTGAGGAAGCTGTCGTTGAAGAGGAATGTCCAGGCTCTTCCTTCGGCTGCCGAAGATTCCGTATATTGCAAGCGTAGACTTGCACGTTTATACGGTAGCCTCTTGCCACCATCAGCTGCAACTCCTTGTACAAGTCGTTCAGCTCCTGTTGCGTTTTGATCGTCACCTCCTCATAGCTGGCACAGCTTACGTTCAGAGACATACTGATGTTGTTAGGTTGGCTGCTGGAGTTGAAATGAAGACGAGGCACAGCACTTGGAGGTATATGAAAAAGTGGTGGGGGTGTTTTGCATTCAAGCAGGTTTGACTTGTAGCGTGGTGGTGGAGGTAACTGTGAAATGCAAAGGTCAAAGGTCAAGGTCACCTGCGAAGTTTAAAAAAAAATGCAACATATCAATATGTGACAAACTTCACATATTGATATGTTGCATTTTTCGTCTTTTGTATTCTTTTTTTTGTCTTTTATGGTTTATTTATTTATAAAACATTACAATAACATATGTACAACAGTAAAACTTAAATCTAACACTGCTGCTTGTCGGCGATGTGGATGGTCAACTCGGTGGAATTGCTACCCGTGCAACCGTGGGAAACCAGGTAGAGACAGCCGGGTTGGATGGAGCGCAGATCCTCGTTCTGGAGGAGATGGACGAACCGTTTCGGCAGGTAGACTTGGAACTTGGGCTCATCCCCCGGAGTGAACGGTGCCTCGCTAAGACTGCAGCAGATGGCCTCTCCAACTGTAGTCTCCATCTTCTTCATGGCGTGGATAATGTAGTGCTTCTCGTCTTTAAGTTCGGAACACTTCTTGACGGGTAGTATGGTAGATTTGGAGTGAGCATTGAACTGCTCAACCAAAGTTTGCAGGAACTGGTGAGATGCCATGGTCAAGTTATAGATCGTCTTCTTCGTCTTCTTGCTGGGAGATGTTGTCGTCTCGGAATCTCGAGTAATACTCATGCCAGGTCCCGGTCTGCTCCTCACTTATATAACCCCCGCTACCCCCACCACTCCCCATTTCCCCACTTTGAAGGTAAGATGCGAGTTTATAGGCGTTTTTTAAAGCGCAATGTCTATCTTTTTCATGTTCTGGACTTTTAGTACAAATACAAACATTTTCCATCGTATACTTGTAGTTTTTATCCAAATCCACATCATTAACCGGAACATGAGTAAATCCTTCGATCCATCTTTTCTTTTCCAGCCCCTTTGTGTAAATATTGGTAAACTTGTCTGAAAAGTGATGCATAATGTGATACAAGTCCGTGTAACTTGTAAAACCATCATACCAATCGATATGATGGAAGTGTTTTGAAATCCATCTGTTGGTAGTAGCGGCTTTACTAGTTAAAGATGAATAAGAACATGGTGGTTTAAATAAAAACGAATAAGGAACACTTGTATTGATGTCGAAAAACACAAGTTCTTTTATGATAAATCTATCATCATTACCCCGAAACGCTTGGAACTCAATTATACCAGGTTTGGACTTATCTTGTTCTTCTTCCTTCTCCATTGCGAAGATCACTCGTCTGCTCATGACGAAGTCCAAAGGTCAACTGATTTCCACACCACGGTAGGTACGACTTTTATACCCGGCCGTACAGTTGTTGGCGCGTTGGTGTATATTTAACGTGGGCACCGTCCCCGGTAGGCCTAACCCCACAAAGTGTTTGATATTGTTTTAAAAATTAACCATTGCTGTGTAGTTAATTGTCATTTAGGTTTCCATCTTTACATTTTCCTTGTTTTCATTTTCATCACTAACACTTGATTCTTCTCCTCCTTCTTCTTCTTCCTCTTTTTCACGTTTTACTGATTTCTTATGTAGTTGAGCGTACTTTTCCAATTGTCTCCACATTTGTACTTCATGAGGAACCCTATTGAATATAGAAGTATCTACAGGTCCGTACAATATAGGTGCGTCCGGTTGTTTGTCCAAAGTGTCTTCCAGATAATCTTTAATAATTGAACTTGAAAACACCAGTTGTCTCAAGTATCTCGTTATTGGTTCAGTTGCACAAGTTAGAATAAAAAACTCTTCTCGATTAAGTTGAATCTTGTTATCATGTCTTGTTGTATCTCTAAACCGCAACTGATGATCACCACGATGTTTAACAATATCGATTTCCACATTTGAATCCAAAAGGCCTACTCTTGTCTTTCTTCCAAACATGTTACTACTTAAATAGCATTCTAGCAGATGCAAGTGTTTCATAAACGATTCCCAAGCAGTGTCCGTAAACAAAATCATTTTGGGTCCATGAGTTAAAATTACAGTAGGGGAATAATCTGTAGATTTCATAACACCGATTAAAACACTTTTGTCCAAACTGGAAGAGATTGGGTAAAATATTCGCAAGAATACCTCACTTAATATGTTAGGAGAAATATTATCTTCAATATCCCTTTTCCTCTTGTGTGCATTCTTTCTTCTTTTACCTTTTTCCTCAACATTATTACTGGCGTGGAGTTGTCCGCAAGCGTTGTGTTCATCTCCCTCCGGTTGACCTTGAAGATCTAAAAAGTCGGATATCTCCTTCTCAATATCTACTACATTTTCTTGTGTACCACTAGGAGAAACCATATTGAATAAGATGCTACCCATACAACAACAGGCAACAAACTGATGAGGAGCGAGCTGAACGCTCTGCTTTTATACTCGCGGAATGCATTGGAATGTAGGAAAACCGGTCTTTTACAATACATTTTTAACAATTCCAGTTAAAGGTGTGTATGTTACGATTTTATCATGTAGAATTAAACAGTATGCAGTTGTATTAGCCGATATAGGCGCGTTGAATTCCATTTCTATTTTTATATCTACACTTGATGATTTTACCGATTCATTTTGTTTAGAACAATCGATTACAACTATAGGGTAACCATCTAAGTATTTTTCTGGTGATAGTAAAGGTGCATTCGTTTTACCATAATATGAACTTTGGAATCTTGCATACATATCGTACAATATGCTGTACTTTTTATTAGCGAATGACACATTTAAATTATCGTATGGAAAAAATTGTGAATTTAAATAAACTTTAATATTTTTCAAGTTGCAATGATCAAATTGGCCTGCATGTTTGGTGATGGTGTCTCTTCTGCCTGTTTGTAAACCAAATATAATATACCTGGCTCGTTCCACATAATTAGATGTTTTAACTGTCCAAGTGTGTCGATCCGTAGTTGGCAAGCTGGGATGTTCATGAAATTCCCAACGTCTAAAAGGAATTACAATATCACGATCAGCCTTTAACTTTCTTAATAGTAGCATTCTATGCTCGTCAGCTAATTTTACATGTGGAACTCTCCATACAATTTTGTCTAATGTTAATTTCCATTCTAAAGTTGCATCTGTTGTACCGTCTGGAGCTTTAATAATATCTTTATCGTTTGAAGATCTCAACAAAACTAATTCTTGTTTAACGTTTAATATTATTTTCCTATAATCTTCAGCAAAACCAAGCAACAAACGTAACGGAATATGAAAATCAAAATTTCCATTTGTATCTGGAGTGATTGTGTCTTTTGCAGGTAAAACCCATCCTGCAGGTTGTATTAAATTGGTTTCATTAAGTGATATAGATGTTAATCCCTTTAAAGTTGTTGCAATACCTACTTTTTTAGTAGAATCAACTGTTACACCTGATATTTCATATCTAATTTCATCAAACAGGAAAGCCATGGGATTATTTATAAATGGAACTGTTGTACCAGTAGTAGTACCGTCCTTTTTAGTAACTTTTCCTTCAATATACAAGTAACTTTCACATGGTAGTGTGTAAATGTCTTGATTTTGTATGGGAATACGAATTTCATCGTTATTGTTTAATTTTGATGAAGTGTAAGGGTTGTGGGTGTGATATTCTTTTTCCCATAGGGTTTCGTCGAATGTTGGACCCTGAGCTATATCCAGTATATCCATTATCGGTTACTTTTAATCCAATTCTCTCTAAGAAACGAATGTTCTCGCGTGTTAACTCCTCCACAGCTGAAGAGCTACTAATGCGGATTCCCGTAGGTTGTTCGCTTTTAAATGTTAAACCCATGATTTTGTATTAAAGTGTTGATTTTAAATGTAATCTAACCGTAATAGGCTCTTCTCGGAAATCTATCAAGTTACCGTCTTGATCCAATACGTTCAACACGATGTCTGAAATGAAAGTGGTGTTCAAAGGTAGATATACCAGGTTTTGCGGCTTTTCAACAATTTTAAATCCAGGTGGTACACTGGGGTAAAAAGTATGTATTATATGAGTATTTGCTCCATCTCTGTAAGCTCCTTGTATAATGTTACAAGTTATGTCTATACTATTGACTTTTAATATTGTTACAGTTTGTTTACCGGAATGTGTTTTATTTGGTTCTAAAATTGCTCCATCTTTGGGAAATCCTAATAAATCACCAATTGAGTTTGGCTTAGTGAAATCTATATAATATTTTGAAGTAAGCTCAGCTTTCATTGTATTATTATTACCTTTTAGCGATATATTGTCTTTTCCCATTTTATTTTGCAAAAATTCATTAATATGATCAATTTCATAAGAACCTGTGGGTAAACTGCACTCTTCTAAGTTTGTTAACTTACCACTGGCATCTTTTCCTTTATAATAATGCAATAAGTTATTTTTACCTTCCGTAACATTGGGAATAGAGTTGTAAGTTGTAAAATCCAACAGTGCTGCCTCCCAAAATCTTCCTTTTTGCAAGCGTAACGCTGGAAAAAGGATACTTCGTAAAGTGGACGATTTTCCTGTTAATGATACCGTATAGGAAGACATCTCAATAGTGACTGATACTTTTAGCTAGGAATTCCAAACATAAATGGCCGCATATTGAAGTATTATCAGGTTGTTCTCTTTTATAGTTGTAATATATGTTTTTAGCAGATTTAAAGTAATGTTCAAGTTCTTTAGGTGGTGGCAAATTTCCAAAACTATCAAAATAATATACATTACTATTTAGTTTCTTATAACACACCCAATGGGTGCCGGGCCCTTCAGTATTATCCAAATTTACGATTCCAGTCTCATTTTTCCATATTTTCTTTGGTAAACTGTCTTTCATAAATACTCCGCGGAAAAATGGTATTTTTAAACAGGAAATATATTTAAATAATTCAACATTAGTCAACGCTTTATGCGGTATAACCAATTGATTTCTTTTATTTAATATGCACGATACGGTCTTAGGTATAGACCAGCCCCGTTTTTTACCATTGACCATATTGTCGGTTTTTTATTATTTTTCCTCAGAGAACGTCTTTTTAGTCTAATATTACCACCATGTTTTCTCTTGCTTGATCCTTTTTTATTCTTACCCCTCCTTTTTCCACCTCCTACCGCTGTTTTAGCCTTCATACCTGCTGTTACCGCTAAAGCTGCTGCTTTTTCCGCAATACTAGCGTCACTAGACTTTACTCGTTGCCAAGCTATATTCGCTAGCTTTTTATCAGCGATTGACCTATTTTTTGAATCGGTAAACGTGGAATATGCGATATCGTGTTCTTTACAAGCCTGATCTAACTTATTTATGCCTGGATCACCTCTTTCCAGTCGTTTTTTCAATTTAGTTCCTGGTCCGCAATACTGATAACCTCCCGGTAAATGAAATTCGTATGGTAAAGCGTCTATTGCTCTGTTTACGATAGATCCTACTGGAATACGATTTAAAGCTTTACTTAACAGAGAAACCGCTGTGGACGTGATACCGCCTCCTTTCCGTATAGTGTCTCGATATGGACTGGTGTAATGAAACGCCATGATTGTCTTTTATATTCGAAAAGCGTAACCCATGTGTTACCTCTATGACAGGTTGCACATAAATGATGTAATATATGGTGTTATTTAATTAAATATCAAAAGTACCCCAATCTGATGATCTAAACTTTTGTGTATTATGATTAAAAAAATATTTATAAAGAATTTCTTGTTTAATCCATGTATTTCTCATTTTTTCGTCAATAGGTTTATGTTGTCCTGCTACAATATAATTATGCATATCAAATAATAAATTACCTATTACTTTAACAAGAAAATTAACAGTTACAGCGTTATCGGCATAATCAGGGTCTGCAACATTTGTTAATCGTTTGTTATCACAATTCCACCATTTTTTTCCAGTTGGCTCTAATTGTATTATCTGTTCATAAGTAACAGCATCACCAGGCTTTTCACCAATACCTAAATTTGTCAATAACTTTCCTTTACCATCCCAAACATAATTGTTTTCTTCAAGTAAAGTAAACTTTTTATTTCCTTGTACAAATACATCTCCTTGACGTGTTACTACTTGGTTTTGTTTCACAAAACCGGAGGTTTCTTGTTTTAAAGTTTCCTTCATTTGACCCACCGTTGCACCATCTGATGGTGCAAAACCATCTTTTACATTCGCTAAACAATTACCAAGACAGTCAATAACTCCTACATCACGTGTAATACAATGATCTTTGATGTATTTTAAATTTACAGCATCATTTTCATTTTTTGGATAACCTATATCGTTAATAACAAATTTATAAAAAGAAAACCCATCTTTTGTCTTTTCAGGTATTATAGAATGTAAATAGCGTCTATTTATGCTGTCTTTTTCATCTACAGGGTCTGCTACGTTGGATATACGCCGATTTTCAGCATTATACGTTTTTCCATTAAATTTTAACGTATTCTTTAATTCCGATGATAAATAACCTCTGTTTATTGCATCAGCGTTTTGATTTGGCTTACCAACGTTGGAAATTCTATGATTACCCGCGTTATATGTGTTTTTATCTAATTTCAGTGTTGGTACTATCTCTTTTTTTAATACTTTTAAATTTATTGCATCATTTTCATCTGTGGGATCATTAATGTTTTTTAACCGTTTATTACTAATATCATAATCTCCATCAGGTGTTTGTGGTAATCCAACACCTCTTTTTAAAGTATTAAAGTAATATAATCCATCCGATGAATACCGTCCGAACTTGTCAACACTCATGGTGCAACTGAATAACATTCTAGAGTGTAACCCATTTTTATAATATTAGTCCCGATTTCTAACCCATATCAGTTTTTATACAAATTCTTAGTCTTCATCAGTTACATTTGCATCATTCCCGGGACATTTAAAATATTTTAAATCTGCACTAATTAATGATCTGTCTGCTTCATTTCTAAATACATGATTTTTATGAATAAATTCCTCACCAGACAATTTTCTAAATCCGCTAAATGAATTTGGATCTGCAATTAATATATTTTGATAATCATTTACATCCATTAATTTAAATCTTTTGGTATTATAAATAAACTCTTGATTTGCACTATCATATTGTAATGTTTGTCCTACAGTTGCAGCATCCTTTGGATCTGTTCCTTGTGCCAAATTACCTATTTTCTTATTTTTCGCATTGAAAGTACTACCTTTTGGTTTGTCTAATATTAAAGATTGTTTTACTACAACACAATCGTAATCATCGATACCTGGAAATATGTCAATTATTCTTCTATTTGTACCCAACCAACTTCTATGATAATTGTTTGGATTAGTATGTAAAACTTGTGATAAAATCGGAACATCATGAGCATCTGTAGCTAAATGCGCATTTGATAATTTTATGTCTTTGCAATCCCAAACATTATTTTTTTGTTCAAGTAAAATAAACTTTTCATTTCCTTGTACAAACACATCACCCGACCGTGATACTACTTGATCCTGTTTTACAAATCCAGCTGTTTCTTGCTTTAAAGTTTCCTTCATTTGACCCACTGTTGCACCATCTGATGGTGCCGAACCATCTTTAACATTCGCTAAACAATTACCTAGACAATCAATAACTCCTACATCACGTGTAATACAATGATCTTTTATATATTTTAAATTTACAGCATCATTTTCATTTTTCGGATAACCTATATCGTTAATAACAAATTTATAAAAAGAAAAACCATCTTTTGTCTTTTCAGGTATTAATGAATGTAAATAGCGTCTATTTACGCTGTCTTTTGCATCTTTAGGGTCATCTACGTTGGATATACGTTTATTTTCAGCAGTATACGTTTTTCCATTGAATTTTAACGTATTTTTTAATTCTGATGATAAATAACCTTTGTTTATTGCATCAGCGTTTTGATTTGGCTTACCAACATTGACAATTCTATGATTACCTGCGTCATATGTGTTTTTCTGTAGTCTTAATGTTGGTGATATCTTTTCTTTTAATACTTTTAAATTTATTGCATCGTTTTCATCTGTGGGATCTTTTATGTTTTTTAACCTTTTATTAGTTATATCATAATCCCCATCAGGTGTTTGTGGTAAACCAGCTCCTCTTTTTAAATTATTTGCGTAATATAACCCATCCGAGGAGTAACGTCCGAACTTGTCGACACTCATGGTGCAACTGAATAGTAATCTAGTGAGTAACGCATTTTTTATGAGATTACCCCACGGTTTCGGAGTTCATCCACTAAAGCCACCCATTCGTTTTCCAATCCAGTATGACCCGCTTCTTTAGCTTCATGTATTAGTTTCATTCTATCCACCAATTTATTGATATTATTGTAATAAATCACATTTGTGTTATATAGTTTCTTCATTAAACCTGTACCTGTAACAGATTTGTTTCTTTTTCTTGGTTCTGGAGCACTTATATCCAAAGTGGATGACACAAACCTTCGTTTTACAGGTTTTCTTGGCATTATCGGCATTGGTTGTCTTCTCGTTGTTGGTATTAACTTGGATACAAATACTCTATATTTTAAAGACCTAGATCTAAAAACTGGTTGGTCAGCTAAATATTTTCTCCTGTATGCATTGGTGTGTTCCAAAATCTGTTTATATGCTTCCATGTCTTCTTCTTTAACTAACAATTCTAAAGGCTTTTTTTCAAATAATAATTCAAATAATCCTCTTGTGCCCTTATATCTTTGATTACCAACAATAATATTATCATTTTCATCAATGTTTACCGGGCTATTACCAACCATTAAACCTTCTTCTGTTAATCTTACTCCATAACTATGGTAGTTTTTATTAGGATTTATTCCAGCTAACATTTTTATCATGTATTTCCTTCCTAAAGGTCCTTTGTTATGAATGTTTTCACCCAACAAGCTTATGTTTGACGGACCTTCCCTTGCTTCTTCTTCTTTTTCCTCTTCACTAGCAGTTGATACATCTTCATGTCCTCTTTTAGCTTTTACTTCATATAATTCTCTTATACCACTATAGTCTGGTGATTCTAGCTCTCTTTCAGGTTCTCCGCCGGTAAAACCACTATATGTAGAGGATTCCAGGTCTTCATCACTAAAATCTTCTGATTTTACATTTTCTCTTTCAAACTTTGTAATAGGTGCAATTGCATCTCCTTCCAAAACGGGTTTAGCAAATTTTTTGTTTAATTGTTTCAAGGGTTCAGTAATAGGTTTAAAAGTAGATTCAAGAAATTTCTCCCTTTCGCTAATACCTAATTTTAATGCTCTGTTTTTATCTCGAATAGAATCACTAAGTGATTTTATTTCCTTTATTAACTTTTCTTGGTTAACCATGTTTGTAGCAAGACGTGTTGTACAACAATGAATGTTTTACATCATGATCAGTGTATTAGTATAAATTTATCAAATCCTATCCTGTATCGACCATTGTTTAGCGGTTGTTCCTTCATAATTGTTAAAAACCCATATTTTTCAGCCCAAGCCTTTCCACACAACTCTTTAAATCGTTCAAATGGCATATCCGCACTTACATGGTCATAATATATGTGTTTTAGGTTGGTTTCATCCTGTTTAAATACAATTAACATGTTTGCATTGTCTCTAATGAGCTGTTTCGGTATTTTGCTGTAAGTTTGACCAATATAAATGCTATCTATGTTGTTATGTCGACCCATGGCGAAGTAATTTCTTATTGTATTTTGATTTTCACAAGATACGTCGTCAAATATGAATACTGAGAATGGTTTAGCCTCTTGCGGTTGCATGACACTCTCGCTCGCGTTGAATTTAAAATATTTAACTTCAGGCACATTATTGAGTATTTGTTCCAATAACTGATATTTTGGTTGTTGTAGTGACTTTGAAAATACATATAAATTATTGAAACGTAATCCTTTAGGGTTTGTAATCAAATTGAATACTACATTTGTTTTTCCACAATTGGAAGGACCGGTAACCAGACAACGCACCGTGTTTGGTAACAAAACACCGTGTTTCCCAGTATTGAATTGAGAACCATCCACTGTGAGTTCATCTATATTATTAATAGTAAAATTGTCTTTTTGCGGTATTATCTCCATCCTTTGTAATGGTTCAACCCAAAATGATGCTCTATCATTATATTAGATCCTTTTTAGGTATCCAAGAATCTTCCGTTTTATTAAATCCTAACCATCGTACTTTAACATTATCCTTTTTTCGTTGCAACACCTTTTCAACTAAATATACATCACCTACTGTTGATTTTAACATTTCATGTCCATAAAACCCTCCTTCAAGCAATTGTCCTTTATTATCTTTTAAAATGTAAGTTTCTGGTACTGTAGGTTGCACCTTAAATACGGTAAATACCTCATTTGTCCAGTTCGGAAGATATCTTTTACTGAATACACCTTTGTATTTGCTTATTCGCACTTTATCGCCAACATTAAACCTTTTAGGCTTTAGTTTTCCAACTTTTGGTTTAGTATTCATTTTTATACGTTTTAATACAATTTTTTCATTTTTATTAGTCACCTGGCTTGGTTTCATACCGATAGTTCTATGAAACTTGTTATTGTAATCGCTTATAAGTTTTGGTAACACATCAATCCATACGTGTGATCCTCTGTTGGAAAACATCTTATACATCGCACCTTTTAAAGTTCTGTTAAATCTTTCAATTATTGATGCTTTTACCTCTGAATTGGTTGAGTAATGGTTAATGTTGTGTTTTTTCATTAAATTTGCAAATTCCTTATTAAAATATTCTTTTCCATCATCAGTTTGTAAATGTTTTATAGTATGTTTGTCTCTTTGTATAGCTGTTTCCATTGCTTTTGTAACACTTTTACCGCTTTTATCTTTTAGTGGTAAAGCATCTGCCATTTTTGAAAAACAATTAATAATAGTCAATATGTATTTAAATCCTCTATTTTGTTTACTATAAGGAATCATTTCGATTAAATCCGCTTGATATAAATCATTTATTCCTTTTATCACTGTATTTCTTCGTGGAAACTTTCTTCTTGCAGGTTTATGAAGTTCGTTGACAATTTCTTGCTTCAAGTTCTTCATATTGCAGGTTTGAATGTTTCATGTATCATATGTATAATCACAATGAATGTTGTCTTGAATATTCACATCATTTATATAGGTCAAGGTCATCCAAACTTGTGTAAAAAAATGGGGAACACGGCGTTTGACTTGCCGTGTTCCCCATTTTTTTACGGAAGGAGAAAGGAATAAGGTCAAAGTTGTAGAAGGACGAAGAATAGGTTACTAGTTGATAGGGTTTAGAGAGTAGTGGCCGAAAGGAAGAGTATGGATTTTATCCGGCATAATATGCCTTTTATCATCTTGAGCTGATAGTGCTCTTTTAACTTCAGTGACACTGTAGACCTCATGTTTAAAGCTTCTGATAGTGTTGAACGTTGCAGACATTGTAGAATCTTCAAACAAGCAGGTCTTGTAATGGTCAAATGTCACATGTTTCTTTAAGTATGATGTTTTGACTCCTTTAGCTTTCTTCACTGTCGGTATGTCATTTTCCATATACATCTTGAAGGAATATAATTTGGACATCAGCGCAACTATTTCCTCCAAAGGCATTCCATTTGCTTCATCTTTAAATTTTCCAATTACTTTTTTATTCTTTTCATTATAATTTGGATGGTTCTTTGGATAGTCAGAGAAGTCAAAGTCGTCTTTGTATGGGAAACTCCTTAGATCTTCATACATGTCCAAAGTCTTTAACCAGTAGATGAACGCGTCGGTATCCATGTATGCAACTCCAATGTTGTCTCTTCCGTAGTGTTTAACCATTTTGTTGTAATGGAAATCATACATCAGAGTTTTACTTATATCCAAAATCGACATTCCAATGTATAACGGACGATCCATCACTATTGTTGTTTTCTTCATACTAACGGCGACTAGATCTTCGTTTATAATCATGGATGTTCCAAAATTTGGTTTTTGCACTAATTTTTCCAATTTCCTAGGATCACTTACTAATTTTACAATCTTGTGTTTTCTTTTGTTTTCTAAGGTCTTCCCAAAGATCGCGTTGTTCATCAATTTATAAAAGTCCTTTTCAAATGCTGATGTTGCTGCTGCTCTTCTTGTAGTGTTGGAATCAATATATGGTTTCAACCAACAAGACTGGGTGAATTCAATTGCTCTATGAATTCTTACTAAACGTAGACCCAATTCAAGAGCTTGTTGAACTACCCAGTAGTGAGCCACATACCGATCTTTATTCTCCAAGGTCATCATCAATTTTGGCCATCTTCCTGTTGGTGAAACTTCAGTCTTGGCTAAGAGAGGCAAGTCGTAGTGATGATCATGAAGGTGCTCTGGATATTCAAAATCACAGTCCAAAATATAGCCTTTTGAACCATTCTTTGGAATCTGTGAGATGTCACCGATGGTGGCTGGGTCGATCCATTTGAAGTCAGCGTAGGGAAGCGGATTTGACATTGCCCAACCATAAAGGTTGTTTGCGTCAAAGTAGCCAAGGTAGACCGATGGTTGTCTCTCGTCGAAGCCTGGGATGTACTTATTGTTAGCTTTCACATGACGCGTTACAGCTTGTGTCAAACCGCCTCGTACACCAGATTCTATCATGAGCACCATATCAATATCTGTTAGAAGTTCTAATCGACAGTTGGTTGACTTTAGCATAGCTTGCCATGCTAATCCTGGAGATGTGTACGAGTGTAGAGGGTCCAGTCCATAGGCGGAGAAGCAGGTGTTTCGAAATTCTTCCATCACATCGCACAGCAGAGTTACATCCAATTTTATGTAAAAGTCAGAATATTCCCCTAAGGTTTGAATGTTTAGTTGGTTCCAAACATTACAAGCATGATTGTAGTCTTCAACGGTGATTGCACTTTCATTTAACTTGCTATTGAAGGCTTCAATCGGTGGCAGACTGGTTTCTTCAAATTTTTCTACAGAAGTTATGTAATCATAGGGGAACACTCCTTTACGCATTACTAAGTCCAATTTATCTTCAGGTACAATTTTGCTGGTTTCTTTTAGGTCTTCTCTTCTTAGGTTCTCAGACAATTTACTCAAACTAGATGACATAAATCTATAAGAGTCTACAAAGCGAAGTTTAATTTTACCTACTGTTTTTGAGAAACTGATGTACTTCTCCAATGTTTCAGCTAATACTTCAATTTTTCCATCATCTCGTCCTAACTCTGGGATAATAAAGTGAGAGTCATAGCCGCTAAGATTGTGTAACACGACAGGGATAAAGTTTGGCAGTTTGTAATTTATATTGCATGAATTACAAGCAGCTCCTCTGTATAACCCTGTCAGGTGATCGTGATCTCTTACTTTTTGATTTTCTTCACTGAAGCTCTTCTTGCATAAATAACATCTTGTTGCCGAATTGCATTCTTCTTGTTGATTTTGGTTCAAAGGTTCCATAGGTACAACATTACCGTATAAGCGTTGCGCCTTTTCAGCAATGTCGTACAACTGGTCTACAAAATACTTAGCGGCTTCTTCACCACGGTAGAGTATTGGAGTGGATGTTAAGCCATAGTCTTGCAATTGTTCTTCAGGTAAAGTAGATTTCACCAATAAGCAAAAACTGTTAGGTTGATGCAATTGATATTTGGTTCTTCTAGTTACTTCACCATCCGGAAGTTCCTGTGGCACTAACGTGGATTCAAAGTCAGCGTAGATAACTAGTGGAATCCGGTATTGGTGAACTGTTTTATTGAACTGGACAAATGCTCTAGATGGTGGTGGCAGACTAATCTTCACTTCATAGTTGTCATTACAAAGACGTTGGTGTTCTGACAACCACTCTGATCCTCCACGTCTCAAGTCTTTATTTGTGAAACAAAAGCATCTCTTACACACTGTTACTCTAATTTTCTTTTTAGTCACTTGTCGTCCAACCAAAGTTTCAAAGTTCTTGATGTAAACATAATGTGATATTTCACCTTTGGTCAATAGCAGCAAATCTGTATGATTTTGACGTTCAGTCTTTGTAACTCGTAACGGGTATACGTTATTTGATTCGTCTAAACCAAACACATTAACTGAAACTCCTGGGTTTTTTCTTTCAAATTTAGCAACATCATTAAGACTAACAGGATATGACATACCTTGGAAGTTATAGTGGTGTTGAACAGCTTCGTATGCTATGCTAGGTCTAATGGCATTATGTCCCACATTGCATATTTTGCTAACATTGCATACCGGAAACATTCATTATCCTCATTTTTCACATTGATACATGATCTTGTATCTCGGATCACCTTTGGTAGAGGGATAAAGCTGCTTCCTCTCATACCATATCCATGCTTGTGAACCCTCACATCCATACCTTCAATTGATGATAGCGTCCAGCCGGATCCTCTTCCTTCATGTTCTTGAAGTTTCACTAGCAGTTCAACCAAACATTCTTCTAAAATTTCGTTGATATCAGATGTGGTTGTAAGGGTTCGGTTTTTAGCAATGAATGCTCTCGGTGAATTTTCACCATCGGTATTAGTAAACATAGCCTCCAACACCAATCCAAATTTAATAAAGTTCAATCTTGCCAATTCTTCCGTCAATGTTTTTACAACTAGTTTTTTAGCTTGAATTATAAAATTTTCCAATTCTAATTGCACGTTATTAATTTTGAAATGAATTACAACTGGTCCTGGCAAGGCTGTAGTACGCAGTTGTCTTATATCTTCCATATCCTCTTCTTGGGTACGCAGTTGTCTTACATCTTCCACTTCTTCTTCCGTATCTTCTTCTTCCATTTTCTCTTCTTGAATAAATCCTCCAGCTGTAGATGGTCCAGCTCCGGCAAATTGAATAACACTTGGTCTTCTTCTTTGCATTAACTGTAAATAGCTAGCCCAGTCCTTCTGCTTATGGGGTTTTTCCAAAAACCGATCAATCGCATCCAAGTCTTCTTCACTTACTACAATCTCTTCTTTTCTGTCCTCTTCACGATGCAATTCTCGGTGTAACTGTAGATAGCTATCACAGTCGTCCATCTGCTTCTGGCAGTTTTCCAATAACCGATCAAACGCATCCAAGTCTTCTTCACTTACAACAATCTCTTCTTTTCTGTTCTCTTCATGATGCAATTCTCGGTGTAAAACAAAGATATCTTCATCTTGGAAAAACTCACCACAAATATCGCAAAGAGCCATTTTTTTTTACAGTTTGGCTTTGAGTGTGCACTCGGTGAATGTCCACGCAATAATGAGCAGCGCGCTCAACCGGGTCCCTTTATACCCGAGGTTGAAGGGTGGGGGAAGGTGACGTCATATACATCCAGTTTATCAATCATGTAGTAGATTTGGCTTTTAAACACCCATTTTCAATTTATTCTTCAACAGGTTTGATAAACCAATGATCTTTGGTCTAAATCCACTACTTTGTACAAATTTTTTTTGTTTGGGCACTTCTCGTCCGGAGCAAAAAACTTTTTGGTCAAGGTCAAAATTTTTTCTCAAAAAAAGTTCGGGGGGGGGTCATTACTGTATTTAGGTCAAGGTCACGAAAAAACTTTAAAAAAATTAAGCCCCACACCCCCCTTTGGGGGTGTGAGGCACTTGGATTGTCATCGCTGTAGCCTCCGAAGAGACCCAACTATGACAACAAGGCAACATCCAATGTCGTGTACCCTTCGCCACGCAAGACTTGTAAACATTTACTGCATTGTCTTTTCAGTAGCTAACAAAGATTCATTTACATAATTTTGTGTTTCCAGAAGGAAACAAACTGAGGACACCCTAGTGACTTACGTCCTCGTCCGAGTGCAGAGGCCGCCGCAACCTTTTGCATGCCAGCGTACAAACGGACATGCTCCCAAATGCCATCCGCAACCTTTTGCATGCCTGGCAGGAGCCTACCGATAATTAAAATAGGCTTTACACGGGGGCCTACTCCCGTAACCTATCTTTAATATTTTTAATTTACAATGCATTGAATTTTTACAAGTCTTTGTGGGTCAAGGCCACACGGACATTAAAAATTTCGGCCCCCGTACATCCATGGCGAACCACGAATTTCGGGGGCCTTGGGGACTAAAAACACAAATATCTAACAAAGATTCATTTACATAATTTTGAGTTTCCAGAAGGGAAACATACTGAGGACACCCTAATGGCTTACGTCCTCGGTCCGAGTGCAGAGGCCGCCACAACCTTTTGCTTGCCAGCTTACAAACGGACATGCTCCCCAAATGCCATCCGCAACCTTTTGCATGCCTGGCAAGGAGCCTACCAATTATTAAAAGTGGCTTTACACGGGGGCCTACTCCCGTTCCCTGACTTTACAATTTACTTTGAGCATTGAAAAAGCTCAAGGGGGGATTGCTAAAACAAGCGTATACACTTTAGAAACATATAACACACTTACAACACACAATTGAGCTCAACGTAGTCAATGCTGGAACAAGCACATACACATTAAACACATATAACAAACAAGACACAAAGGATAAAAGACACAGGAGACATAGGGTACAAGTAAAACACTCTCATATAAAACAATTCGCAATACCCAAACGCAAGCGCAATATCTTACAACTAATACAAGTCTTAAAGTTAGAGTAGACTTCGCTAAACACTGAAGGCGCCATTCAATGTTTAGTGATGCCTATGGCGGTCCGTCCCGATCGTTCACGTTCAACGCGCGGGAGCGGACTGCGAGCCGGCTCTGGCCGGACCCCCTTATATCCCCACCGGGGCTGCCACGCCCAGGATATCAGGGGTGGGGGAGGGGGTGGGGGGGGGGTTCGCACTTTTTGTCGGGGGGGGGGTTCGCACTTTTTGTCGGGATGGGGGGGGGGGGTTCGCACTTTTTGTCGGGGGGGGGGGGGTCGCACTTTTTGTCGGGGGGGGGGTCGCACTTTTTGTCGGGGGGGGGGGGTTGGCACTTTTTGTCGGGGGGGGGGGGGGTTCGCACTTTTTGTCGGGGGGGGGGGTTCGCACTTTTTGTCGGGGGTGGGGGGGTTGACTAAGTTAAGTGGGTCAAGGTCACCCACAACACTTGTATTCTAAGTGTTGACTATACCCCCACCACAACTGGGTCCCTAGGCTGCACAACACCGCTTCGCCAGTATGTCTCCGGCTTCCATGCGGTGCGTCTCGCTGTTCTCTAGCTCTCTATATGTAAGTAATTTTACAAGTTCTGAATGTAGGTCACTACACTTTGACTCTGGGACAATATCGACTTGTAGTGTTTCAGTGTTTTGACTCAAGGTCATCACACTTTAACTCTAGCACATCGGTTATCATACCAGAGGTGCTCAATAACCTAACTTGTAATGTTTAGGGTGGCGTTTGCACGCCACGTGGTATCGCCATGAGCGTCCAGTCCAAGTTTTAAGTTAAATTAATTTTACTGTAATCTTTTCCATTTCTGCTTCGTTTTGCCAAAGTATAAGGTGTCGCTTAATAAAGTGGTATTTCTCTAAAGTTATAGGAGATTGCAAGGATACAATTAGTTTATTTAGGAGACTCTTCATCTTGGAGTTTAACACAATTTCCACTTTGACTTTGCTTCCTCAGCTCTCACAGCCTAAGCTGTACAGAAATGTTTCTTCTAGTGCCAACTCGGGCCAAGAGAACAGTGTGTTGACTGTAGGACAGCTCATGGTGAAGTGATGCGAAACTCCAGCGTACCACCTCACCTTCCCCCGCCACTGTGACCTTCCCCCACTCCTGCTGTTTCCCCCACCTCTTTTCCCTTGACTCATGCGCTACAAGCAGTCTCTCAGTATTGT
Source organism: Neoaliturus tenellus (assembly GCA_030545055.2). Classification (NCBI taxonomy): domain Eukaryota; kingdom Metazoa; phylum Arthropoda; class Insecta; order Hemiptera; family Cicadellidae; genus Neoaliturus; species Neoaliturus tenellus. The sequence goes on along the minus strand of JAQYXR010000043.1, from coordinate 100,628 downwards.
GCGGACTTTTGTGAGGGGAAGCCATGTCGCGGGACGCTTTAGGTAAGAAACTTAGCCGTGTTAAGGCTTTATTAGTTGCTCACTGTCCACCACTCAAAGTTAAGAGAGTTTCGACTTTAGCTAAGTGGCGCAAACTGTTGCGCGGACACCCTAAGTTTTATACAAAACAGACTAGTGTTAGTTTTACTGATGAGGATTTGTTTAAAATATTGGATGAAATGACTTTTCCTTGCAAAATTCAGTTGGTTACTCCCATTCTTGACAGTTTAGAGTCTTAGTCTCTTGAGCCAATATACCTAGAGTGCACGGGCCGGACAGTCAGTCGCTCGGTGTCTGTCGTAGGGTGCACATCGCGGTTGCTACTCCGATTCCTGACAATTTCAGGTAGTTCAAGGTCACCACACTTAAACTCTGGTAAATACACATTAAACAGTTGTACTAAGAGTAAATTTTTCTAAGTGTTGACTCAAATCTGAAGATTCTTTAGATACATCTTTAAAACAATCCTAAGTCTCAAATTTACAGTCAACCTCAAGGTCATCACACTTTAACATGTAAATTTAAGGTAGCACCGAAACAGTGCTACCTGACTTGGCATTTTTAAGTTTCCCAAGATCATCGCAATTCCCCCACCACTTCCCATATACCTAGAGTGCGCGGAGCCGAACAGCCAGTCGCTCGGTGTCTGTCTTAGGGTGCGCATCGCGGTTGCAGTAATGGTCGAATGGGGGCTTCTGGGTCAGTTCAAGGTCGCCCGAGCGGTGTCACATGACGGTTTAGGCAGAGTCACGTTGCAAACTTCAAGTTTCCTCAGCACTTTTGCTGTTTCTCATCGCAATTTCGCTCCAAGTTGTCAAGGTCATGGTAACTGTGACTGAAACTCGGAGCGTAGTGCGAGAAACAGCAAAAGTGCCAAAAAATTTTAGGTTTCAGCGTGACCTTGACCTTTGTGACATCGATGACGTCATCTTGGTGACGTAAGGGGTGATGACGTCATCAGCACGTCATTTTTGTGACGTCATGGGTGTGACGTCAAGGAAGTGACGTCATTGGTGATGACGTCATCGATGATGCAATCGATGACGTCATCAATGAGGTCATTGACCTCGATGACGTCATCGATGACGTCATCCCTCAGGTGACCTTGAACTGAGCCAAAAGCCCCCATTCCCCACTACTCACG
>JAQYXR010000043.1:0-99422 GCA_030545055.2 Neoaliturus tenellus | reverse complement strand
CCTTCCCAAAAACACACTACTGAGGTCCTAAAGTAATTCATTTCAATGTCCAGTGAGGCGGAGCCCTAAAGTGCTTAAAAAACTATATTTGCAAAATCGTTTCTTAGTGTGTACCTATGGGTAAAGAGAATCGTCCATCAAATTTCAACCCCGGTGGCCCTAAAGTAATTTTGAAGTCCAGTGGGGTGGAGCCCTAAAGAGCTTAAAAAACTATATTTGCAAAACCTACGGACGTATGGTGCACCTATGGACAGAGAGAATCGTCCATGTCAAATTTCACCACCTGTATAGGCTTTTAGTGTAATTGTGAGCTTCCGTAGGGCGGAGCCATAAAGACAACACAAACATCAACATTATACCTCACATCTGGTTACTTCTATGATTATAAGCATACAGCAGTTCATTTTGTAAACACTAAATTTCAAAAACCTGACACTGCACCATTGTATGCCCTCTGGGTCAGAGCCCTTTGGACAGATCTGCACCAAACTTTACACAAAACATCCTTGAATAATGCTTAATAATGCCTGAAAGTTTCATTACAATCTGTCGAGCGGTTTCGGAGTCCATAGGCAACATACATATATATATATATATATATATATATATATATATATATATATATATATATATATATATATATATACATACTTCCTCTTTTATAGATATAGATAAAAAATAAACATTCATATTTAATGAGAAAAGTTATTTACAATATGTAATTTAATTTTTCCATTAGAATTTGTACCTTTATTGAAACTAGTTGATTAAATAATTTCAGTGGGGTAGTGTATCTGCTAGATAACCTATTCCCAACTTCACAATATATATTGAGCAAAATTGTCAACAATATATTATACTAGCTGTTGCCCGTCACGGCTTCGCCCGTGTTGAATTAGTTTTTAATCTCTTTTAAAACCTACGAAATCTTCTTCCTTAAGATTCTTCCTTAATCTTCTACATTACGATTAATACATTGAAATAATGTGAGCGGGGCACCTATGAGCAAAGAGGTACGATCATGTCAAATATTATCCCCGTAGGCCATAGAGTAATTTTTTAATCCAGTGAAGCGGATCCCTAAAGGGTTTCAAAATCTATATTTCCAAAACCGTTTCTTGGTGACTTCCTATGAGCAAAGAGGAACATCCATGTCAAATATTAACACCGCAGGTCATGGAGTAATTTTTAATTCCAGTGGGAGGAACCCTAAAGGACTTCAAAAACAATTTTTCCAAAACAGTTTCTTAGTAGCTTTGAGTAAACAGGAATGTCCACGTCAAATTTTAACTCCGTAGGATCTATGTTAACTTAAAGGTTCTGTAGGGTGGAGCCCTAAAGGAAATTTGCAAAATCGTTTCCTAGTGAATGCCCATGCATGAGTAAAGAGCAACGTCCATATCAATTTCCAACCCCGTAGGCCATAGAGTAATTTTTATGTCCGGTGGAGAGGAGCCCTAAATGAATTCAAAAACTATATTTCCAAAACAATTTCTTAGTGACTACCTATGAGCAAAGAGGAACATCCATGTCAAATTTCAACTCCGTAGGCTCTCTAGTAGTTTTAAGTCCTGAGGGGCGGAGCCCTTAGGGAGTTCAAAAACTATATATGCAAATCCGTTTCTTGGTACCTTTGAGTAAAGAGAAATGCGCTTGTAAAATTTTAACCCATAGGAACCCATAGGATCTATGGTGACTTAAGGGTTCCGTGGGGCGGAGCCCTAAAGGAAATTCGCAAAATCGTTTCTTAGTGAATGCCCATGACCAAAGAGGAACATCAATGTCAAATTCAATCCAGTAGGCCACAGAGTAATTTTTAAGACCAGTGGGGTGGAGCCCTAAAGGACTTCAAAAACTATATTTCCAAAACCGTATTTGTTAAATTTATATACAGTAATACTCGAAGCAAATCACACTTAATTATTTTAATAATTTACTTTCATTATCACATCTTTTCAATATTTGTATTTTAACTCACATGTCATTGTTTATAACCTTCCTTACCCTTGTTTTGAATATACCTTCATCTCATCGCTCTTTTCAAGGTCTTAATTTCCTTTTAAAAGTTTGCCTCAGGTCCTTCCAGTATTTTTATTGGTTCCCCTCCAGTATCTAGTATCTTAGTGAATACCTATGAGCAAAGATGACCATCTCAAAAATTAACCCTGTAGGCTCTATAGTAATTTTAAAATTATTTGGGACAGACCCCTGAAGGCAATGTGTAAACCACTTTTTATTGAGCACCTATGACCAAAGAGATTACTGTACTCCAAATTTCAACACTGTAGGCCCTATGGTTTATAGAACCGTTGTTTCTTTCAATCCGTATTGTAAATGGCAATAATTGTAACATTATATTGAAATTATTAAGACATGTGGGGTGAAGCCCTGAAGTGATTTTGTGAAAGCGTTTCTTAGTGAACATTTATGAAGTCCCGTGGGGCGAAGCCCTAAAGATGCTTTACAAAAGCGATTCTTAGTGAGCCCTTATGGGCAAAGTGTATCTTCCATTTCAATTTCAACCCCTTAGGTCATCTGATTTTTCATATTCGTTGTTACCTAGATTCATATTCAAAATTGGCCATTAGAATAACATTAAACCGAAATTGAAATCGTGTGTGGTAGAGCCCTGATATTATTTCGCAAAACAGTTCCGTATTGAGCACGTACATATGAGCAAAGAGGAAAGTCCATGTCAAATTTCATCACCATAGATAATATAGATTTTCAGATTCGTTGTTTCCTAGATTCGAACTAAAAATTAGCTATGAATAACATTAGATAGAAATTTTGAGGTCCTATGTGGCGGAGCCCTGATAGAATTTCGCAAAACCGTTTCTTAGTAAGCATCAGTGAGCAAAGAAGAACGCCCTTGCCAAATTTTAACATCGTAGGTCCTATAGTTTTTCAGATTCGTTGTTGCCTTGATTTGTATAAATTATTGGCGATAATAATAATAATATTAAATGGAAATTTTGAAGTCCTGAGGGGTGGAGACCTGAAAGAATTTTGCAAAACCGTTTCTTAGTAAGCATTTTTTTACACAGAGGAACGTCCATGGCAAATTTCAACCCTCTATACCCTATGGTTATAAAAATTCGATGATACTGAGTGAGTGGTATTTGACAAAGTAGATTAAACCTAACCTAACCTAAATTCTAACTAAAAACATTTTTACACCAGTTAAATTGTTTACAAAGATAAAAATATTGTCATATGGTTATGTCATAATATAAATGTATTATTTCACTAACAGCTGATAGCTTTGAATCTTTAACTGGTAATTGCATCAAATCTTCGAAGTCGTGTGGGGCGGAGCCCTGGAAGAATTTCGTAAAACCATTTCTTAGTGAGCACCTATAGACAAAGAGGAACTTCCATTCCAAATTTCAACCCTGTAGGTCCTATAGTTTTGGAGATTCGTTGTTTCCTAGATTCGTATTTTAAGTGCTCCATAAGAATAACATTGTAACGAAATTGTGAAGTCGTGTGGGGCGGAGCCCTGAAGGAATTTCGCAAAACCGTTTCTTAGTGAGCATCAATGGGTAGAAAGGAACGTCTATACCAAATTTCAATCCTGCATGCTCTCTACTTTTGGAGTTTCGTTGTTACTTTGACTTGTATTAAAACTCCCCCATAAGAATAACATTGTAACGAAATTTTCAAGCCGTGCTGGGCGGAGCCCTGGCGGAATTTTGCAAAACCGTTTCTTAGTGAGCGTTTTTTAGCAAATATGAACGTACATGCCAAGTTTTAACCCTCTAGGCCTTGTAGTTTTGGAGATACTCTGATACGTGAGTGAGTGGTATTTGACAAATATATAGTAGATTGAGGCGTACAGATGTTATAAAAATTAAAAAATCAATGCATGCATATGTCGTCCAGCTTCTGTATCCAGCTTCTGAAAACATGAAATGTCTTGTTGAACTCTATTTGTCAACTAAATAGTAGTTTTCATCACTAGGAGCAAAAGTGGGTCTTTTTGGTGCGCAATCGTGTTTTAAAAACGAGGCGCAGCCGAGTTTTTAAAAACGATTAAGCATCAAAAAGACACTTTTGCTCCGAGTGATGAACAACGTTTTTTATCATAATGCGAAAATTAGACTTTTGATCGTTAAAAATATTAATTTTAAAGTAGTATTTTCGAGGTTATATTTACAAAGTAAGTAATATGCAGTGTTTACATTTCTGTTATTTACAAACAATGCTTTTCATAACGTTTGAATTTCAAAATTCTGCTCCTCAACATAAATAAATCAATAGTAATATACTTGGCAAACAGCTGACTTTTCAGTACTAGGACCTAAAAAATTCTCCAGATGATTTTTCAGTCCTAGGACTGAAAAGAATCGGTTTTGGTACTATTGAGAGAACAAAAAACTGGCATATTTCGTGCAGAATGATAAAAAATTGCGTTTTCATAATCTTGGTAAAAATCTGATAAAATTAATAAGACTGACCAAATTTTTTTGAAACACAATAATGTAAAAAAAAGTGTATAAGACCTTTTATGTATTGAGATTTATAATCTCATACAGGGTTAAAAAAGTCAGGAAACGATATAATACTTTTAACAGTATCTAAGTAATCAAACTAAAACTTTGCAAATTTATTTTGAGCGACAAAGTCTACTTTCTAATATTTTTTGTCCTTGAACCTCCAAGGGGGAACGGTCCAAAAGTAGTGAGGAGAAAATCTTAAATGTAAGCATATGTACATCAAAGTAAAGGTCTCGAAGAATGTAGAACACAACCGCAAAGCCCATCTCAAAAGGATGACCGAGTCAAAAATGGCAGATAAAATTTTGCTTTAAAATTATATTTCTAAAAAAAAAAAATCAATAACTCCCGATAAACTTGGGTTTTTGATGTCAGGTTTGTAGCAAATTGCTTGTATTGCTAAGCCCTTTAAAATGATGTATGACATGACGTAGGCCAATGAAGTTTTTCCCAAGACTTCCTTTAGGGACCTCCCAAGTAGAAGTCATTAAGGAAACTGCATTGGGCTATGTCATATGATATTATTTTAAAGGGCTTTGCAATCCGAGCCATAGGCCACAAACCAGACCTCGAAAAGTCGAGTGTATCGGGAGTTATTGCGTTTTTAGTTTTCCGAAATATGATTTTAATGCAAATTTGATTGCCTGCCATTTTTGACTCTGTCATCCTTTTGAAATCGGGTTTTTGGTATTTTTCTGTATTCTTAGAGACCTTTAATTTGATGATCATATTTACCTATGCTTACATTTAACATTTTCTTCTTACTTATTGTTGGCCTTCCCCCTTTTGAGGTCCATTTAAAGAAAGTACTGTGGGAAGTAGAATTTGTCACTCATAATCAATTTGCAAAGTATTAGTTTTGTTACTTAAATACTTTTAAAGATATTGTAACGTTTCCAGACTTTTTCCCGCCCTGTATATATACTAATAAAATTCTCTGATAATTTTTTTATAAACTGAACTGATTTAATTTTTAACTGAAAAACCAGTAAAGATGAGGTAAATAATTTGTATTAACTACGTTTTCAATGTTATTAATAGACGTAAATACTTAAACTATACTATTTTAAAAGAACAGAATTATTTGTTTGGAGAAAATAATTTCTATAAAGAGACTATTAGACCATTGGATGCTTAACTCTGTTTGACAACAGAATATTTTTTATCATAGGTATAATTATTTTCTTCACAATCTTGTACTAAAATTATTACTGTTGATAAAATAATCACCCCGATATTTTGCTTCTTTGCACCTGAATAACAAATATGAATATATCAAGAGCCAATGAGTCCTAATTGGTTTAACTTGGATGCACTGCCGCAATTTAGTACGGCAGAAAGTTAGGGGTGCAAATTACAGGGGGGCGGCTCACGCGAACTTTGTTTCTATCTTGACGTCGCTGATGAATATGGTATAGCTGTGTCTCAAGATTTGGGATAAGAGAAACGGCTTCCTCTACTACCTGCAGTTTTGTACTAACACAGTACCGACATCATATTTTGTGAACTTTGTTATTTTATACATTTCATATTGATTATAAAGTTGTGCTGGAAAAAACGAGAACAGCAAACGTGTTTGAGAATGATAGTATCACAGGCACTGAAATCTCACTTTAAAATCTATTAATTTTATTAAGAAAAAGATTTTATTCTGATATTGTGAAACATTTTGATATTGAAGGACTCAATTTTCTTTCCCATTAAAGAAAATTATAATCAAGTTATATTTCAAAGTGTGGTATAGGACATCTTGTAACACTTGAATTAAATTATTAACTTTTAAAGACACTGACGTTATTTAGGGTCTTTAAGCGAATATAAATTAAAGGGTCGGTGGAAAATTGATGTGATGATTGTAAGTTAATATTGTATGATTAACTATTGTATGATATATGATGATTAACTTAATACTGCTGAACTAAAAACGACTCCACAATAAAGTTGTTATGTAGTAAGACATAACATTGGAAAGCATTCTTCAAGAAGTAAATTTGAAGAGTCATTCCCACAGTCACAATGAAAGGTTTAATATTTGTAAGTATCTGAATGTTTTATGTATATATATAGGGTAATAGTGGCAGGAATTAAATTCTATTTATTATTATTTATAAAAGGTGTGTTCCGTGAGTTTCTTTTTCTATTTAATTTAATTTAATTTAAACAAGGGGTGTTGAATATTATTCAATGTAAAGGGTGAAAGCACACAGAAACATTTAAAGTTCTATAAATTCCACATAAATTGTGACACTTAAAAGCGTAAACAATAACAATAAATTTTATGAAATTATGATGTTGTCATTACAATAACACTATAATCATGTTTTATTTATTATTATTATCTGTATAAAAGCCAGTGGCATTTTTAAAGTTTTGTCTGGGAACAGTAGAACCCGCGGTATTGTTACTATATAACATCGACCAGTTGTTAGAAAGCATAGCCCAATGACAAATGGCAACTGGGTCCAGAATCTAACCTTTAAAATTAAAATATTAACTTTACTTAGTTGAAATGTTAGTATGCTTTATGATTATTAGTCTTATACACCACCAGACCAATCTTTTTTTTTAGACATTGTTATATCCAAGTACGAGATAGCACCTTAACTGGCTACTTATGATAAATAACAATAATGAAAGAGGTGTTTCAGGTGCGGGCGGTGAGTGAGTGATGGCGGTCGGCCGGCCCCAGTTGGCTCCAGACAGTAATCATGATGGATAGGCCTTGACTCGAGCACTTGCATGAATACTTAAGTTGCGATTACGTTACAATGGTAGATTCGCTTATGGTACCACAAGATTGATCATACAATTTGTACTGGTCAAGACCGAGCATTTCTGTTCCAGTTTATGCTGACAACCAGACGTTTTAATAAACTCAATTCACTGTATGAATGATACAAACGGTGGGTGGTGTTTAGGGCTACTGATTAAAGGAGTCCCTTGATTATTAGTCCCCGTTTTTAGATGTACGATGACGTGTTAAGTACTCAAATCAAATCGTGTGTGAAATTGAAGATACCGAGTTTCTCCTACACATAACATATTAAGGAAGCGTTAGAGAAGGAGGTCACTACAATATAGGCTGTAGCACACTACTGATATTAGAATTAAGAAATGTAATACACGTTCTAGAGTGTTCTGATACAGGTTCTTGAATAAATTTCTATCCAATATTCAAGGCCATATTAGCTGTCCTTCAGTAAATCAACGGTAACCGAATGTTGTTAAGGTAAAACAATAAACTAAATTTCAGAAAATTTAAATCCAGTGCTAAACTATAACTAAAGGTGAAAAACGTAATAATAACTTGTTTTTATTATTTATCATAATTTTACCGTATTATATTTGACTGTTTAACGTACCTATTTAAAAAATGATTTTTCATGAAAGTTTATACTGTAGATATATAGTGTAGATATTTTTTACAATAAATCATCAGTCATCAAACTATAAATACACACCAAGTTTGCCAAGGGGTCGGGTAGACGGTGCAGGTCAGGATGGAGATCAGTCGCCCCAGAAGCCAGGTCGGCACGTAATCCTCGGCCCGATGTTTAATTCAATCCCGCCAGTTTTATCTGCGTCACATCTGCCTGATACACCTGCTGGTTTACAGAACTTGACTCCTGCAGCTTTCGAACCACTCAAAAGTACTATTCCAAAGAGTTTTGATTTTAAGTAAATCATATAGAATAAAGCACTTTTATCTTTTTTTTAATAAGATACAAATGCTTTAGTACTGCTAACATGTTAAACGAGTGAAAATCCTTTTTTTATAGCATCATATTCCTGGTGAATTATTACCCATATAGTATAAAGCATTTTCTCTTTTTAAAGAATAAGATACACATGCCTTAGTATTGCTAACATATTAAACATGTAAAAATCCTTTTTTTCTAGCTTCATATTCCTGGCGAATGATTACCCTTTTACTATACACAAGGTAGGAAAATAAAGTGCATAATTGGATTTGTATGCACTCTAACTTCTATAAGTGCTAAATAATAATTGTGTAGCTTTTAGTGGAGGGAGATCAGCAATTAACTGATACAACGACTTACTTTTTAAGATTCCGACGCTACCTGAGCGTATTTTTTTAGTTGAATATGAATTAAAAATGAATGTAGAATAGATGCCTTGTGTACCTCTGTTACTGTCTATACATGGTATAGATCTAATGTAAGAAGGCTTTGTACACGATCCGAATTGAACTACTGATAAGAAAACCAACACATTTTTTATATTTTATTCAATATATTGCCATTCTTTTGAACTTCCGGTTTAAAATTAATAAAATAATAAACTAGACGTAAACCCGGTACCAAAGTTTTCCTGAATGGCCTAATATTGTCTTAGTCTTAAAATCAGGTCAAAGAAACTTAGTAGATTTAAGGCATGAAGAACTATTTTCGGAGGTTCAATCTACCATTTCTAGCTTATGTGGGACAGCCCATTAAAGTAGTTTTGAAAATACTGTACTGAGCATAATCATAGGCTATGATACAATCAATCATGTGCATCAAGTTTACCGTTAAGTTTCTATTAAGAATGATCAGTGCCACTAAGACGAATTAAATAGAATATACAATCAAATATAGCAAGCCATCAAGCTTTGCATTAAATTCATAAATAAACGGTATCAGATAACTGACACATACTTTCTCCCAGCAATATAAAAAAAATGTGTTAAACGATTTAAACATTAATGTCTTGATAACTCAGTCAGGATAGCTACCAGCTGAGCAGCGCGAGTTTGACCCTACGCGTGTCTGTGACTTTTAACAACGTACTGCGTTTACCGCTAAACGAGAAATTGAATTTTCTCCGCAACCACTTGACGTAGAGCAATAATTTAAAATAATGGATTATTTAGTTTTTTGAGCTTGATTTAATGGTGATAAGTAAAATTTATTTCGAGACAACAGCTATTTTGAAATTCAAAAAATTGATTTTTTAAACACTTTTTACTCCATAACTTTTGAACGCGCATTTTCTCGGAGATGCGGGTGGTGTCATTTTATTCAACATTTTAAGCTTAATAAACCACAAAATTTTAATCAAAATCGTTAGAGCTGTTTTTGAGAAATTTGGATTTTTCACGTTTTTTGAGGGTTTTGGGGGGTAAACCACCCTTAAAAATAAAAAATTCAAAAAAATGAAAAAAACGCCTGGAATTATCGTGGGTTCGGACCTACGTAACAAATTTCACCAAAATCGGACCATAGGGACATTCTCTAGCTCTGTATACATCCAGACACACACACACACATACACACAGACATCACTCCGAAAACCACTTTTTTGGACTCAGGGGGAACCAAATTGGATAAATCCACCAACAACTCAAATTCGAAAATTTTGACGAAAACAATACTCTCTCCATATACTATGGTATAAGGGGAGAAAGTAAAAATACAATGATTTCTAAAGTCAGGGTTTGTTAAGGGTTACAGCAATGATCTCTAAAAGTATCTGTATGGATTTACATTTATTTAAAAAAATCTCTTCAGTTAATTTCTTAATTAAAATAAACTTGTGTGACGTGTCGAGTGAGTGGTGAAATATTACATTGAAGTTATTAAAATCTCTTCAATTATTAACATTAAAACTTATTTTTGGAGAACCAACTTTGTGTCGTATCGGTTCTGTAAATGTCGCATTGATGAAGGCCAGTGTAATCCGGATGAAATAAAAGCGACAGGATTGAATTTCTCTTCGGGCCCAGGATTACACGCCGCCCAGCCACCCCACAGCTGGCGCGCCCGCCGTCTCATTTTACCTTCAAATCTGCTCAAATAAAACTAATGTAAGTGCATATTAGAATATTCAGGCCATATTATTGAAAAAATATTGAATATTGTAATTGTTATAAATTAATTTTATAATAATATTAAATTTGGTGAATACAGTCAGCTTCTTAATAGTTGTGTACAATAATTTTGATAATATAAAATCATCCAGTCGACACAAAATAATACTCTCTTCCGTCCAAATTATAAATTTGGAATACATGTTTGTGGTGAATTAAAAAAATTATGAAAAACATATTGTATGTAGAATATTTGTACACGCTGAATTCTGTTTTCTTTATTTTGCTACGAATTCAATCCAATGTATCTTCCCGCCAGTCAGTAAAGCAATGAAATCTAGAGTATAGCCTCACTTGTTGGCAACATGATATTACCATTTAAATTACTTATGCATATTCAATGGAGATTCGTCTCAGATACTACGTGTCAGACATGGTCAAGATTAACGCTCTTGCATACACCAAGGCGGTCGGTTATCGTTCCTAGTTACTGAGTACACCTGGAACACACGTGGCAGCTGCCTTACGAAATGAAAACATAGTAATTAAAACATTCTTGAGAGTGATATTGAGTTGATATTGTAACGGGTTTGTGACATAGTGAATCAATTTAATGTGCTAGAAAAATTTAAAATGCATTATTAATAATATTTTGCTAAAAGAGCATCAATATATCGTAGATGCTGCAACATAAGGACACTGCTTTTTACATTTTTAAAATAGGGCATTCTCATCCTCTAATTGTTGTGGCATAATGGATTGTAATATACAGTTAATGAAGTAAATTTTATTAGAATACGCCATGAAATTTTAAGAGCAACATATGAGTTTGATAAAATTACTTACATATATATTACTTGACCACCAGTGCAATTTGTCAACCCATTAGTATGTTTACCATTCTACTTCTTTATTATTAGATGTCAATAGTAAATAATGAAATATTGTCAAATTAAAATCAATCAAATTCATTAAACCCCTATTGTCTCGAACATAAATGGATGATGGGAAAAAGAGAAGTTCATCTAGTGGACTGATAAAAGGTTTAGCACATGTTATTGCGTCTTCACTGGATGGATCCAATGTTAACTTTTAACAGATATAAAATTTTTTAAGTTGTCCTAAGACGTTGAATCAATGTTATTTTTCCACCATGCTTAATTTTAAAGTAACTCTGTGTATCGATGAATCGCTCAAAAGAAACTAGGCTAAGCAACCCCATTATTTCGTAAGTTACTTTAATTTAATTGTGTGCCTTTCTAAACGTTTGCAAATAACACGAAACATAAACGTCAGTACTGGGAAAGGTGTTGAAATTAACAAGCCATGTTTACATTTACCTGTTACATAGTCAACGAGCTATCTGCGCCAAGGTTCATCACTCAGTATCAAGCAAGGACCTACTATCAACAAGGACCTACTACCAAAGTATGCCACTGAATGGCATGTCGGACTGGAAAACGAAATACGATTTATGAATATGCTGTTGTAATTTTTTACTAACGTAGAACTTTCTGGGATTATGTTTGCAAGTTGTGTATTGCATTATAAAAGGTGTATACTAACTAGATAGTTTGAAGTTTAACAAATGTTTTGTATTTTGTTCATTCGGTCGAGATAGTTAAAAAATAATTAAACAAACAGGAGTCTAAAGTTCTTTCTAGCCGAAGCATAGTTTTTATTTAGTTAGTTAAATATACCTTCAGACATTGCTGTCGGCGTTGAAAAAGGGCCTGCCTCAAGAAAACTCGGTTTTTTTTGGTTTTTTGTTTTTTTAGGTGTCCACGGTATGTGAAATGATTATGGGCCAACCATGGGGGATATGAAGCCAATTCATCCTGGGCATCCTACTGGAAAAAACCGATCTGGAGCGAAGGGGCCCAGATTCCTTGACCGAGCGGCTGGATAAGAAGCGAGCCCCATGGGCGTAAGCCAAATTTAGGAATTATGACGGCGTTTAGATGTACTGGACGAGTTGATTTTTTCCTCGTAGTACCGACTTACTATCTCGATATATCAACTTATTATCTCGACATATCGACTTATTATCTCGATGAGAAATAAGTCAACTCGTCCAGTACGTCTAAGTGCCGTCGTAGGACTAGCCTGACGTAATGTGATAAACAATTTCAGGTTAGATTCTTCAAGAGAAGAGAAGGTTTTTTAGTCTGTAACCCTGTGGAGTCCCACACTACAGGCTGGCCACCTGAGTGCGTAATTGCATTTTTCCTGCCTCTCCCTAAAAAAAACCTTATGACATTCCTTGTCGCTTTTTCTCATGCTATGACGCGTTTCATCAGCCCTGTTACATCATCAGGCATCATCGCACTAGCGTATCGACATTAAGTTAAAATAAAACATGCACACACGATACAGACATCAATACCAGTGATACTTGAACATAAATTACGTAGACGCGGTGGCCACATTTAGCACGACACGGACGGATGGTTTGGAACGACTGGAGCCATGCTGGAGCCGAGAGCGGTGTTATCTAAGTTGACCTTTGGTCTATGACGTGTGCATCCAGGTGCATCGCCGTGTTGAACATGAGAAAAAGCTGCAAGGAATGTCAGAAGTTAAAATTTAGTCATAATATATTTCGATATTAAAGTAGTGGGATACGAACTAAAATTAAAATTAAGTAAATTAATTGGTTTTTATTTACCTAGTGGATTGTTGTATTAAGTTAGTATTTAGTATGAACGTTTGTCACAACAATGTATATTATCAGGGAAAGAATTAAATTTTTTCCTATTATTATGTATTTTTAAAATGAAGGTCAAATAAAATACTCTGGGCGAATAATGATCCTAACCATAAGGATAAAAACCATTAGGATCTTCTTAAAACCATAAAGATCAAACAACGTATATTGGAGAAAATACAGTTTCGTTGTTAAAAAGTCGATTTTTACTCCCCAAGATTATTGCCAATTTTGATGTTTTCATAGGATGGTTCACATTTACTCCATCAATTGTTGTTTTATCCTTATTACCTTGGCATCATAATTAGTGATAATTAAATCTGTAAACTTTTTTGTGCCTTGTAAAATTTTACAGTTAAAAGATATTTGTAGTTGAAGATTTTCTATTGCAGTTTTTTTAACACACATCGGAAATAATATTTTTCCATACCGTCTAGTGAATTAAAAGCGTTTTTCGACCAACAGTTTGCAAAGACCAAATCTTTAATTAACGTGTAAGAGATCAGTAGGCTAGTCATTAATTAGTTAAATTTCATTTTCCGAATTTTAAGGAGACACTGAGTTTTTTAAGTTTAAATGAGAACGTCTCTTTCGTTCGCTCAACAAACTTATCCAACTATTGGTTGTCCCGTGTTCTTCCTTCCTCAAAGGCAGCTGCAACCTTTAACCTGATGATACCACGTAAGGATGTTCTTCTATTTGGATGATCAGAACCGCCTTTAATACGGAGAAAGTGTCATAGCAACTATTGAGTTACTCATTGTAAAATGTACTAAAACTCAAAACGCTCCATGAGATTTTTTTACTAACGCAACCTAGCGGATGCGGTAAAAACATTGCGACCAAGAAAGCTCTGGTGCTGTCACATAAAACTGTTCAAGTTGCTATTGCATGTGATATATAAAGAAAATAATAAAATAAATAACAAATTAATAATAACATTAAAATTAACGTGATAAGTAATACAAAGCGTTAAAACTGGACAACAATTTTTAAACACTCTTTATGGTCAATTAATTGCTTTTAAGGTAAAAAAATATCATTTTTATAAAGAAAAGTTAACAAATTAGAAATTTTATAAGGTGATATTAGTGTTAGGGATGCATGTATGTACTATTTGAAAATAATAAAATCAATGCATGTATGTACTAAATAAACTACCCAAATCAAAGGAATGTCTAAAACCTTCCTTCTCATTTTATAACAAATTTAATTGGAGATATAAAATTATTTATGACATAACTTAAAATATTTGATATGTTTCTTATATATGTCAGATACTTCGAGAACAGTAAAAGTACTCTTGTTTACTTTTAATACTCTGGCAAAATGTAATTGAAAATAAAAAAGAATAATAACCGAGTATAGTTGGCAGAGTTCCAGACAGCATTGAGACGGGGCGGCGGCCACCTCTGTTGTAAATTTTACTGAGACAATGAAGTAAAGCGAAAGCCGCACTGCGGCAGGATATAGTCTAAATCAAGGCTTGCATCAACAATTGAATCAATATTTTTATCTTAAATTATTTACATCGGTTTTCTATTTTGTATGGAATTAAAACTTTACAATGAGAGAGACGTTGGCACTTTTCTTTAACATTTGGTGTAAGGAAGTTTCGAAGGGGCAAGGCTTTGATAGTATCTATAATTTAATACAGGACCGGAAACTGTATAGTAATATATTTAATTTAGAAATTTTTTTAATGCGTACAATTTAGAAACGATCAAATTTCGACTTTTAAATTTTCATTCTCAGTCTTTCCTTTCTTTTTTTCCCTGAAGTAGAGTTAAATTATTTATTTCAAATAGTTTTAATACATTATACTTCAAGTAAAAATCATGTATATTCACAAGGACTGAAAAGGATTAGGCCTATGTATAGCGCTCATTTATTTATTATTATTTTATTTTTCATGTATAAAGCCACCAACTTTCATACAGTGGAAACTGGACATCCTGTATATCGTGAATATGGTAGAAATCCGCCTTTGAAAACGGACTCAACACCTTCGACAGGGCAAGGCCCTTGGAAGCGAGTCAAAGGCAGAGGCCGGCTCAAAGGAAGAGCGGAAGGGACCCAAGAAACACTCAAGAGCTGGCCAACAGAATCCATTTATTTTCAGCTGTAAAATTTATTAAACATGGTTTCACAGACATTCACAATAAATACCTTAACTTGATAAATAACCATCTGATATTGTTAATAATATTTCAAATGGTTATTTCTTCATGCAAATGTTCCAGATATTTTTCTTCCTCTCCTTTGGCAAGCCTTATCCAAAAGGCTTTCTTTTCGTAACTTAGATTTTTCCACGTTTCCTTGTACTTTTTAATACAGTCGTGCTGATTAAAATTTTCATCCTTTTGATGCTTAGCCAATTTTTTTCTTAAGTAAAGCTTAATAGGACGCAGCGGTCTCTTGGTCTGAGCTAAAGGTTTTTTGCTGACTTTCATCATCTCTGGGTTTTTCTCATAAAACTTTGCGAGGTTTTGCTTGCATTCCTCTTGCGTCTCCTTTGATTTTTCGATATATGCTTTCTTTTCTTCAGGTAGAGCATTAAATTTGTCTGCAACTAATCTGGAAGTATCAGTCTCTTCATCATTTTCTTCTTCGCCTTCATCCTCTTCTTCTTCGGACGACTCCTCTTCTAAACTTTCATCATTAAGAGCTTGATCTGATTTAGCTTTTTTCCGTTCATCATCATTCAAAGTCTCTTCATCATTTTCTTCTTCGCCTTCATCCTCTTCTTCTTCGGACGACTCCTCTTCTAAACTTTCATCATTAAGAGCTTGATCTGATTTAGCTTTTTTCCGTTCATCATCATTCAAAGTCTCTTCATCATTTTCTTCTTCGCCTTCATCCTCTTCTTCTTCGGACGACTCCTCTTCTAAACTTTCATCATTAAGAGCTTGATCTGATTTAGCTTTTTTCCGTTCATCATCATTCAAAGTCTCTTCATCATTTTCGTCTTCGCCTTCATCCTCTTCTTCTTCGGACGACTCCTCTTCTAAACTTTCATCATTAAGAGCTTGACCTGATTTAGCTTTTTTCCATGCCAAATATGCTTTCCGTTCATCATCATTCAAAGTCGTTAAAAATTTTTGAAAATCTATCTTGTACTTGTCTAACAGTTTTTTGTGTCGCTTCTGATATTTCTCGGACAGAGTTTTCCATTCTGCGACTGCTTGCTTGAACGCAGCTTCGCTGGGTAAGTGGCTGTTTTCCTTCACAAATTCAGTCTTAAAGAGGTCACACACTGTCACTGGAGGTTTTTTTGGTTCGTTTTTCGATAATTCCTCTCCATCATCAGAGCCCAGAGAGTTCATTACTTCCGCTTTTTTCACCGGTTTTCTCCGAACTCGTGTAGTGGTTTTCTTCTTCATGCAAATGTTCCAGTTGATGGAGAGGAATTATCGAAAAAAGACTGAATTTGTGAAGGAAAACAAATGGTTATTATAAATAACCATTTGAAATATTATTAACAATATCAGATGGTTATTTATCAAGTTAAGGTATTTATTGTGAATGTCTGTGAAACCATGTTTAATAAATTTTACAGCTGAAAATAAATGGATTCTGTTGGCCAGCTCTTGAGTGTTTCTTGGGTCCCTTCCGCTCTTCCTTTGAGCCGGCCTCTGCCTTTGACTCGCTTCCAAGGGCCTTGCCCTGTCGAAGGTGTTGAGTCCGGTTTCAAAATGGACACAATTCACGGGGCCCATGGATGACGGTCACGCTGCCCACTGAACACTTGACCCGATGACTGCTCCGCCACTCGGCATGGAGCCAAAATGCCTGCTGACCTAGGCCTACACCTGCAGGTGCCCATGATCACCCACGCCGGACGACACTGCCGCCCAGGCTATGACCACCGTAGGCCTATTTCACCTTGGGGTCACCTACACCTTCTGGCTCCACCGCCCAGACTACCCCGGTAGGCCTAACCTCTGGGCTCTTTCTACGGCTGAGGTCAGTGTTAACCATTACTACTGCGTGCCATCCACCTTCTCAGTGCAGTGATTCCACCTGAACTTACCATCTTGCCTAACCAACAACGGTGTGAAGTTTTGGGCCCATGTTAGGCTAGGACTTTATTCTTGTAATAGTACAGATTCAAATTATGTTAAATTGATCTTGTTTAGTCTGTAAGGTTTCTATCCAATTAGGAGCCCGCCCTTTTCAGCAGTAGGATACCGGGTGGAATTGGCTTTCCCATTTTAAATCACTGCCGAGACAAATCTATCTTAAAATATTTTTTTTTTGGCCAATTTAAGAAAATTTCTATTTAATTAAATTCAACTTTTCATTTTTCAACATTTCAATTTTCATAGTAATTTTTTTCTTCAAGAGATTTTCTTGTGGGCTGTGCCCTATCTGTAGGCTAGGCTGGCAGGCCTAACTAAGTTTTTTTCATTAACCGCTGTTGCGGAAGGTTATTATCAGGCGATCATTTCCGTAAATCGTTAAATTGTTATTTATTGTACTTTTTTATGTGAATGTCAATGTGTGTATTTATTTATTTATTTATTCAGTATTGTCATTGGTGGCCACCTTGCATTTAAATTTAAAATCATAATTATTTCTCCTTGCATGAGTTTGGTTTGTTACAGTTTTCATGAAACAACTTGCACACTGTTACTGGTTCATACATGAAAGGCCTATCTATGTCTGTGAAATGGGTGAAGTAACTTGTATAAGCATAACACATTAAATTTTTACACTTAAAGCTCATACAAAATGTAAACTACAAAATCTAAAAGGAACTTACAGTTTAGGCTAGGCTAGGCCTAGTCCAAGCAAAATGTGACAAAGTGGCTGGATTCTGTCAACCAGCTCTGAGTAATGGGTTTTCCAAAAACACAAAAATGACTGACAATAAACACAATTTCTTGCACTTGGTGAACAATTCTCACCTTAAATCTGAATAGAAATTGTCCTAACCTCAACTCGGATGTTCAGCAGAAACTCACACTGCAATTTTGGCAGAGTGGGAAAGAAGAAATTTCTCCTTTTTTTGAAAAAATGACAACAAATATAATTCTGTGAACACTGGATATGCATCAATATGAAATAGGAAAAGATGAATCTTACTTACCCGTGAATTGTGTCTTCTTAGAAGTACGCCATCTCGTAAAGAGACGGCAATAAGAACCTTTCGTAGCACCGACCAACGACAAAGTGGGAAGAGCAAAACTTTTTCATGAAAAATTTCAACTTCGCCGGAAGCCACAGAACACGAGGAAAGCTTCTAGAACCTTCCAGAACATCTGGACCCAAAAAAAAAAAACTGGCACTTCCGCCAGGCTTGAAAGAAACAGAATTGGAAAGCAAAACGGCCTCGGCAAGACCGACGGCCAGTGCACTGTGACGTGAGGCAAATACAGTAAGAAAATCCAATGAATTTTCAACTTCAAAATTTGCCACGGCACAGATGGATGTAAATTACAAGTTGGCGTTGACGTGAGGGTTTCAATTTGCCAGCGGTGCCTCCGACTCAATGGCTGTAATCTTGCGCCGATGGGTGAGCACGCCAGCCATGCATACGACTACAGCCTGCGGGTACAAAAATACGTCTACGTGAGAGAAATATGCATATAATTTTTATATTTATTATCTAGAAGTAATTTAGAATGAAGAAGATAATTGAAAATAAGCAATTAGTGCTTGATTCAAAGATTTTTTATGTGTGCACTTTCATTTTTAAAATTATTAGTCTTTATGGTAGTCCCAATTCATGCGTAACGATATGGTTATGGAGATTTACAAAATTCTAAAGTTGAATATTGAAATATGCATTTAATTAAGATGTTCCAGAGCTAATTTTGGGAAACTGAAACACTCTATAACCCCCATGTGAGGCAATAATGTGCCATAAACCCAGATTAAGATCAATACGTTTATTGCTAGGGATGCCATGTTACGGCCTGTGACACAAACTATTTATTTATATATTTAATCGGCCAAATCCACAGACGATCCAGTGCAGGGGTCCAGCGAGTGTTCCAATACACGAGGGAAAGACATATCACGGCAACAATGCTCTTGTGACTTCACCAGATGGTCCATGTTATTTATGGCTACTCAACGGGAATTTACGTGCTTCCTTTGATTAGTGGACAACGTAAGTCCTGTGTATATGGATTGGAATCGGTTAACATCTACAGAGACAAGATATAATATAAAAGATATTAGATGGAATCTAAATTATATACTTCTAAATTATATACTCCCGAATGTGTAACTCACTCACTCATCGGGGTATCAGAAATTCGTCAAAAGTCGGTAAAGTAGATCTCCTATATATCACTTACTACAGAGTGATTCCCAAGCGAGAACTAAACTTAGCGACCTGTATTATTGAGAAAATTGCCAACATACTGGGAGTCGCAGATTACCGAAACACTCTTTTTTAGAAATTTTATAACATTAACCAATTGTGCCTTTATAGGTAAAGCGGTCTATCCACCGAGAGTAATTTCAATGTACAGGTTGTATCTGAAATTACCTCTCCAGACCGGAAGTCACTGATGTCAAATACAATGTCTCACTTTAAATAATTTTTTAGTTTTACACGGTTTTTAAGAAAACTTTACAATTTGATCTTGTACGCGTAATTTTAGCAGTTTATTGAATATTTTAGGTTGAAATTTAGATTTTCCTCATTCTTCTCTGAGCATTTTAGGCTAAGCAAAAATGTCTCGGCACAAAAATGTCTTAGACTCTTTTAAATACGTTTCCAACAAAAATTGTCAGTTTGGTCCAAAATGTTTTTTTATTAAATTTACAACATGACGGAGATTAATGAACATGTATTTAAATATTTAGTAAAACTAATCACGTGATAATTGATGTTTTATGATGGTATATTATTTTAAATGAGGTTATTAGACATTTACATATTTGGTAAGTTCTGTTATATGTAAAATGTATTTTCCCCAGTTAAAAAAAATAATGTCATGCTATTTATTATTCTAAATCAGTATGATTAGGGTTTAAAATATTAAATTTTAAAGTTGCTTCAAAATTACGTCTGGTCCCTTCTGTATTGAAATCAGTGTCAATCAACAGAGCAAAATGTGTTTACCTACAACGGCACAATTTGTTTTTTTTTTTAAGTACAATTTTAAAAGAGGTGCAAGGTTGGTATGGGACACCCGGTAAGACAGTATCATATTTGCACGATAGTCCTCCCAAAAATTGGTTCTTTATTTGGGATGGCACTTAATTTCTAACGAAATCATTAGGAAGTACATCATTGACTTTACCTGATAGCATGCTAATTTAAATTTTACAATTCAACAAAAATTTTAACTAAAATAGCAGATTACACAATTGATTTATCTTTTAGTGCGTAATAAGTTAATGTTTAATTAAAAAAGGTGGCAGTACAGTATTTTCATTTAAAATAAAAAAGCTTTTTTATTTCCTGCCCCAGAAAACTATCTGATTTCAAAATTTAGCGACCAAACATTTTTACCCAAAATAAATATGACATTATTTTTTTTCTACTCTAGCGGCCAAATTATAACATCTGAGGCAATCCTCGCGAACATCTTTCAAGTTACTACAAGTTTGGTTCTATGAATTTTTGCCCCCCAGTCCACACAATTAAACATAATTAAATGTTTCTTTATTTTTGCGGGGAATTTTATCCCATGTAGACGTAATTTTAAAACTACTATAATATTTTACTCAGAACCTCCACTTTGCACATAGACATATTTTGCACAGTACCAATATCAATTAAATTATCAAACTTAAAAATTATCATGGTGATTTTCAATATCACGTATTCTTCTTTTGAAAGTGAGTCGGAACGAATTGCTATATCAAGCAACTGATTGTTTTACTTTGATTGTTATTTACTGACCTGGTCCTACGGCTAAAACATACGTCCTTTGATGTGTATGGTAACTTTAATATTTTAACCATTATTTAACATACTTTTGTTAGTAACTACTGTATTATTGTATTTAGAAGTTAGAAGTTTTTTTATTTGCCTTGACAGTAATTTTTTAGGAAATTAGGTAAATTTAAAGTTTTACATCATTAAAAACTGAAATGAAGGAATTGTAATGAATGCCAATATTACATTATGTATTTATCATTCATTGTATGTTCAATATTACTGGATCGTTATGTTATTCCCTGGAATTTCAACACAACTAATTGAAGGATTGTAACTGAATAGTATTTTTGTAAATAAAAGGGGTTTTTGGCAAGTTTTATCCACTTTGTTAATATTTCCAATTATTTTGTTTTAATGGAATTTTTCATTGTTTTCGATGATCTACTGCACATTTTTATGCAGTTTATCCATTTAATTTTTTCATATATTTATTTATACGTATTTTATAATTTTAAATAAATACTTATACAATACCTACATAATAAATTTATTCACTACTCCATTAACCTTTATAGAATTCGGGGGAATTAGAAAAGGGGGTTTGGGGAAAGAGTCTCTGAAAATATTTTCATTCCTTAGATTGAGTTAGTTGCATAAGTTCAAATTTAGGTTATTTCTGCAGTCGTGGGAGTTAATTTATGTTATAAATAAAATTACAAACTAATTTATTTTGCTATTTTGCTCATTTACAAACTCTAAAATTTATATGTATTCTGTTCATTATATGCGACTTAAACAACAATTAACGAATTTCTGGGCAAACCCCTGAGGGGGCATGGGGGCGGAGCCCCCATCGAGCCGTAGGCGAGTATTTCTTATATTCTATTAAAGAAAGTAATTAAATCCGCTTTCAGAGTACCATGATTATGCTTTCAGTAGTCACACATTATTAACAGTAAGTGAATTAGGAGATTACGAATAAAAAAGGTAGGGTAAAACCTATTACCCTAATTTGACCTTTTTATTTTACCAAACGGTGTTTCCTTTAACCATACGATGAACATTTCAAAATAAGTGGTAGGCCTAGTTCAATCACTTAATCGCTGTGTAAGACGCTCACTCTACCAGGGTGGACTTTAAGGAAAAACGAATGAAGATTTAGAGTAGAAGGGGTAAAGTTTTGTGTAGCTTTGTTGCTGCCTAAGACCGTTACCCTTATATAACAATAATGAAGCATTTTGCGTATTTCAGATTGCCATGAAAACAAACTTTTACGACTTGTATAGTCAATGACATTGCGTAAGTATTTTTAGAATTATTATTGGACAAATTATACATTTCCAAATACAAGTATATATTTTATTTCCGAAAGAGTAGACCGGAAGACAGTTGAAATGACTATGAATGAAATGAAAGTTCTTCTTCATGGTCCTTTCTTTCAGTTAATCTTTAATTAATTATTAATAAGAATAATTGAAAAAAGGGTTTGGTTTTGGGTTACGTTTGATCTGACAAAAATTTGAGCTTTACTAAAATACATGTAAACAAGTTTATTTTAATTTTTATAATGGACCAAATGGTGATGTTTATGTTAATGTGTTTAAAACCTCTTACTAAATAAATATTGCTAGATTTAAAACTAATCCAATAAAATAAACAAACAAATAATTCTATGTAAAAAAATAGAACTCTGTATAAAATTGGTTACTTTCTTTTTGTATCAATACCACCTTAAAAGATCAATTATTCATACATTTATGGAATAGCAAAGGATAAAGATGTATCCAGGTAATACAGGGTTAGGCAAAAGTCTGGACACTCCCGGATTACTTTTTAACGCGTTGCAGAAGGAAAACCAAACTCGGCACATGTTAACAACATGAAAAACTGCATTTTTTCATCAACTACACAACTTCGCCCCTGCCCCCAAAATGGGGTATTTCGGGGGCAACCCCAAATTTTAAAAAGTAAACCCCTATTGAGTGACCCCTCATTTTAAACGGTTTATCAAGAAAAATTAAATGGTGCAAACCGGAGGTCGATATCTCACCCCTCATCAAAATGGCAGCCATTTTAAAATTCGAGAAGGGTTAGTTGACATTTGTTAAAATTAAATCGGATAATAGCTTTTTAAAATCGATAGCTTTATAGAATCGATAATTTCTGGAATTATTTTAGAATTGAACCTTGTAGCATAAATAAACTAGCAGGTTCAATTCTAAAATAATTCCAGATATTCTCGATTATTAAAAAGCTATTTTCCGCTTTAATTTTAACAAATGTCAATTTACAAATTACATTTAAAAATGTCAAATTTTAACAATGTTCACTCAATAGGGGTTTACATTTGAAAATTTGGGGCTGCCCCCAAAATACCCCATTTTGGGGGTCGGGGCAAAGTTGTGTCTCTGATGAAAAATTGCATTTGTTGTGTTGATAACATATGCCGAGATTGGTTTTCCTACAGCAACGTGTTAAAAAAATAATTGGGGGTGTCCAGACTTGTACTTGCTTGCCTATCCCAAATTTTGAAATGGCTGCCTTTTTGGTTAGGGTGAGATATTGACCTCCGGTTTGCGCCATTTAATTTCTC
This sequence comes from Neoaliturus tenellus, assembly GCA_030545055.2. Taxonomy (NCBI): domain Eukaryota; kingdom Metazoa; phylum Arthropoda; class Insecta; order Hemiptera; family Cicadellidae; genus Neoaliturus; species Neoaliturus tenellus. Next base: position 75,968 of record JAQYXR010000043.1, on the reverse strand, counting down.
TTGATAAACCGTTTAAAATGAGGTGTCACTCAATAGGTGTTTACATTTGAAAATTTGGGGCTGCCCCCCAAAATACCCCATTTTGGGGACAGGGGAAAAGTTGTGTAGTTGGTGAAAAAGTGCAGTTTTTCATGTTGTTAACATGTGCCGAGTTTGGTTTTCCTACTGCAACGCGTTAAAAAGTTAACTAGGGGTGTCCAGACTTTTGCCTAATCCTATATAGTAGGAACATATGACCTATTAACAGCACATTTTTTCATGACAAAAACCAGCAAAATTTTTACACTGCATCCAATCCATAAAAGCAATTTCTATTACATTGAAGTTAAGGGTCACTACCAACGAAGAATGTATCTTTTAATAGGTTAGTGACGAGAATCTAGAAGTATTAAGGGTGGACTCAGATTTCAGTTCATTTACCGATTTTAATAATCAGAGATATCTTCTTTTTTTATTTTATTTGATTAATTATAATATAAAATAATAAATTTACTGTAACTTTGTTTTCGTATACGATTTTTCTCTTTTTAAATTCTAAATGTTTACCATAATTTAAAACTACTTTGAGAAGGCCAACTTAAATACTCAAATAAAATCCTAAACCAGTAATGTGAAACACAAACCTTCCAGATTAGATGGTCATTTAGGTCAACCATGTTGCAGAACGACGCTCAGACTCAGACTGCCACTTGGGAGCCAATAATAAGTCGGATGATCATTTGAGACTGGTTCTGAAGTAAAATTCCAATTGAGCTCGTTCCCTAATACAATCCATTAGTATATACATTATTAGTTGTTATAGAAATTAATTACTTGGGGGCGAGCATTTGCTCTATGAACGTAAACATACTTCGTAAGAATATCTGTTACAGAGAGTGTGCTAAAATTCTAAAAGTGCAAAAATTGGATTGTTTCTAATTAAGACAAGCTCGTCCCCTCCACTAGCTCGCCTTTTAGACTGTTTTAAAGTAGGCTGCACTCTGGTATATTTATTGAACTACAGGTTGAATCTGTAACAGGTGGATTCTCCTTCTATGGTTAACAGCTGATTTCATTGTTGTTACTAGTTCTTTGTTTTAAAGTTAAATCACAGTTCTACATCAGATTATGAATCATGATTGTAAATGTTTAATTCATAACCACCAATATAAAGTACGACTCAATTTTTTTTTTTTTTTATAATAGTGTTATTCCGTAATTCATCAGCAACTGGCTGCAATACAAAACCTATGTTTATACTGGAACACGAGGTCTGGACTTTGATGGTGAGTAAGCTGTTTTCATTAATTTATGTTTTAATTTTTAACTCCATAAGACCAATTTTAATTATTTTTTTAAATTTAAATTAAAGATTATAACGCACTATTTTTCCTGCTACAGAGACCTGCATATATATTTTTTATTGCATTACTAAGTTATTTGCAAAGGAGAAAATTGTCAGAGCCGTTTCCAAGATATGTGTGTACACATACATACAAAATAAACCTTACTCGTATTAGCTAATAGGAAACAAAGCGATAATTTGTTTAAAGAACAAATTAAAATGCAACATTGAACCATATGGATAAACTAAAACTATAATTCAGTGATTAGGGCTGAGGGACCTAAGTGAGGAACCAAGTTGGCCTCCTGCGTGCGTAAAATCATTATTCCTCTTCTCCCTTGATAAAAAGTAAACGACTACAGCATCAGCCGAAGTTCAGTGGTAAAGCTCCAAGTTATCACCCAGGTAGCAGGGGTTCAACTCCCGGTTTGGAGCGCTGCTATTGCTGCCGCGATTATTCATAGACGCATGTTTTACACACCATGGAAACTGGCAGTTAATATAAAATGATGCTGATCCTCTTTCCATTAAAAGACATACGATATTTGTTTCACACAATCAAAGGTCTCACTTGTAAGGTAGAAAGGTAATAACTACAAGGGGGTGCCACATGTTGGGCCATCAGGTCCCCCGCCATGTGTTGTGTATACAGGAAAAGATCTGAACAAGTCCTTAATTTAGCTGAAAATAAAAGATAATTTTTACGTGTATTGCTGATTTCCGAACTTAGTTAGTTCCCTTATTAGTTAATTTTCAAATGAATCCTTCGTATTTATTCAGTGTGTTTATTTTTTTTTGCTCATCATTGGCATCTTGTAAACCATGAAAGATGCAAAGAAGGTTAAATGTACAAGGAAGTGCTGAATTATGAGCTGCATAAAATGTTGGTTAAGAATCACATATATTCTATCAGCTTCGATCGCTGTGCTTAAAAACCCGTTTTTGCTCAGAACTAGTTTTCCTTATAACTCGTTTGTAAAAAAAATTTCTAAACAACTTTAAGGGAATCATTTTCTGAAATATAACGAAAAATTTATAATATGAATTCGAATCTATTTTAATATTGTTGGTGTTTGAAATTTTACTGTCAAGTCTCACCTTTTAAACACTAACATTCATTTATTTATACAAAATTTAAAAATATCACACATGTCATACTTCATATTAATAATTAGTTCAAGTCTATGAACCATGCTTTATAAGTGGGCTTATTACAACAAAAATTTACTAATGCCTGAATCACTGGTTGTTCGATTTTTGGGAAACAGATTATTTTATAAAATACCCCCGTCGCAGCAGACCTGCGTACTCAGCGAATTTCTAATGGAATTTCAGATTATTTACTATCCCAATAAAAACACCAAGGATCGAGTATGTAGGTTTGCTGCCATTGATTGTTGTTACAAAATCTATGTTAATCAATAAAAGTGAAGGTAAACACAAAATTGTATCAAGCTCTGGGATTTTTTTAATTTTCCCTATAAATCAGATGGGAATGAGTATGTAGGATTGCCACCATATGGGTTTTGTAAGCAAGTATAAGTTAAGCCCTATCTAAATAATGTGCATACCAATTTTGATGTAATTATGGCAATAAATAAGCAAAATATAGGATTTTCTTGATTTCCCATAAAAATAACATGGGAAACACATTTTTGGATTTTCTCCGTAACTAGTATAGTAATTTTAGATAAAAATTAAAAATACCATGTTTGTGTTTAAAGCTCTTTTAAATGGTTTCAGTTAAAATTGATGAATTTTGAAAATTGATGTCCAAAAATGCCAAAAACCCATTTTTGACCCTTTTGAAACCCCATAAAACCCCGTTTCCATAACCCGACAATGCTGGTTCGCGAACTCATGAAAATAGTCCTGGTGTTACACGTTCATACCAATTCATCAAAATCTGAGGTCTCCTTAAAAAGTTATCGATACCACGGACACATAGTTGGATATATCTATATTCGCTAAAAAACGACTTTATAATAGCTTAAACAATGTGTTTTATTAATTTACATTGATTACAAAAATCAGCTAATTTTTTTAAATAATTTGTATTGTATATTAGATATTTTAGATATATTAGATATTTTAGATTTTTTTGTATCGCATATCGTATTTTAGATATTTTACTAAAATATACGAGGGTCGTGTTTTTTTCAACTTCCAATAGGCCTTAATAAAAGATAAGTTCATGAAAAACGATAATATTACCACAAAAAAATTTGTACACTTACGGTTGCTTTTTAACTTAATCACAGAAGAGATTGAGGTACTCATCATATCTGTGGACAAGATTTTCAATACCTCTTCAAAGAAAGTTGTTGCCCGCCAATCATTCCGTATTCAAAACAAAAGAAATAAAATAAAATAATGATTTAATTTATTTAAAAAAAGCACAAGAATTCCAACATTTTTTAGACGAAGCGTAATGGTGAATTTTGGGGTTTCTTTAATAATTCTGTCTACTCGTTGAACCGAGCGTTTCGAATAATACAGCGAAAACAGCTGATTTGTCAAAAATCAAGATTATACGTTTTTATTTTCTTTTTTACTTTTATATTAAAAAATACTTTTATCCTATACTTTTATCCCACCCTCAAGTCCGCTTTCTATGTACCAGGATTTTGGTGATTCAGTGTCAGATTTAATTGGGCAGGCAAATTACCCAGATCAAATATTTATCTTGGGTGACTTCAATCTGCCTTACTTCGACTTAAATATTATTACACCAAGTCCTCACCATCAAGCCGGAGAATACTTGCGCGCTATGTCGTCCTCCCACTCCCTTCACCAGGTGAATCATATTCGTAATCACAGAGGTGTGACACTCGACCTGATTTTCTGTACTGACCCTGACATTCAGGTCAAGAACCCAATCGATCGCCTAGTTGGTGTAGATTATCATCATCCCCCTCTTTCTGCTACTGTGTGCAACCCAGGAAACGTCGCTCTCACCAACTGTTATAAAGGCCACAATTTGTGGAAATGCGATCTTCCAGCTGTATTTACGTCAATCCAACACACTGATTTGAGCTTCGTGGATTAGCAGATTTCAATTGATGACAAGTTTGATCGCTTGGTGAGCATCTTGGAGGACACAACTCTTCGTGCTTGTCCCATGAAAAGCTTTGGTACAACTAGTTTCCCTCAGTGGTTTTATGGAGATCTGAAGAGACTCATAATTCAAAAGAAGATTGCCCACAAGCGCTTCAAAATCAGTCTAGATCCAATCCATTACTATGAATTTTCCAATCTACGTGACGCATGTAAAGTGCTGTCCCGTCAATGCCACAGCGACTACCTATCCAACGTCGCAAACAACATGTCCTCAAATCCTCGAGCATTTTGGGGCTTGGTGAAGGCACAAAGGAAATCTCCCGAAATCCCACCCGTTCTCTACCTTGATGGGAGTGAAGCCAAAGATTCTTCCTCTAAAAGTGAGCTCTTCTCTGTCTTCTTCAATTCGGTGTTCTCCCCTGCTTCATCACTTACTTCTACTACTCATTACCCAACCTCCGACTTTCTCCACTCCATTATGGTTGGCGAGGAGGAACTCAAGTCGAAATTGGAGAATCTGGACGTCAAAAAGGGAGCAGGGATTGACAACATACCACCTTCAGTCCTTCACTACTGCCGTGACCTTCTTATAAAACCCCTTCAAACCCTGTTTAATGAGTCTCTTGAAAAGGGAATCTTTCCCAAGGCACTGAAGCGTGGATACGTCATAGTACTTCATAGATCTGGTGACCTCTCCAACATCAGGAATTATCGGCCGATAACCATCCTTCCTGTTATTGGGAAGGTTTTTGAGAATGTTGTTGTGGACAGACTCAATGTGCATATCTCCCCAATCACCCACCCCTCTCAACATGGCTTTGTCCGTGGTAAATCGACGGTCTCCAACCTTTTGCTTTTTCAAGAGTACGTCTTGGCTGCCTTTCGCCTGCGCAAACAAGTTGATTCTGTTTGTATAGACATGGCCAAGGCTTTCGATAAGGTCGACCATTCTGTACTCATATCAAAACTGGAGGGGTGTGGTGTGGCTCATCCCCTTCTATCATGGTTGGCTGACTACCTCCGTGACCGTCCACTCACAGTCAAGATTGGCCCCTCAGAATCAACCGTGTTCTCGCCGACATCTGGAGTTCCCCAAGGCTCCCTACTGGGTCCTTGCCTCTTTAACATTTTTATAAATGATCTTCTAGATGTGATCTCGGTGAACGCTCTGCAATTTGCCGACGATCTGAAAATATTCACCTCTATCTCTTCTGATGAGGATTCATGGAAGATACAGCAGAGCCTGTCGGCAATTGAAGATTGTTGTGCCCTCAATGGAATGTCGGTCAACCCTACGAAATGTTCCCTCGTCATTTTCCACAGGACCAAATCTCCAAAGGAAAGTCCTTATTTCATCTCCGGCATACAGATTCCTAGGTCTAACAGCATAAAAGACCTGGGTGTTCATTTTGATGAAGACATGGGGTTTTCTGTCCACCAGGATTATATCTGTAATCATGCCAGCAAGATGCTCGGTTTCATATCAAGATTCACTAAAGGCATTAATAACCCAGCTGCACTTCGTTCTCTGTACTGTTCCTTTGTCAGACAAGTCGTCGAATACGCTAGCCCTGTGTGGTCTCCCTACACAGCTTCTGCGAGGGACAGACTGGAAGCTTTGCAGCGGCGCTTCTTACGCTTGGTGGGCGTGCGTCAGGGCTTTGGCTACTTGGAGGCGCCGGTGGACGATCTCTCCAGGAATTTAAATCTTCCACCTTTTGCCCTGAGGCGTGACGTAGCTGATGTTGTCTTCTTGATAAAGATCCTCAACGGCCTTGTGCAGTGTCCTGACCTCTTGGCTGAATTCAACATCAGAGTTCCATCAAACACAAGATCCCAGGAGCTTCTGAGTCGAGGACACTACCACACCAACTACGACTACAACAGCCCCATAGCAAGATTCGTCAGGCTGGGAATCCGAGTGGCATCCGAATGTGACATCTTCTTCGACAAGATCCTGGTCATTCGAAGGCGGGCGCTGGACATTCTCTCCAGTTGAGACTCGCAGTTTAATTCAACCTGCACTTTCCCTCCTATTGTTGTATTGTTGTAGTGTACATTTCTCATTTCTTGTTCACTTTGTTTTTTTTTTGTTCTAGTCACCACCACATTGTTGTATCTAGCTTTAAGTCTGCATGTTTATATTTAGATTTAAGCTGTTTTTGTACATATACATATACTGCTGTACATAGCTCTGTAATCTCTCTGTATTATTTAATTTATTACTCTAGTTTCGTCCTATTTTTCATGTAAGTCTAATGTATTTTGGCTTTGCACTGGGTATTTATTCTAGTCAATTTTCTTGCATGTTTTTCACATATTTTTCGGTACTTGTCCATATTGCACAATTGTTTCATATTCGCATGTAATTTTGTATTATTGTATTCTTTGTAAATTGGCTGCTTGCCGTTGGTAAATAAATAAATAAATAAAAATATATTGACTGATTTCACAACACATTGTGAATTCACCTTTGAACAAATTTCCTTTAGGCATGCATATTCAGTTTAATTGCAATGCAAATCTGCTAGGTGTATTAATAAACGATTATTGTTAATTGGATTTACAAAATAGGGTTCGTCAAGTTAAGTACTAAAATTAGCTTGACAATTATAATTCATTGATGATGAATAGATTATTGGTTCTAGTTAAACTAATCAATATTCAGTTTTTTATGTAAATTTTATACAATTAAATGTATATAAAATCATCATCCTGATCCTGGTTTACTATGACAAACTTAATAGAAAATAAATTGTTGTCTTACGCCTGTTAGTATAAACAGATTCTAATTTATTGTTTTTTTCCAATTTTAAACTATAATGCCTCCAAATATGTGTATAAGAGAGTATAAAAAATAAAACTCCAATTTATTTGGAACTGATTAAGAAAATCACTTTAACTCAAATTAGTGAACCTGTTCACGTTTTACGTATGGTTTTCAGTAAGTTTTTATATAAGTAACTCCAATTTAAAATACCTATCAACAAAGAATTTTATTATTAATTGCATCGCTTAAAAATTGGCACAAAATCAGGGACAATTGCTTGACGGAGGGGGGGGGGATCCGTCGTATTGAAGTGACAGCCAATAACGTGCTTGAGTTGTCGCCGCGGCTCCATGGCCGCGCAGTACAACTTCCCTTGTAAAACTGTAAACTCTTTATAATGCATTTTATATTACAGAATAACTTATTTATTCTTACGAAATATTATCAAATTCATTTTACCAAACTATTCAACCTGCTTTTTTCTTTATGTCAAATAAATAGTCATTTTATTCTTTTAACAAATTCGTTTTTAGGCATCTTTCAATTAAGAAAATCAAATTCTATCTTTACTATCAGTGAAAAAAATAAACCTTATTCCACCTAAACATTTGTTAATCAATCACCTGTTTAGAAAACTCCCACACTTTACACAGTCAGGCTCAGTGGGCGTCCACCAACTGATAATATAATATAATATGTATTACAAGCTTTTTATTTTTATTTTGTGAGATTCGATACCAGGAGCATTTTACAACGTTTTGAAATTTATTGTCTAAACCCTGAACTTGTTACTATCGAACATCGACCTGTTTTTAAATAGCACCATTAATTAATAGCCCTATGACTAAATGGCAACTTGTTCAATACAGTAATAGAATTTTTTTTTTCTTGAACCAGTAAACTTTGTATTCAAATGCGAGCACTATAAGCACTATAACCACTCAGCAACTCAGACAGTTTGAACGTCTAAACGGTAATCAATTAGTTTTGAAACATGCATTGAAAGATTTTAAAGGTATCATGTATGAAGAAAGACACAATTAGGCAGTATATAAAATTATTTAGAAATACAGTGTGGTTGAAAAGTCCCGGAACAGTCTGCACCAGCTAAAAAATACATTGCAAGATATTATATTTTTTTGTAAGAAAATCTAAATGTGACACTTTAATAATAATTCCACGTACGTAAATTATCTATACTTAAAAGAGTATTTTAATTAGTTAGACTTTTAAAACTTCTCTAAGAAAGTAGCCTATACATTACACGGATTTCATTGCGGCATCTATGTAAGTAATTCTGATAACAACATGGCAATCTAAAAGCATAATATAAGGTATCCATGTCAAGTGGTAGCATTGCCACTAGTCACGACATAACATACCGAGCAGCCTCCCCCCCCACTGCTCATCGGATCGGCGTGCTGCAGTCTGAGGCTGGCAACAAGTGCATTGTTGCGGAGACGTAATCCAATAATTTAAACATTACTACAATAGGTATCGATACGCACATTAAGGTAACTCTTTACCTGCGTCCTTAGCGAATTACCAATGGCTCTTACTGTTTAGTCAAAATATACGAGGGCTATTCAGAAAGTAAAGAACGTTTCCGTCCTACGCTGTTGGGCCCGCGCGTATCGCCTATATATATATTTTTATAAGAGAATTATATGTTGACGTTATGTTAAAATAAAATTACAAGCAAATAAAAAATATTTAATTTTAATCTATTTATATTTTCACGTTTTATGAACAGTTAAAAATGTGCTTGGCGAGAGTTAAGGTGGCCAAACACCAAAGCAAACGCGAAGCGACAAGACGCGTCAAAATATCTTACAACTTCAGGCGAAGGTTGAATTTGTATGATTAAATGATTAAATATGATTAACATATGATTAAATGGAATGCTCACACACTGTCATGTCGCTGTAGTGAACGGACACTCTATTTATACATATGTTATTGCCTTCGCTTGGGAAGTCGTAAGATGTTTTGTCCCGTCATGTTGCTTCGCGTCCGTTTTGGTGTGCGGCCGGCCTTAAAATGCATAAAGAATGATAGGTTTTTAAATCTTAAAATGTTAACATTATTATGACAAATTCAGTAATAAAGGTTATTAGATAATTATTGTCAGAAACCTACATCTCTTCCATCCTCCCATTGTATTTTTTTATATTGGGAGTTTTTAAATTGAGGAGCCATGGGATCGAGTCATAGGAGGTTTTGACCAAATACTAGTTATTTATCATCACGTTTTAAGAACACTAAAAGATGTGCTTGGCGAGAGTTAAGCCGGCCACACATCAAACTTTCCCGTTGAAATGAATAAATGAAATGAAATCACATATTTATGAAAAGTGGAACATGCATAATTTAACAAATAACTGTTTATACATTGTTTGAGTTTACCGTGGACAAAGGTGCTACATTAGGTTTTGTTTGTAATGCCTATAAATAATCCAGTATATCATCTGACAATAGATGGATCACGGATTTCCTTTATGGCTTCCGGCATCCTGCATTTCAAACCTACAAGAGTGGCTGTTCTTGCAGGATCGAGAGAGAAATTAGTTAGTTAATAAGGTAAAAAACCATTATTTTTATAATATTATCTAAAGGAGGCTATTTAATTTAAGTGCTGATGAAAGTTGCCAAAGTATACACAGTTGATGAAAAGTCAGAAAATATCTTAATATTGTTAACATTAAAATAGTTAAATTTTCATTTTTACCTGACAACTTGAATAGGGAGCTAAGAAGCTACTTTTTTAACAAAAGGATAACCGAGTCAAAGATGGCAGCCGATCAAACTTCGAATTGGAATTGTATTGCTAAAAATATTAAATGCAATAACTTCTAACATAATCAACCTTTTGGGGTCGGGTTTGTGGCAAATGCCCAGAATTAAGACACCTTCAAAATTCCGTATGACAAGATAGTGGCCCATGGTGGCGATGAAGTTTTTTTCAAGAATTCCTTTAACTTTCTTTAAAGAGCGCCTTGGAGGATGCCTTGAGGGGAACTTCATCAGTCTATGTCATATCATACATCATTTTAAAGGTCTTTTAATTCTAGCTAATATGCTATAAACCCGATTTCAAAGGTTGAGTATGTCAGAACTTATGTTATTGCACTTTGTAATTTCAGCAATATGATTCCAATGCGAAGTGGCATATGACTCTTTTAATGTAGCTTTTAAAAGTGGGAGACCGATCTAAAGTGACGCCTATACACTGAGGATGGTCATTATGATTTCACCACCGTCGAGTAAGAGTTTAGCTTTTGGTTGTCCATTCTATTCAAGTGGACAAAAACACCTCAGTTTTGATTAGGTTCGGATTCAGCTTCCAGGCTCTAAAGTATTCACTGAGGGTCGTGAGGTCATTTGTTAGTGTTTCCTCGGCGTGTCAGAATGTTTTGTGCTTATAAGCCAGTGCAACATCATCTGCATAAACAAACTTTGAGGAGCTAGTGAAAGGAATGTTGGCAGTGTTCACATTAAACATAAGGGGGGCGAGCGCTAACCCCTGTGGCAGGCCATCCTTTAGTTGCCTAAAAGTACTTTCCCTGCGTCCCACACAAACTTGTATCATCCAGTTGGAGAGCCTCGAATCGAAGAGACGCAGCAGGAAAGTGCAAGGAATCAGGTTGTACAATTTAATGAGAAGGCCTTTTCTGAGCAAGCTGCAGTCAAATCCAAGAAAGAGGTAAGAGCTAGAACCTGGTTACAGCAGTTGACCCAAGGCCTAAATCTTGCTTGTTCTACGGGGATTGGCACCAAGAATATGGATGATTCTGTATTATGTAAACCTCTCGAGCAGCTTACAGCAAACACTGAGAAGAGCAATGGGGCAGTTCGTGTTAATTTTAGGCCATTGTGGATCTTTATCTAGCTCAAGACAGCTGTTTATTTGAATAGCAAGTAAGAGTATTATTATTAAGAATATAGTTAGAACGATATTGATTACAAGACCTATTGACAAACATAATTTTTTGTGTTTCAAATTACCTACAACAACAAATAGAAAAAATTGAATGTTAATTGTTATTGATTGGCTCCGCAAGGTAAAGTCGTCAAGCAATCTATTTTGATTTATTTGTTACGATGTGTGGCTAGGTAACATTGTTGCTGAACGCTTTAAAGAGTTGTTTGTATATTTGTTTTAACATCCAAGGTTTTAAGGGATCAACTTGTCAAAGCTAGGCTTAGACCGCCAGGCAAACAAGTTTGGACTAAAAAGCAATATGAATTAAATTGGAATTAATTTATAAATCCCCATGCAGTTAACAAGTTAATTATGATTATCCTTATATTTATGTTACAGCCAAAATACCTGTAAAAATGCTTACTACAACGGTAATAAGGATTTATTTTTTATCTAAACTATATTTCGTGTTTAAACTATTTGTTATGTTTTAAAGTATTCGGTAAATTAAATTAATTTTGTCTAAGCGAATGTTAATGGTAATATTAGTTTAAATTTGATGACTTAAAAACAATATTTGTTGATAATTGAACCAGGGATATTTGGCCTTCAATACTCTCATTATATGCCACTTACACTATAATAAAAAATAAAAAAACATATGAAATAAATTGTTTTTAAGTTTTACCATTTAGTAGTTCAAGTTTGCTTGTCATTTGAGTAAAATAATTCAATATAGATAATACATTAAAAATAAATAATGGTCTCTCAATGCTTTCACTGAGTCCAAAACTAAAAGAAGAAGCAGTAGAGATCTAATCTTGATCATTTCCTTTGTTTTTGTCCACCTCAAAGGTTCTCAATTACAGTAATTCCGCTGATTCTTGTTGAGCTGACCACTTGAGTTAAGTGAAAAATACTGCTCACAAGAGACATCTCCGTTTGCACTTTTGCTATGTAATGGATCTTCAAAATCGTATTCAATAAACAGAGTAAATAAAGTACTTATTTTTCCAAATCCCCTGACTTAAAAAAAAATAAAACTAATTGAATTGTTTTATTACTTCTCATTCACTACTAAATACAATATTTGCATGCGATTTTCTTTAAATGGTCATCTTATCCTTCTGATAAAACTTATACCAATCATCAATATTACTTTTTTTTACAAGATGACATTTTGAGATTTAAGAAAATACAATTTTATTTAATTAGATTCCAAAAATTTCGATTTAAATCTTTAAAATGCCATAAAATCACTTGAGACATTTCATCAGTATGGTTACGAACAATGAGAATATTATATAAAATATGTAATATTCAGTCATTTCCAACGGTTCTTTTAAACGTAATATTCAGTATTATTGTATTATCAACGATTATTCAATTGAATTGAATGATTGTTTTTAAATTGTTCTAATAAAAATCGCTTTAAATAAATATGGTAGTTTTAATTTTTAACTTAACTGTTAAAAAAGATCTTTTAACTTGGAAGCAATGTTTACAAATTTTCATACAAATTTTGAATAGTTGGACACAAAAAATTAACAATTTATTTACGACTGGTCTCAATATCGCTGTACTGTCTTGTCTATAATCTAGATATTCGAGAAGTCAGGGGTGTAAGTTGCAGGGAGGAGCGCGCACGCGACCTCGGACTTATCTTGATGTCTGGTTGAAATACAGACGAACAGCTCTGGTCTTAATTGTGCTCTGGTAACGGAGTATTTCCTGTGTCAAACAAAGCTGAAAGTTACTTCATTTTAAATGTTGAAGACATGTAAAAGAGTTTGCTCCCTCTACCAATCTGACTCTATTAAAGTTTATGCTGATAAGTTCTTGCCTGTTAATAAAACGGGATTGTCTTCAGCTTAATTATTAAGACTGGTATGACTATTGCCACAGATACACTAGTGCTGCAATTCAAGAAAAAAGGGTCTAATAGAGTTCGAAAATCAATGGTGGACCGGTTAACCTCTTGCGATAGAATCGGTGGTGGGCATATTGAACACCACCTGTAACTGACACTAGTGTAAAAGGAAATGTTCGGTCTTGCTACTAAACTGTATATTATACCAATATTCTGGTATATAATTTTTTTTATAACACTACGTGCATTTTACTTATACAAATTGGTAGCTGTAGGATTAACAATGGAGTTTTGGAAATTTTTAATATGATATTTTGGCTTGTCTTTGGTTCACGAATAATACTTGAAAAGGTCCGTAGAGAGTTCAGGGACACCCTGTATATTGACTATCTCTGTAACAAATAATATCTTTGCAGTTTCTTGAAGAGCTGAATAAATCTGAGAATTAATTATTTTAAGAAGACGCTTGTTTGAAGCATATTGTTCAGTTTGAAGTTAAGTTTAAGTCTCTCTCGTTGTTTTTGATTTTTTTATTTTAACGAATTTTCCTATAGGGAATACGCTATTACGGTAGTAGCCATGGTAAGACCTAAGCTTAGGGCCATGTTACCTCTTCATTTTGAGGTACCCAGAATCCAAAACACCGTTCGTTCATTTTCATATATATATACACATATATGTGTCCGTAGTACTGATAACTTTAGAAGGGGACCTCCGATTTTGGGGAAATATGGTATGAAGGTGTAAGACCAGGCCTATTTTCATAAGTTCATGAACCAGCATTATCGGGTTATGAGAACGGGGTTTTATGGGGTTTTAATGGGGTCAAAAATGGATTTTTGGCATTTTTGGAAATAAGTTTTCAAAATTCAAGAATTTTAAATAAAGCCACTTCAAAGAGCTTAAAAAACAAACAATTTAGGATTTTAAATTTTTATCTTGGCTAAAAAAAAAAATTTTTGGAGAAAAGCCAAAAATAGGTTTCCCATGGTAATCTTATACGAAATTAACAAAACCCTTCATGTTGTTTAAATTGACATAACTTCGTATAATTTGATATGTACATTCACTAGTTAGGGTTTAACTGATATTTGCTTATAAAACCCATTTGGCAGAAACCTACATACTCATCCCAATGGAGTTTATAGGGAAAATTTTAAACCACCGAATATTGCTACAGTTTGATAACCTTACCTAATCATTACATTTCCTAACAACTAACATTTTCTAACAATATCCCAAGGCAGCAAACCTACATACTCATTGCTATGGTGTTAATGGGGAAAATACAACATCTCACATTCCTTTTTAAATTCGCTGATTACGCAGATCTGCTGCGACGGGGGTAAAGTGTATTTTTATTGTATCTACGCCAGTAGCTTTTTTTAAAGTTTTGGCGGGGAACAGTCCAAACCCCGATCATGTTACTATCTTAGGCCGGTTCCTACGTGGGCGTCAGATGTGACGCGGCGAGAGTGACTTAAGCGAGGCCAGCAACACGCTTGCATCGCTATAATGTTATACATTGTAAATTGTTGTCGCTCCTGTCGCCCACTAAGAACGCTCCAATGCTTATACATTTGTTTGAAATTTTGTCGCTCTCGTAGCGTCGCGTCTGTCACCCACGTAGGAACCGGCGTAACATCGACCAGTCGTTAGAAAGCATCATTAATTAATAGCCCAATGACAAATGGCAACTGGGTCAGGAAAAGAACCTTTCAAAAGCTACTAACTTTTTCAGGATCGAACCGGCAACCTTTTGGATTCGAAGGCGAGCACTATAACCACTAAGCTACCAAGTCAGTTAATTGTTCTTATTGTTTTTGTTGTTCAAGTATTATTTATGTCTTCCCCAGGTTCCCATTATTGTTGCTATTTATTTGTTATACATACCTATATTTTTTACTTCTTATTATTGTAATCATTGTTATTAATTGCTATCAGTCTTATAGGTTTGTGTTTAGAGTATGTAGGTTTGTAACAATTATCCAATGAATATTTACTGATATTGATATATCAATAACATTTTTTAGCCATCTGGACTGTAAAAAATTGTATAATGTTGTACCCGTTGGAAAAATATATAAATTAATTAATTAGATAATGCAGTAATCAATGTTGTTGTTTTTCAGTCCTGTAACGTAATAAGAGAATTGTCGTGAATAATGATTTATAATTTTTTATCTTTTTCCATTTTACTTTCCATGAAAAAGCATAATTTGAATAAAGAAATCCCAAAAAATGTCCAGGTTTGATCTAGATAATTCATTACAAATAAAACCTGAATTAAGTAAATTACTGCAGAGCAAACTTTAAACACACGTGCCTTTGATGAATCGGGCACATCGCTCTGAACAGGTTCCCCTAGTTTTAGCGAATTTCCCATAGGGAATAAGCTATTACCGTAGGTCTCATGGTGAGACCTAAGCCCGGGACCATGTTACTTTTTCGTTTTGAGGTGCCCAGAGACCAAAAATAATAGTCACTAAAATTTATATATATATATATATGTATATATATATATATATATATATATATATATATATATATATATATATATATATGTATGTATATATGTGTCCCTAGACACGATAACTCTCGTAAAAATGGTCCGATCGACACCAAATTTGGTAGAGATGTGTAATCCTACTTTTATTCGGATGAGTTCGAAAACCAGACATATCGACCTACCGGAAGGGGTAGTTTTGGGGGGTTTTGTACCCCAAAAATGGGTTTTTTGCATTTTTCATATGTAAATTTTAAAAATTTTAACCACCACTGGATTTAGCTCAAAAAAACACAATTTAGTATTTTGAAGCTTTGCTCTATCTCTACTGGTTACCGAGATATTACAAAGTCTAAAGACAGTACATTGTCTTTTGGGGCTCCAATGTTAATCTTATGGAGAATAAGGATGTGTTAATATTTCACTTATTAACCAATATTTTTGGATGAAACTTGGTATTTAGCTTCATTTGGTTGAGATTCATTCATTTAAGGTAAAAAATCTTGGTTTTTGTACTTATCATGGCAGCAAACCTGCATACTCTTTTCCCATGTTAATCATATGGAGAATAGGCAAACTCTTTTATTTATGGACAGATATTGATGAAATTTACTATATGGCTTTATATGGTCGAAATAAATTTTTTCTATGCTAAAAACCTACTTTTAGTGTCCCCCATGGCAGCATACCTGATTTCCCTTTATTTATCTTAAGGAGAATAGTCTTATTTCCCTATTTATGAGCACGTGATGAAATTTCGTTTACAAGTTTAGCTGGTCAAAATTAATATTACTAATTTGGAAATTCGCTGAGTACGCAGGTCTGCTGCGACGGGGGGTATTTAAGAATATCTTTAGATACTGATTTAGGCCATGTTGATCAAATTTAATTTCCAAAACTTATGATACTATAAAGTGGGCTACCTTGGAGTTTAGTACACAAGAGAAAATTATATTTCTCTTTTTTATGTCCAGTGATGCAACTGATACTGCATAGTTTTTTATTCTGAAAACATAGTTTGTTTTTGTGCACTGCGCTAAGAAATCATTGTATCAGTCAATTGCATTTAGAAGAATTAAATTTTTCGAAGTGATTTAGTCTTTTTGTGTCGAGCCTGGTGTTTTGTCCTGGTCCAGTATATACAGAGTAGGCGCCGGATACATCCGGGCCGGGCTACATCCACCCGCAGTGCGGCGCTCGCTTCAGTTCATTGTCTCAGGGAAATTTACAACGGAGCCCATGACAAACGGCGCCGCTCATCCGGAAATCTGCCAGCCACCCATGCATCTTATATTGCTTTGTTGTTTTTATTGTTTACTTCAAATTCATATACTTCTATTTTAATTGATCGTTAAATACTAAATACTGTTATTACTGTGATTTTTGTCCTTTCCCTTTCCCCCTAGCTAGCTAGATTTAGCATAACATAACACAGCCCACAAATTATCACGCCTAGATTTTAGTCACTGTTTAAGAGACCGAGAATCGTCGATTAAACACGTAGGTATGCAATGCACAATTTTCATGTTTCGTACGTTAAGGTATTTAACGTATGCACAATTTTATCGTAGTGGTAAATATATTTTTAGAAAAAAAAATTTACTCGTTATTCAAGGGTCGATCAACTCCAACTCCATTCTAAACCAATGAAAGATCATAATTATATTGCACACTCATGATTTTGTTCGATATGTAGTTTAAAGTTAAAACATTTTAACATTCTCGTTGTAATATGGAACAAGTTTGAAGAGCCCAAGTTAAGAGATAGGGCTGAAACACCAGGGAAGGAACTTTACGAGTTTATGTGCAGTTGTTAAAGCGGATGTACAACTTAACTAACCGTTAAACTGTATTGTGCATACGTTCTGGGGCTCAACAATTGAGTTTAACTGTAAAAAAAGTTTAATATCAATAGAATATGGATATCTTTTGTGAATTAAAATCAATCATAACTAACTTTACATATTTTATAAAGAAAAATACCTTCCTGATTTTCAACAGTCAACATAGAAAAAACCATACTTGTTTTAAAAAGATAGTTTAAAAATTAAATGAACATATCTATTACGCTTGGCTGGATGACGTAACAAGAGATTGGGGGTTTATTTTAAAATCATCTGATATTTCATTTGTATAATGTACGGATAATTTACCATTGCAGAGATCATTTTCTATGAAATAATGTTGGAACATAAGTCATAATTATATGCAGAGAAACAAATACATTTAACACAATATATGAGACTACTAGGTTTACAGAAAAGTAAAGTGACAGAATAATAATTCTACTGAAACTTGTTGTATGAAGTGATAAGATATCTACTTAAAAATTATGTCTGAAATAAATATTTAAGGATTAAAATTATTAAACATGTACGATATAAAAACAGGTATTTAGCAAGCTGTTTCTCACTACATAAAATTAAAATGTCCTCTCAGATACCTAAACTTTATTTAAAGTTGGAAACAGAATACTACTGGTACTTATACCACATTTGCTAATAGTTCGTTCATAATGTAAATTAAATTTGCCAACTTATAACTTTAAGAGTACATTTTAAGCACGCAAACTATTTTTTGAGTTTATTTTTTTGTGTTTTTACATTTTGAGGGTATGGACGACAGAGTTAATTTTTAAATCTTAAATGTAAGAGTAGGTTTGTATGTTAATCAAATTAAAGGTCTTTATCAATTATTATTAAATCTTTAATTATCACTATATCACAAAATAGTGATATAGTTATATCATTAAAGGACAATGCAGCGAACCCGACCTCGCAAGCATGATCATGTAAAAAACTGAAGCTAATCAAATTTTACATTAAAATAAAATTTTCTAAATATCGTCCTTTATCACCTTCTAAAATCACTTAAATATTGTCCTTTAGTTATTCTTAAGGTAAACTTTAAAAAGTATAATAATATACAATATTGTATATTTAATTGTATACAATATGTAATAATATTATTTATTAAAGTATATATATATATATATATAATATATTGATAGAATAAAAACTTTAGTAATGGCTATAAAATAGTAAAATATAGAAACAATACTGTATACAGGGGTCACAAAAATACGAGACTGGCTATTGATATTCGTATTCTACACATTAAAATAAATCTAAAATATTTATTAAATCATTTTTTATATTGGCTTCGCTTATAAGCTTATCCCCATTTTTTACCCTTAATAATTTTAATTTACGTAACAGATAATTGTATTAAGTTAATATTTTGCATCAATATATATCATAGCAGTTATTATTTTCAAGAAAATTGTTTTTTCCGATGGGTATTTTTGAAATGTAGGCCGTTTTAAATTTTTATACTCAGATATCTCAAAACCGGTCATTTTAATCAGAGTTTTAAAAGAGACAACAGACTTGGTAAATTAAGTTAATTAACCAACGATACCAAGTTTGTAACGATCTGACAACAAATATCGGGGTTATTGCGATTTATCTTCATAAAAACATTATTGGGATGATAACTAATGCAAATTAAAGCCATTCTAAAAGAAAACCTGCAATAATTCTCTTTTATGTAGTTAGACCCTTACAACCATGGTATGATTGGTGAGGTAATTGATTTGTACAACAATCTTGTGTTAAATTTTTTTTTATTCACCGGTTGTGAAAAAATTTAAGTTTTATAATTTTAAAATGGCAATCATTTTGAAAATACACATAAGAAAAATAATGTTTTTTCTTGAAAATGAGAATTGCTGTGATGAAGATTCATGCCAAATATAAACTTAATACATTGATCCGTTATGAAAATAAAACTGATTAGGTTTAAAAAACTAAATGTTATTTTCTAATAGCCAATTGTGTTGATTATGGTTGATTATTTGGGCTTGGGGAAGGCGATTCGGAAATGGCAAAGCATGAATTAATAAGTTTCTACCGGATAATTAAAAAAGTGCATTCTTCTGTTCCTTGTCGATAGAACTTCCCCCTGAAAATGTGTCAACCGATAAGCGGGTGATGACGATGTCGAGGCGCCGTACAATGCTGATGAAACACTATCACAGGAGTCACTAGGCAAGCTCATACAATGCTTGTTTGGCAGATCAAGGACCTATTGACAAAACATGTTCAATAGAGCATGGCTCTCTGCTGAGACATGTTCAGCAAAGACCAGTGCATTTAGCCACGCACTGTGACACTTGTCAAGGCCAAGCCATGCGTTTAGTCTTGCTGAGGGAATATTCCCTGGATGTATAACGCGCAAAGTTCAAAATTATACACCACATAATATTATTTTACTAATAAACTGACATTAGTGGAGGTGAAAGGTTTGCTTTGCGGTTGATGTTGGAGACTCATGGATTGTTCGTAACATTTTAATGTTCCGGTGATTTTTGTTTCGTCACGTACGTGTTATTGTACGTGCTATACGTGGAAGACTTGCATTACTAGTGTTACTTAATCGTTATCATCTAATCCCAGGGCTCTCCGTAAACAAACTTAAATATAACCTTTTTAAACACAAAAACGAGTAAAATAAAATATTCTTCAATAATATATATATATATATATATATATATATATATTAAAGTTGAACGACGTTTTGTTTGTAATATTTCGATAAAATGGTCAAAACAAAAATTTAATCAGATAACATTGAGCAAATTTAAAGGTTTTTATAATTTTTATTCGAATATGATTAAGTTTTCAACAATGTAGTTCTGGAATTGTAAAATAAACAGATCGGTTGTAGTTCCTAGTATTTACAATTAATTAATTGTCAATGCACTTTACTTTAATAGTATTAATCATGTTCGGTGTATTAAATTTAAGGGATATGATTTATTAAACAATGAATAAATATCAGGAAGGCCGAAACGGATTTTATGAATCGAGACGATAGGCAGGTGCACCACTGCCTCATCCGTCAAGATTGCCGTCAACAAGGTGCTCGAAATGCTGTAGCAAATTCAAAATAGGTCAGAACAAATATTGAATAAGTTTTATCTTAAAATGTAATTTTTTGTGTTGATATAAATGATCTTTTATAGAACTTTTATGTTGTGAAAAATCTCTTACTTGTGTGTAATCGCTTCAGTATACAAAAATCTCTTTTGGACGAAAATAATAAAAGGCATTAGAACAGAGTTGTAATGTTGCGTGATTCCAAATCACGCAACACTACCATGGATCTTCTTCTTGCACATACATCCGAACTTTATGGGAACTTTAAACAGTCTTGGGTAAAGTTGAAGGTTTGAAACAAGAGGATATAGCATCGATTAAGGATAATATTAAAATAATAACCTCGAAAACTATTTCTCTTGAGCCCAGAATTGTTATCTAGGAAAACAGCATCGCTGATCTTGAGCGTTCTTAAGACTAGATCAGGCCATCTCAATCCCGAAGAAATCTATGGTGAGTTCAATGAACATATTCGGCGTGCTAGTAACGTCATAGTGTACAACGTAAAGGAAGTTTCCATTACACACGTCAATGTCAAAGAAGAACATGAAAAAATTAGTATCGACAGTTGTAGCCTCGATGAACAGCTAGATAGACAAAAACCAAATTAATACTTTAAGACTGGGAAAGTTTATGAGGGACAAAACCCGCCCTCTCAAGGTCATCTTGCTGTCTGCTGAAGAAGCGAGGAGGTTTTTCCAAAACTTTTCCAAAGATGAAATTAAGACGATGGACCCAACTCTTGCTGATTTATCCATATCAAGAGACCTTACACCTCAGAAACCTAATTATTTCAACAAACTCCGGGAAGAACTGAGGAGCCAAACCGATGACGGTGAAAAGGATGTGACCATTAAGTACTCGAATGGAATTTCATCGATAGTGAACGTAAACTCTCAAAAAAAACGACCAAACTGCATAAGCCCTTCAACTCTTCGTATCTATTTTCAGAGTATGAATGGGCTTAGGAATAAACTTTTAAGCCTCACTGGGAATCCGTCCGGGCCAGGAGCCTTGTTGCTCTTCAAAGAGAGAACGTAGGTTTCCAGCTCCTCGATTGTGAAGAACGGAACGTCCTCTACCCGTCCGAAGCCAACCGGCGGTCGCTGTGGATGTTCAGGAAACAACGCAGCGACGATCCTCCCCACGATGACGCCCTCCATGATGGAAGGTGGAGAGCGGGCGCCGAGTTTCTTTGTTACAAGTTCGTAACCCAGGCCCCATGGGTCGGAGTCAACGTCGTCACGAAGTCTCTTCCAGCTGTTCGCATGGTTCCTGTTGATGGCCCGGCGAAGAGAATTTCTCGCATTTTTATAGGCCTCCGACTTACGAACTCTGTCTACGGGAATTGTCGCTCTTGTGGCGACTCGTCGAGTTCTTAAACATGTTCTTCTGAGTTCCGCAATCTCTTCAGTCCACCAGGAGACGGGTTGTTTGTCGCGTTGGGGTTTTCTTCGTGGCATAGACTACTTTTTTAGTAAGTATGTAATGTATTATTCAAAGTATATCAATTAAAACTTAAAAGGGTAACATAATTTTTTTCTTATGTATCAAAGTTCAAAAACAACCATTTACCCGTATTTTAAAATTTTGAAAAAATAATGTAATAGACTTTATCTAAATAAGTAACAAAATATGTTCTTATAAAACTAGGGGGACCTGTTCAGCACAATGCTATCCATATCGGATACAAACAGAACCGCCTAAACCTATTAAAAATAAAACAGAGTTCTATACTAATGGTAAACCTAACCTTTGATGGATGTAAATTACAAGTTCGCGTTGACGTGAGGGTTTCAATTTGCCAGCGGTGCCTCCGTCTCAATGGCTGTAATCTTGTGCCGAGCGGTGAACACGCCAGCTAACACTCCTCTATGAAATAAAAATAATCTTGAATAAAAATTACATTTGAGGCAAATTTTTTACATGATTTTTATAATGATATCAGTAGTATTTGAATGATATCAGAGTCAAAAAATGTACTAAGTGTGTCCTTGTACATATTTGTATTTCTGTATGTGCTGCAATCTTTAAATCTGCAAATCTTATAAATTTTCGTAAGCACAGAAAATTTTAACAATTAAAATCTATAAAAACTACGTAATTATCCCTTCGATAACTCGAAACATTAAATATCTACCAAAAGATACAAGATTCTTTGACAATCATTTACAATTATAGATGGAATTGTTTAAATGATTTATTCTTATAAATAAATTATTATATAATACCATTTTGTTGGATATAAAATATCTTTTTAAAAGGTTTCCATTTAAATATAGAAATTGATGGATACAGAACACACATCACATGAAAAAAAATATGTGCCCGTACAGCAAAACGGTAACCGTAATGGGCTCTTCTAACGGCTTATGTAAAGGGATTTGTTTGAGTGTCGCACAGAGGCGTGAACATTTCCTTCTTAATGTGTGTTCTACTTAATCCTGATGTAGGGGAATACACTCATTTTCCATAGGAAGGTTTTTGTTCTTAATATGGTTTGTTTAATATGAGGTTAAACATTTTACATCAGTGGTGTAATGTTTGAAATAGTAACACTGCATAGTTAACTATTTAGCTTATACCATCCATATTTCAAGTGTATATCTCATGTCCTGATGTAATATGTTGTCTGACCTTCATAGGTGAGGCTATTTGACGAGGGCAACCTTTGCCGGAAGCGCAAGTTTGTCAATGCAAGGGCAGGCCGAGCGTGCCGTATCGCTATTGACATCGCTTGGCCGAGCAGGTACCGGCCCTTCAAACGTTAAGTTCGGCCAAAGAACTTTGCTGTGACTTTTGGTCCTGATTTAAGACGTCTTGATTTTACTGTTCAAAGAATACTACTGGGAAATGTTGTACAGGCACTCATTAAGGTAACTGCACTTGTAATGGACTATGTAAGAATACTACTGCAAGTGGTTTATATTACAAGTCCATTTGACTTATGTTTATGATTTATTTTGAAATACCGGTAGATCATTAAAGACTTGTCAAGGCCGCATAATTTAGCGGGAATGCATAAAACAAACTCGTTATCTATATTTTAAAGATAAACATATTAAAGATGACTAGAGATCGCCTCCTGATCAAAATTTGACAAAAATTTCAGTTGATCTGGACCCAAGAAGCTTAAAAACATTGTTTATCATTCTGCACGAAATCATCCTGTTTTTTGAAGTATTACCTAAAGCGTTTCTTTTTCGTCCTAGAACTGAAAAATCAACTGGAGAATTTTTAGGTCCTATGACTGAAAAGTCAGCTGTTTGCGAAGAGTTATTTATGAATTTCCTATGAAGAATATAGGAATTCAAAGTTTGTTTATAAACAATAGTAGTAGTAAACAGTGGTCCTTTCATGGGAGAAAATAATCCCGATTTGATCTTGGAACAATCAAGAAAAGTGACGGAAGAATTGCTACCTGGTAAGTCAAGAGGGTTGTATGAAGTTAAATATGAAAAGTTTGTGAAATGGAAAAGTGACAGGAATGTAAACGTGGTGAATGACTATGTTATGCTGGTATATATAAGTGAGCTTTCTAAAAACTACGTCATCCACTCTCTCGCCTAAATTCTCAATGGTTAAAAGCTGTTTAGCGCTGAAAGAAAAGGTGGATGTATCAAAGTTTAAGAAAAGTGTCGCATTCCTGAAACGTCAAAACGTTGGTTACGAGCCTAAGAAATCAAACGTTCTAACCAGTAAAGAAATAACGAAATTGTTAATGTAAGCTCTAGATCAGACATGGCTGTTGACCAAGACAATATTAGATTTTGGAAATTGTGGACCATATAGAAGGGATGATTTGTTCAATTTAGAAATTTACGACGTTCATGATAATGGAACATTTTTAGTCGTGTTCATTAGGGGGGAAAACCAACGTAGGGAGAAGCTTCACAATTACTAATGACGATTGCCCTTTTAATCCCTGCGACATTTATCGGAAATACAAAAGTAGTGGGGTTTGGTTACTTTCAAAACGGAAGTCGTGCCAATTGCCAGCCGCTGCCGGCCAGCTGCCATCGGCCAGCTGCCAAATCAGTCGCTGCCGTCATATGCCATGCCATATAGCTTTAGGTGGGGAGAGGCTAAATCAAATGAAGGGGCGGAGAAGGGGTGAGGAGATGGTGTTAATTTTTGAAGTAGGAGTTAGTGTATAAAGGAGAGGGGATAATTGCTTCAAGGTCATACGGAGGGGGTTTTAAAAAAGACTGAACTCTAAGAGTTCAGTTTATCGGTGATCATCATACAGGTCAGTCGAAACCGACAAGGGATTGAAGAATAGCTTCTACATCATTTATTGTTGTAGAAGATACATCTGGAACTTGTACAGGGTTCTGAGGAGTTGTTGAAGTTGAATTTCTAGAAGGATTTTCCCTTGGATGAGTTGTTGATGATACTTCATGAACTTGAACATTTTCTTGGTTGGTTTCCATTATTATTGTAGTGTAAATTAGAGTGGAGATGTTGTTAGCTGAAGAGCATAGAAGATAATGAAGTAGGAATTATTGTCGGGGCCCTTATATAGGGAATGGTGGGGGTAAAATAAAAAAACTTGTTGAACACAGTCGATAGGTGTAACAAGTTCTAAGTTATTTAAGTGTAACATAGAATGTAAAATGTCGTAAATAAAACTATCATCAACATTAACCTGAGAAGTTGTTGAACAGTATAATGGGTTAAAACTGTACTTCTTCCTAACTCTATTTAAATTAGTTTTACACTTTGAAATTGAAGGTTTAGAAGTACTTCGTAATATCTGTTGTGTTCGCAAAAGCTTTAATTTTAAACATTGTGCAGTCATTATAATCGATGTGTTAAGTTCAGAAGTTAAAAGAAGACTGAGATATAAAATGAAGTGTAAAAGAAATTGAAACAGAAAGCCAGAGTAGTAATTTTATAGGTTAGAATTTACAAAGGCTATTTCATGGATAATTCTAACCTCAAACCTAGTAAGTGAAGTAGTCATAACATAAAACTAACGAGAGATGATGACCGAGCGGATGCGAGGCAATGAATGTTTGTAGCGAGATAAACTACCCACCTTTATAGAGGCAATAACTCCAGCCAGATGGCGGCAGATGGCAAGCAAATGACTGGTTGACCGACTTTCACTTGAGTAGTAAGAGAAGTAGGGTTCTGTGTCTATCCCTACTCCTTGGGGTCAATGACCGACCGGAAAGGTCAATGACCTCCCCCCCCCCGAAAAAATGGAGCCCCCCTCCCCCCCCCCTTCCCCTACTCTTTCCCCCACTCCTTCCCCCACTCCTCCAGGTCAATGGCCGGTCACCACCGGTTGTTGACTTTATGTGGTGAAACCAGACTAAATATGGCAGCTGCCATGGATAATTCTAACCTCAAACCTGCTGCGCATGCAACAATTTCTCTGGATCGGAATGAGTCTATGCTATGCGCATGCGCCTAGTCTTGTATTACTCACTTTAGCGCTACTGCACATGGATAATTCTAACCTCAAACCTTGGTTTTGTGTTGTTGCGCATGCGCCGCTCCCAACTTCTTTACCTTTCTTTTATAGTGCTGTGAACTGGACTGGATTGAACACTGTACTGGAGTGAAACAACTTCCCCCACTCCTTGAAAACCCGAGGAGCGATAGGAGCTATACCTTTGCTTCAGTTGCCAACAAACTTTCATAGCGAAAGGTTGTTGGCGACTCAGCAAGAAGTTTCAAATATATAGTAGGCCTATATATATTTGAACTTCTTCTACTATGTTGCGTTTTTTAATGCAATGTGGTATGTGTGTGTGTGTGTGTGTTTAGTTGTAAGGTGTATTTAATTTAAGAAATAATTTGCGCATTGCGATGTTAGTTATAAGTTGGGTTTAGCATTAAGGTGTATTAATTTTTAAGAATAATGATGGTATTTAGCATTAAGGTGTATTAATTTTAAGAATAATGATGGTATTTGGTTGTGTTGAATTATTTGGTTTTTAATAATGATGTGTTGCTACTAATAATTTATGTTTGTTTTGTGCATTTGTTTTGCCTTACAGCTAGATGTTAGGGGGTAGATTAACTGTAAATTCAGAAGTTCAGTTGAACTTCATTTAAAATGGGTGGGACATCCGCAAGTCGGACTTTTTTTGCATTTTGTTTAGGAATATGATGGGTGGGATTAGTTTGGGTGGGGTTAGAGTTGCGTTTCTGCATTAACTGTTCCAGTTTCCCTGAAATTAATGGTTACGCTTTGATGCGGACGGGAAGTTACGCTTTGATGCGGACGGCCCAGGGACCTCCCTTGCAGAACGTAACTAGTGGGTTGGGAGTGGGAACCGCTAGGCAAACAGGGTGGTGGGAACAGTATTACTGTTCCCATCACCTTGGATCATTATAAATCTTGAATGACCTTGACCCACTTTCGGAAAGGTCAATGACCCCCCCCCCCGAAAAAATGGAGCCCCCCCCCCCGAAAAAATGGAGCCCCCCCCCTTTCCCCTTCCCCTTCCCCCACTCCTTCCCCCACCTCCTTCCCCCACCTCCCGGGCCAATGACCGGTCATGACCGGCTGCTAACCCCTCTCATTTGCATACCGTTATAAAAGCCGAGCCAGCCGCGGCCAGTGTTTCATTCTGATTCCAGACGTTACGCTGCGAACTTAGAGTTATAACCATGTCTTCTGTACCGACTACTACTTCTACTTCGACTTCTATTTCTACTACAGCTGTTCCTGCACCTAAGAAAACTCTTCGCCTCAAAAACCTTCCTGATTGCTACAAGAACCGACTTGCATCTCAACCTTCAACTTCTAGAGCTATTCTTCCGCCAACTAACACTTCTAGACTTCGTAGTATTTTTTCACCGCCTTCGCCTTCGCCTTCAAAGGACTCCGCA
This sequence comes from Neoaliturus tenellus, assembly GCA_030545055.2. Taxonomy (NCBI): domain Eukaryota; kingdom Metazoa; phylum Arthropoda; class Insecta; order Hemiptera; family Cicadellidae; genus Neoaliturus; species Neoaliturus tenellus. Next base: position 48,727 of record JAQYXR010000043.1, on the reverse strand, counting down.
CCACCATCAACTACTATGCCGCCACCGCAGAAGCCAGTTCATCACTATCCTAATACCCCTTCCGTTGAAACCATTGTTCATCGTCTTAGCACACCTATTATCCCACTATCACCATTGCCTCCTACCCCACCACTTAGTACACCTAAAGATCATACCTATCACAAAACTGATTCCTCTCAATCTGCTACTAAACCATCTCCTAAATCAGCTCCCAAACCAGCTCCTAAACTTACTCCTAAACCTACTCCTAAACCCGCTCCTTCAGAGCAATTTCAATTATTACAAGAAGAGCGTCGTAGGGCATTTAGCCGTCCCACTACTTGCCCTGAAATGCTTACTAGGGGAATTAAGAAAGGATCACCTTGTGGGAGGAAATGTGTAAAAAACGAAAGTTTTTGCCGTGTACATGTAGTAAAACACATTTCTGAACCACAAGTGACAGAAACCCCCACTGTTGAATACCAATCCAAAATTATTGGTGTGAAAGGAAATAGGCTTAAGAGAGGTTGTGTCTATTTTTTTGAAAGTGTTATTGACAACGAACACATTTTGGCAACTTGTAACGGCTTAAGATATAATATTAAAGTGATTGAATCCTTGCGCAAAGAGAAATCAGTTTATGAGTTAGACTCTAAAGACTATCTCCTCAGACACAAACTGGATGGTATTACAAGGTGGGGGCGTAGCAAGTAAATTCACATAGCTTTTTCCAAATTATTGCTTAAAAAAATACTGGGGGAGAAACACAACGCGTTATAGCGTTGTGTTTCTCCCCCATTATTTTTTAACACTCTAAGTCTCGTGACCTACTTTCATGTGAGTAGTGAGTAAAGGATGGTTCTGTGTTTGTCTGCATTCCTTCGGGTCAATGACCGGACCTGAAAGGTCAATGACCCCCCCCCCCCCCGAAAAATGGAGCCCCCCCCCCGAAAAAATGGACCCCCCCCCTTCCCCCACTACTCCTTCCCCTACCAGTCCTTCCCCTACCACTCCTCTGGGTGAATGGCCGGTCATGACCGGTTGTCTACTTTCATTTAACCGTTATACTAGCTACTCCAGAGTCTTCATTCTAATCCGTGAGGCCACTGCCGCAACATGCCTACTCTATTAGAATTATGTTTGCGACAGATAGTTTCAAATATAGTGTTGGTGGAACTTGCATTTCAAGATGCAAACCTTCCACTAACACTACGTCAAGAAGTGTATTCTTTTTATAGGGAAAATTTTGGAGTTTTTCATTACCTTAAGTATAAATTTATGGATGGAACTAATATGTGTCCAGAATGCGGTTCGGCTGCAATAGGAAATGGAAGATTGGATTTTATAATAGATGGTGGAGTTTATGAATACAAATCTTACTTGTCATACAAGTTTATCATCCCAGAAGAAGAAAAATGCGATATTTGTGCACTTAATTTGTACAAGTTTATACAAGCCGATCCTGCTGAAATCCATTTGGAAAACAACATTGAAGTCCCTTATTTTTTTATGCCTTAAGCTCCATAGCAGTCCACCAAACCCAGCCAAACGGCCCTTTTCAGGGCCACCTAAGACTTAAATTTAGGGATGTAAGCTATTTAGCTTACATGCGACTTAGCAGAAATAAGTTCTGGTACATGGCTAGTTTGATCCGTGTAGTAGTAAGCAAAGGAGGGTTCTGTGTCCATCCCCACTCCTTAGGGTCAATGACCGGACCTGAAAGGTCAATGACCCCCCCCCCCCCCCCGAAAAAAATGGAGCCCCCCCCCCCGAAAAAATGGAGCCCCCCCCCCTCTCCCCCACTCCTTCCCCCACTCCTTCCCCCACCTCCCGGGCCAATGACCGGTCATGGCCGGCTGCTAACCCCTCTCATTTGCATACCGTTATAAAAGACGCGCCGGCTATGGCTAGTGTTTCATTCTGGTTTCTTCCACCACTCTTGTTGCTTCGCCGCTCTTGTTGCTTTGTTCCTGCCAGTTTTAATATCTTTATTTTTAAAATGCTTCCTTACTTTAATGAAAATTTTAATCCTTCAGAAAATGCAGATGTTTTTCAACCACCTGAAGATGGTTTCCAACATCATGAAGAAGATGCTTTCCAAGAACATGAAGAAGATGTGATAGAAGACATGGATAATAGCAGTGAAGATGAAAGTGAAGATGACAGTGAAGATGAAATTGAAATTAATGAACAATTCAAAGTATATTTTATAGAAACACAATTTCCTTTTGATGTAGTTGAAAGATTTATTTTTGAAGCACATAGATGGCTAAATTTAGGATTCAACATTATAATTGGTTCACCTATTGTCTACAATAACAGTAACTTCTTCCTTCTAACTCCAAATGATCGAGAACAAATTCTTACTTGGCAGGACGATGTGATGAGATCATACGAACTGAACATTGGTGTTGGGTACTTTGTTGCAAGAGTGGCTTAATAACCACATTACCCTTCCCCCACCTCCACCCTATCCCTTCCCAATCCTTATTCCTTCCCCCTCCCCATATTTAAAATTTATAAAAGTGGGGCTATGAACCTTCAGGTTTCTAGTCTGTACTCGCACTTTGTGCCGTGAAGTACATCTCTTGTATTTTTTTCTCCACCTTTTAAAATATTATTTGTTTGAAAAAATGCCTCCTAATGTGAATTACCATTTTAATTCTTCCGAAATTTCCGATGTTTTTGTACAACCTGAAGACATTTTAAATAATGGTAGTGAGAGTGAGAGTGAAGACGATGATGATTATAGTGTTGAACTTAGTGAAGAACGTAAAGTCATAGCAATTGATCCACAATTTCCATTTGATACAATAGAAAAGTTTATGGTTGAAGCTAATAAATGGTTAAATTTAGGATGTTATATACGAATTGACTCTTTTATATTGTATGGTGATAGTCATTCTTTACTTGTCACACCAAATGACAGAGACCGCATGTTGCAGTGGGCACAATCTATGATGGAGTGCTATGAACAAGGTGTAGACACTGGTGGCTATTTTCTTGCACAAGTAGTGTAATAACAAAAATTACCTTTCCCCCACCATACACCCTATCCCTTCCCAATCCTTATTCCTCCCCCCTCCCCATTTTTAAAATTAATAAAAAGGCGGGCTATGAACCTCCAAGTTTCTAGTCTGTACCTACACCTTGCGGCATGAAGATGCTTACCAGAATTGATGGTTTTATAGCCAATGATATTAATATATGGAGTTTGATAACAAACTTACGGATGAAAATTGAAGAAAAAATTATGGCAAACAATGAGCTAGGAGTTATAGTTTTTGTTTCATTAGTAGAACATTTTGAAATTTTGTATAGTATAAAAGTAACAATTAACAATATTAATGAACTATTTCCTTGGACAATTTTTATTCGCAATAAAGTTGAAGAGCAGAAAATTATAGTAGATGTGACAGCAATGAAATATAACCTAGATAGAGAAGAATAGATATAAACCCCCTCCTATTACTTGGTTTTGCAAAAATAGTGGGGGTAGGAGTATATATAAGACTAAGTAAGCAATGCATAGTTTGTTATTTGAAGTAAAAGAAGTAGTAAGGAAACATGTTGTCTAGAGATACTCCATTTATTAATTATTCTCAAGTTAAAGATGTTTTTGAAAGCACAAATGAAATACAGGAAGAAAACATAGAGGAAAATTATGATGAAACTGATAATGATTCTATGATGGAAGAGGAAGAAATGGTACAGATTGAACAAGAACTATTTGAAGAAATGATAAATGATAGTGATGAAGATATAATTAAGGAAGCTATTGAAATATTTATATTGGATTCATCATTGGAATCACCCATATCACCTTTAATGTCTTCTGAATCTGAATCTGAATTGGACTAAGGTACCCCCACTATTTTGAAGAAGTAGTGGAGGGAAAATATCCCCACCACAAGTTAAAAGTTGGTGGGGGAATGTTTATAAATGTGTTAAATATTTGTGCAGGAGATCAGTCTTAAAGAGACTAGTGACCGAAGATGTTTCGTAAAATACCTTTTGATCCTTCATACTACAATCTGTTTGATATACATCGTTTTCCAGACATTGAGGAGAAATTGTACAAGAAATTTTGTTCTCTACTGGATAAACCACAAAAACTACCACCTAATACTTTTACCTACAAGCTACCTATCATGGACAAGGACGATGTAAGCAAAATACCATTGGTTCAAGTCAAATTTTTGGAAGAAAAAATTCTTGTTTGTGTGAGGGAAGTATTTCACAATGATTATTCAAAAAAATTGGCTTTCAACTTTATTCAAGAACATGCGGGATCTGAAAGAGAACAGTATCCCGAACCATATTACAAATATCTTTTCGAGAATGGAGCGAGTGTAACGGTAGAAATAACCATTACATTAGTATAACTCTCCCTACCATTGACGTCTCCCCACCATTGGCATCTCCCCACTACTGACTTAAATTTGATGGATAAATGTGTTGACTATCTGTGTAGAAGCTCACTCTTCAAGAAATTGTTGATCAAAATGTTTCATCATGTACCGACTTCTTCCTTCAGGGAAAAACAAAGATTAAAACGACTAGAAAAAGAAAGACAAGACCGAGAAGATATGAAGATGGAATTCAATAGACTACAATTTCAAATACCAGGAATTGAACTTGGAGCACCAAGATTGAAAACTCTCCACCTGGAAGTTATATCAAATTTTTGAAAGTACAAGTTGAAGCAAGAGATCTAAAATTGAAAAGATTAGAAATGGAAAATCGAGAATTGAAGAAATTAATATCACACATGTCTGGTAATACAACTGTTCAAGAAGGTGAAGAAGAAGGAAAAGAAATTTTAGGAATCTAAATTATCAGCACCCCTTTTAGAGAATAGGGAATAGATCACTTTGTGGTAATGTAATAACATGCCGCTTAGTGATCTATTCCCAGTTCTCGCTTAATATCCGATGACCTTGACCTACATAAAAGTGGTGGGGGTAACAGCATATAAAGAGATAGTTATGGATATAACTTTCAGTACAAGTCTAACACTATGGACAGCTTGTTAGTTTTGTGTTTACAACAAATTATCAATAATGGGTTTCTTTACCGTTGTATAATAACATCAAATACATGTGAAATACCTCAACCAATTCGTGAAATGGTCATGAAATTTAAGAAGGACAATAGTGGATTTGGTATTTATCTTGCTTTTATTTTTGAAGATGGAACAAAAATGTGTCATGATTGTGGAAAAGCATCTGTTTTAGACTTTGAACAATTTGAAGATGATGGAGGTAAATTAGTTCACCTTGTAAAAGGCCAAGTGATGAAATTTGAAACAGTCAAGAAAAAATGTAACATTTGTGCACAAAACTTGTTTGAATTTATTAAGTATAGTGCATTAAAATCATGATATCCCTTCTACATATGAAGAAGGTGGGGAAGAAAAAGAGTGGGGATTATAAAGTGGTGGGAGAACTTGTATAAATGTAGGCTGTTTGAAGAGACTTTTAATATTGTTGCAGCATTTGTTGAAACAACATGCAGTTCGAAGTTTGCCATTTTAAAATTAAATATGAAGATTGGAGCTCTGTTGCAGGATTTGTGAAGTCTAAAGAAGATAATCAAAAGTTGCTAAATGTACATTGCTATATTCACAATGAAGAAAGTCATGACAAAATAATGGCATATTTAAACACACCTAATGTAACATCAGAAAGCTCTGCATTTATAAAATATTTAAAAGAAGAAGATTTGGATGTGACCTTAGAAGTTTGGTATCTAATTTAAATTATTGTGGTGGGGGAAATGTAAAAGTTATTGGTGGGGGAAATGAGATAAAACCAGCAAAATTGTAGAACAGAATTCACTCTATACAACGATGGAGCATCCTTCCACAACACCTGTATTGGCATCTGTAGATTGGCATCAAAATTATCAACCAAATACTTCAAGTTCAAATTGTTATGAAAATCATCAGCCTAGCACTTCAAATTCAAATTGGTATGAAAATCAGCTGCCTAGTACTTCAAGTTCAATTTGGTATGAAAATCAGCAACCGGCCACTTCAAGTATAAATTGTTATGGAAATCAGCAAACTACTACTTCAACACAAAATTTCTATGAAAATCAACAGCCAACAACATCAACTAATTTTTGTACATCAGTATTTAAAGTATCAAAACCCCATTCGGATTGTAATAAGTTAATATCAGCTCAATCAGGAAGAATCAGGAAAAACACATACATGAGAGAAAGATGCAAGAAAGAAAGGATAGAATTTACAAAATTACAGTTAACAGTTCCCTCTATTAAAGTGGGATGTACTAGAATACAAACTTTGCAAGCAACCAATGCATATTTGTTGGAATTGTTAGAAAGAATTGAAAAGTTGGAGAAGAAGAATGAACATTGTAAAAAGTAAACACTCATTCCCCCAAGAAAAACAAAAAAAATAATAAAATAGTAAAATGAAAAAAAAAGTAGATGTAGAATAGAGAGCGAGGAATAGATCACTTTGTGGTAATGGACTAACATGCCACTTAGTGCTCTATTCCTCGTTCTCGCGTTATATTGGATGACCTTGACCTACATTAGTAGGGTGGGGGAAATTGAAAATGGTGGGGGAAAGTGTATAAAGGACAAGCCTACTATAGAGGAATCACTCTGAAAGTAAACTTGTCAGAAGTATGGACTTGACCACAAGCAAAGAAAAAGATAGAAAGCAAAGATTTCGAGAAATGGCTAAAGTAAGAGAGTCAAGAATAAGGTTGAGATTTTACAAACTACAGAGATTGATTCCTGGTGTTAAGTTAGGAGAAATAAGATCAAGAACGGTAGACATGGCGGCTGATTACATCAGTTACTTACAATCGGAATTAATGATAAAGGAAGCAAGAATAGAAGAGCTGGAGCACAAGATAAAACAACATATTGAAACATCGAACAGTGAACCTATAAATTGTGTAATAAAAGAAGAAGATGTAAAAGACTTAAATTAAACAAAACAAAAAAATGAACTTGGACTTTGGTTATTGATTGGACACTTCTTAGAGAATGGGGAATAGATCACTTTGTAGTAATGAATCATCATGCTGCTTAGTGATCTATTCCCAGTTCTCGCTTACTCAAAAATGACCTTGACATACTTAGCAAAATATCATATAAGCCGGATCAAAAACAGTTATTCCTCATTTACTGGAAATGGCTCCTGTGGACAACACCGATTATCCAAGGAAATCTATGATTGAAATATTGTATAAAATTCAATTAGAGGATTTAAATATGGAAGAAGATGAAAATAATAGCGAAACTTCAGAAGTAGAAACTATAAATGATATGGATGTGGATGTAACAACATCAGAAGAAGAAAATGCCAATGATGTGGAGAATGAAAATTTGGATATGGATGTAGTAATATCAGAGTCTTCGTCATCATTTGAATATGAAGAAATACATATTGAAACTCCAATTCATATAGAGAATACTAATGAAGAATCTGTTAGTAGAAGATTAATATTTTGTCCAAGACGTTTGTTTTCTTCTGAAAGTGAAGAAGAAGAAGATGAAATAGTAGTGGGGGAACTATTATAAAAGAAGGAAAGGGAGAGCTCATTTCATTTATTGGCGAAATTTTGAAGAGTGAACACCACCAAACATGTATCATTGCGATAAATGTTTGGAATCGTTTAATGATGATATTCTGTTAGAAATACATAAGGAACTAATTCACAACAACATAGAAGAACAAGAAGAACAAGAAGAACAAAATGAAATAACAGCAAGACCTACAACAACTTTACCAAATTTACAAGTATCAGCTTTACCCGGAAAGGTAGTAATGCATCATAAGATTCAAAATGAAGATTTAAACTTAGAAGAATTTATTAGAGAAGCAAAACCAATCATCAGTAGAACTTTAAAAGAAGAATTAAAAAGATTGAATTTTCTCAAATTTGGATTACTACTAGAAGCTATGTTTATAAATGTACAAGAAGAATTATCACCAAGAGGATTTATAACTAAAAATCAAACTATCATAGGAAGTTCAGACATTGATTCAATAGTTGAAAAATGTATAGAAGAAATATTAACTAAAATTCAGGAACATGAAGGACGAGGATCAGGGTGGAGTCTTATAAGTATTGAAGGATTAAATATAAGAGTTCATAAACATGGATATGGACTAATGGGATCTAGTTATATTCGTTTACCAAAATAATTGAGGATACAAGATCATGTGTTAATGTGAAAAATCAAGATAACGAATGTTTTAGATATGCGATGACATGTAAATTTGTACCAAATCATTGTAATGAACCAAACCAGCACTATGAAAATCAAAGATATAGATATAACTTTCAAGGAATTAGTTATCCTGTATCACTAAAAGATATATCAAAATTTGAGAAGAAAAATCCCGGCACATCTATTAATGTTTTTGGATTAGATAGTTCAAATAAAGTTTATCCTTTACGTATTGCTAAAGAAGAACTAGCAGATCATACAGATTTACTACTACTAACACAAGGAGATGTATCTCATTATGTGTATATAAAGAAATTTGACTCTCTTGTTAATAAACAACTTTCAAAAATCGAAACAAAAAGCTGATCTGCAAAAGATGTTTTAATTTCCAACGAGAAGGAAGACAAGGAATGGAATGGTTACAAGAGCACAAAAGATTATGTAACAATAATTATGAAGCAAAAATTATTTTACCTTCAGAAAGCAGAGCATTTGTTACATTTCAAAAAGTTCATCATCAATATCGTATCCCTATAGTTGTATATGCTGATTTTGAATCAACACTAATTCCTATAGAAGATGAAAATTGTGAAGCTAGAAAAAGTGTCAAATATCAAATGCATAAACCAAATAGTTTTTGTTTAATGGTTAAATCAACATTATCAGAAGAACATTTAAACCAATATGGATTAACTTCAGAACCTCTAGTATATCGTGGTGAAAATGTGGAAACAATATTTCTTGACCATTTATATTTAATAGCTGAAAATGTACAAAGATTATATACAAATATCATACCAATGAAACCGATGGAGGAAGAAGAGGAAATTCAACATGAAAATGCAACTCATTGTTTCTTATGTAAAAATGAATTTACCATTGACAATTATAAAGTTAAAGATCATGACCACCTTACAGGTTATTACAGGGGTGCTGCTTGTAATAAATGTAATTTGAGCTATCGTTTACCACTATTTATTCCTGTGGTTCTGCATAACCTCAGTGGGTATGATGCTCATTTTATAATACCTGAATTAGGAAGAGACGATGGTTCGATAGATGTGTTGGCTGAAACTTCAGAAAAATTTATAAGTTTCTCTAAAACAGTTGGAAATGTCAAATTAAGATTCTTAGACTCCTACCGATTTATGCCGTCGAGTTTGTCTAAACTTTCTGAAAATTTAAGGAAACAAGATTTTATTGAAACAAAGAAGATTGTAAGTAACGACAAACTGGATCTCGTACTTCGGAAAGGTGTTTTCCCATATGATTATATAGACAGTTTAGAAAAGTTTAATGAAACATCACTTCCGCCAAAAGAAGAATTTAAAAGTAAACTATACGACATGGACATATCTCAAGAGGATTATGATCATGCATGTAAAGTATGGAATGAATTAGGATTTACAACATTGGGAGAATATTCAGATTTTTATGTTAAATTAGATGTAACTTTATTATGTGATATAATGGAAGAATTTAGAAATACGTGTTTTGCAGCATATGGATTGGACCCTCTTCATCCAAACACTTCACCTGGACTAGCATGGCAAGCCATGTTGAAAGAAACAAATTGTAAATTACAACTTCTTACTGATATAGATATGGTTTTAATGTTAGAATCAGGAGTTCGAGGGGGATTGACACAAAGTGTAACCAGACATGTTAAGGCTAATAATAAGTATCTGCCCGATTATGATGCATCAAAACCAACAACATTTCTAGGTTATTTCGATGCAAATAACTTATACGGATGGGCAATGTCAAATCCCCTTCCATATGATAATTTTAAATGGATAGATCCAGAATCAATTGGAAACATAATGGATATACCAAAGCATGGTGAAACTGGTTACATTTTTGACGTCGATTTTGAATATCCTGAACATCTTCATGATCATCATTACGATTTACCACTTCTTCCAAAGACTGAAATTTCCCCTACTGGAAGATGGCCAAAATTATTAATGACTTTAAACAATAAGTCTAGGTATGTTGGACATTATTGGATGATACAACAGGCTTTAGACTTGGGATTAAAAATTACAAAAATTAATCGAATACTACAATTCTCTCAATCTTGTTGGCTGAAACCGTACATCGACAACAACACAAGAAGAAGAGCTGCTGCTACATCAAGTTTTCAAAAAGATTTCTTCAAACTGATGAACAATGCAATATTTGGCAAGACTTTAGAAAACAAAAGGAAACATAAGAATATCAAATTAGTAACTGATCCAGTAAAATTACAGAAACTAGTGCAACAACCAAACTTTGGTTCATCCGTAATTATAAATGAAAATCTTGTCGTCATTTCTATGAACAAAAAATCAGTTCTATTGGATCGTCCTTTATATCTTGGAATGTCAATATTGGATATTTCTAAAACACACATGTACGAGTTTCATTATAAGAAGATGGTTAATTATTATGGAAGAGATAACATTGGTATTGCATATATGGATACGGATGCACTTATTTACTGGATTAAAACAAATGACATGTATGAGGATTTACGGACCTTTGTATATAAAGATGATTTTGATTTTTCCGATTATCCTAAGGACCATCCAAATTACGACTATGACAAAAACAAAAAAGTATTGGGAAAATTTAAAGATGAAACAAATGGTGTGCCGATGATGGAAATTGTAGCATTAATGTCTAAACTCTATTCATTTCAACTGTACATAAATGAAAGGAACGAATATCAAGTCACAAAAAAAGCTAAAGGAATAAAGACATCTTTCCTAAAGAAAAACGTACAGTTTCAACATTATAAAAGATGTTTGTTTCAAAATGTTGAAACAACTGCAACATTTAACACTATTAGAAGTTATAATTACCAACTTTTTAGTGTCAAACAAACAAAGTGGGCATTAAGCTACAAAGACGACAAGCGACATATTTTAGAAGATAAAATTAATACTCTACCATTTGGCCACTATTCCTTAAACCCTATCGACCAGTAAACCTATTCTTCGTCCTTTACCTTCTTCCTTTTTCCTTTCCGTAAAAAAGAGGGGACATGGCAAGCCCAATGCCATGTTCCCTCTTTTTTACACTAATATTAAATGACCTTGACCTATATTTCAACTATATATAAGAGAATAAACCATTGTATGGATCAGTATTTCTACAAACAGTGTGCAAGCAACACTTTAAGATGGAAAGTGTAAAGGATAAGATTGTAAATGAACTACATAAACCAGCAAGAAGAAGATTTCCAAGAAGAAGTACAATCATTAAAGGAATGAATGATCTTTACCAAGCTGATCTTATTGAAATGATACCACACAGTAAATTAAACAAAGGATTTAAATATATTTTAACAATTATAGACTGTTTTACTAAAATAGCTGATGCTTTACCATTGAAGGACAAGACTGGTAAAAGTGTTACCAAAGCTATGGAGACAACAATACAAAGAAATAAATTTAAAATTAAACATTTACAAACGGATGATGGAAAAGAATATTTTAATAAAGATTTTGGAGCTTTGATGAAAAAATATAAAATAAATCATTATTCTACAAATTCTGAAGTTAAAGCTTCAATAATTGAAAGATTTAATAGAACATTAAAAGGAGCTATGTATAAACAATTTTCAAAACGAGGATCATATGTGTGGTATGACATATTACCACAACTTATAAAAGAGTATAACAACAAATATCATCGCACCATTGGAATGAAACCTATCCAAGTAAACAGTGCTAATGCTAAAATTGTATTACAACGCATCAAAAATAATACAACACCAAAAATAGAAAAGTTACAACCAAAAAAGTTTAAGGTTAATGATAAAGTTCGTATAAGCAAATACAAAGGTGTATTTAGTAAAAGATATCTGCCAAATTGGACTAATGAAGTATTTACAATTTATAAAGTGCAACCAACTATACCTGAAACTTACATTTTAAAGGATAATAAGGGTGAATTACTTCAAGGTGGATTCTATGGACATGAGTTGTTAAAATCAACAGTTGGTGGAAAAAGTTTTACAAAGGAAAAAGGATATGGTTAAAGTTAGGTGGTTAGGATTTGATAAAAGTGAAGACTCTTGGATTCCTTCAAAAGACTTGGTATAGTTATTAAATAGCTCATTATGTGTTTAACCTTTAAACAAGATGGAGATTGTACAACAAAAAGATCGATTTAATATTAATAATATTGATGAATTGACAGTTGACAATAATAAGTTAAATCATGGTAAACATGGTGAATTACTACCAAATACTATAAGATGTTTAATAACTGGTCCTTCAAATTGTGGAAAAACTAATGTTGTCTTTAACCTTATAACTAATCCTAAAGGTTTACGCTTTAACAATATATATATTTTTTCAAAATCATTGCAACAACCAAAATATCAATTATTAGATAAAATACTTGCAAGTGTACCTGAAGTGAATTTCTACAAGTTTAATGCTAGTGAAACAATAATGCAACCAAGTGAAGCAAAACCATTTTCCATTTTTATATTTGACGATGTTTCTTGTGAAAATCATGATACTATAAGAAATTATTTTGCTATGGGAAGACATAATAATATTGATAGCATTTATATTGGTCAAACATACAGTAAAATTCCAAAACAACTTATAAGAGACAATGCAAATATGTTGATCATCTTTAAGCAAGATGAGACAAATTTAAAGCATATATATAATGATCATGTTAATGCGGATATGCCATTTGATAAATTTAAAGAAATGTGTGGTAAAGCATGGAATGAAAAATATGGATTTCTCGTTATTATGAAAGAAGAAGATATTAAAAATGGTAGATATCGTATAGGATTGGATAAATTTGTATTAATACGTTGAACTACCTATGCTACATCTAGTAACACGTTGAACTTCACAGTGTAAACATGGTGAATCAAGAAAAACTATTAAAAGAAATAAAATCACTCAGTGATTCTATTAGGATAAAGAATCGTGCATTAAGGATGGGTTTAAGTGAAAGAGAAGAATTTTTAGAGAATACATTTAAACCTATCACGGAACCTTTAAAACAGATATCAGAAACTATTGGTAAACCTCGTTATGAAGGAGATGTTTTACTACCAGTTTCTAAACAAGAAGTACAAGCATTAAAAAAAGAAGATGATGATGATTCATATACAAGTGCTAGTGAACAAGAAGAAACAAAAGATGAAGAAAAATCAATTGTTGAAAAGGAAGAACAGCCAATACCTGAAGCAGAACAATCTATTCCAAATTTAACTCAATTGAGTAGTGATATATTACAACATGGACCTCTTGGACGAAAATATATAATGAAAATGCTACATGACATGAAATCAAATCCAAATTTAAGTAAATCACATGTATATGGAGCAAGAATTGATGGAAATGAATTGAAAATTGGTAACTCTAAGCTTGAAGTAACTCAAGACGATTATATCATTATTGGTGATCATAGATATAAAGGAACAAAAGGATTATATGAATTAATTTTTAAAAATATACCAATAAAATATTCAGCAAAAGATTTAAATACTTTTAAAGAAATTTTACAAAATACTAACGCTCATAAAAGAAACTACTCAAAGGATGCAATGATTAATCGTTCACGTGCAACAAAATATAATATTGTTATAAAAAAATTGTTTCCCCCACGAAAACTACCAACATTACGTACCACACCGGCTGTGAGACAACCATTAAAAAGAAAATCTTTATCACTTATGGATTTATCACTTCTTGAACAACATGGTAAAAAGAGTAAAGGAGATACTTCAACATCTGGTAAAGGATTAATGAAAAATCTATACAATACAAATGTTATCTACTACAACGACATCAATAAATTAGTTGACAGAATGAGACTATTGCATGAAGCTATGGAAGCCGGTCATACTGGTTTAAATAATGAATGGGTGGCTCTAGTTGATGAACTTAAAAATCGTGGTATAATTGTATAATTGTCCGCAAATATAAAGAAGTTACAAGTATAAGATGTATCAGTTCTAACATGAGCGTCGACAAGTTCGGACGCTACTCCGCATTAGGAGTGCAAGTTGGAGAAGACAGAAAAAGAAGCGGATTACCGCAAACACCTGAAGGTGACTATAACATAAGTAATAAACGTTTAAAATTAGTTAAAGATCCAGAAGAAGATACTGATGGAGCAAATTTAAAGACAGTAAAAGAAGCTACTTCAACATCATTGAAATTACATAAGAATACTTATGATGTTAAATCACATAGATTAATTAATGTTGGTAAACCAACTGAAGGTTCTGATGCAATTACTAAAGAGTACTTATCATCTGAACTTTCAAATACTTTAAAATTGCAATGGGGTAACAACTTAAAAGATGGACAAACATATGATGCTGGAAATTATAGAATAACCAACGTGGGAAATCCCAAAAATGATAAAGATTCAGTTAATAAAGAATATTTACATTCTATAATACCGGAAAAAACTGAACATGGATATTCTTTTTATAAATTTATTATAAATGACATTGGATACCCAAAGGAAGACGGTGATGCTGTAAACCTAAAATACATCAAGGACAACTGTATTTTACAAGATGTTAATGAAATCGATTGTCATGGTAAAACATTGACAAATGTAAAGTTTGGTTCTCAACCAAAAGATGCTGTTACTATGGAACAATTATCTAAAGAATTAAAAAAGGAAACATCCAATTTTGTAAAACATGAAGATGCCGTGTTAAAGCGGGGAGATAAATTTATACATGGAAATGAAAAGTTTAATTTAATGCAAGGAAATAATGATGAATGGGATGCAGGACGTAAAACAATAACAAATGGAAGATTTGGTATAAAAGATACAGATGTACCTCTAATGGTGCAAACATTAATTGCTACTGGTGGTACATTAGGTACATACAATGGTCGTAATAGAAGAATAAAAGATATTTATCCTGGTTACGAAGAAAATGATTGTGTTACAATGAAACAAACAATAACTTGGGATAAACACTTTGGGACCAAATATGATGCAAAGATGAAAAAAATAATTAATATTTTACCAGGTGAAGATTCAAATGATGCTGCTACTATTGGACAAGTCATAAAAACATCAAAAAGTGATTCAACAG
The DNA here is from genome assembly GCA_030545055.2 of Neoaliturus tenellus. Taxonomy (NCBI): domain Eukaryota; kingdom Metazoa; phylum Arthropoda; class Insecta; order Hemiptera; family Cicadellidae; genus Neoaliturus; species Neoaliturus tenellus. The sequence goes on along the minus strand of JAQYXR010000043.1, from coordinate 33,447 downwards.
CTTACACATGTAATGATAAACGTATTATGCAATTACATGATCCTCAACATCCAAAAGATGCTGTAAATTTAGATTGTTTAATAAGAATAGTGGGCAATTTACTTATTGATACCCATAATCATATAGCTAGTACAACGAGTCATGTGATAATTCAACCCGATGAACGGGAAGCTTGGATTAAAAATAGAATTATAAATCAATATATAATTAATTTCAATAACTAAGTGTTTAAATAGAAAAAATTATACATAACTTATTCATTTATGTAATGTATCTTGTGGAGTAAACACACCAGTTTATATAAGACTACATAATGAAGGCCGTATCACTCAGTCATCATCAAGACAGCAACAAGAGAGGACGTGGTATAACTTCAACTGCGTTATCCCTGCTTAGACGGATACCTATTGGTGCTGTTGTAAATCGAGCAATAGACGCTTTACCATACGAATTACATATTCCTGGAGGTTATCAATATTGTGGACCTGGAACTAAGTTGGCAAAACGTTTAGCAAGAGGAGATCCTGGAATTAATAAATTAGATCAAGCTTGCAAACAACACGATATAGCATATTCAAAGTTTAAAGATTCAACAAATAGATCAATAGCAGATAAAATTCTAGCAGAAAAAGCTTGGCAAAGAGTAAAATCAAGTGACGCAAGTATTGCAGAAAAAGCAGCGGCTTGGGCAGTAACAACAGCCATGAAGACAAAAGCTAAGTTTGGTGGTGGAAGACGACGTCGCAGAGGAAGACCTGCAAAAAGAAGAGCTCCCAAAAAAGGTGGAAATATTAGAAAGAGACGTCGTAGAACTCGTAAAGCAAAAGTAAAAAAGGCTTCTGTTTGGTCAATGGTAAAAAACGGAGCAGGTTTATACCTAAGACCGTACCGTGTGTACTAAATAAAAAAAATCAATTGATAATTCCAAATAAAGCCTTAACTAATCATCAGTTAAATGATTATGTAAAATGTTTGAAAATACCATTCTTTCGAGGAGTTTTTATGAAAGATGCATTACCAACTAAAATATGGAAAAATGAAACTGGAATAGTAAATTTGGATTCCACCTATGGTCCAGGCACTCATTGGGTATGCTATAAAAAGCTCGGACAAACCATTTACTACTTTGACAGTTTTGGCAATCTACCACCGCCTAAAGAACTTCAACATTATTTTCAAAACTCCAAAAACATTTTTTACAATTACAAAAGAGAACAACCTAACAATACTGAAATATGTGGACATTTATGTTTGGAGTTTCTAGCGAAAAGTGTCAGTCACCTTTAAGATGTCATCGTATACAGTGTCACTGAGTGGAAATTCATCCACATTAAAAAGTACTCTATTCCCAGCATTGCGTTTATCCAAGGAAAGATTATGGGAAGCGGCATTACTTGATTTGACTACCTACAATTCAATTCCTAATGTTACAGAAGGAAAAAACAATTTACTACATTATTATGAAACTAAGGATGCTGCAGGAAAATACTCAGAATTGAAAATAATTACATTTCCTACTGGAGCTTATGAAATTGATGATATAAACCAATTATTGCAGAAAAAACTCGGAGAAGATAATATCACAATCAAAGGAAATAATAATACTTTAAAAGCAGAAATAACTTCAAAATATTATATAGATGTCGGAATGAAAAACTCTATTGGCAGTTTACTTGGATTTACAGATACAAAAAAGAAAATCTTAACTCCTGAAACTACTCATTCAGGTAATACAACTGTTACAATATTAAAAGTAAATAGTATTGATGTAACATGTAATATTATACATGGATCATATAGAGAAGGAGTAAATCAGCATATTTTACATACATTTTATCCAACAGTTGCTCCAGGTTTTAAAATTGTTGAGAAGCCACAAAACTTGATATACCTACCGTTAAACACCAGTTTCATTTCAGACATCGTACTGAACATATTGGATCAAGACGGTCATAGTGTTGACTTTAGAGGAGAAACAATTACTATACGAATACACATCAGAGCGGCGACATAAAAATCAACATGGGATTATCATTTAAACCACAACGGAAGAGTCGGGAGCTCAGTAGCTCCTCGACATTGGAAGAGTTAACATCAGACAACATTCGTTTTCTACAAAAGATTGGATTGAAACTTAACAACGATGGATATCCTGGATATATCTCAAGGACCAACATTCGACGAAACACTATGGGAGAAGGAATATCACACACACAACCCTTACACTTCATCAAAATTAAACAATAATGATGAAATAAGAATTCCCATTCAACAACAAGATATTTACACATTACCATGTGAAAGTTATTTGTACATCGAAGGAAGGGTATTAAAATTGGATGGAAAAACTGCTTCAACAGTTCCTTTTATAAATAACCCAATGGCATATCTTTTTGATGAAATAAGATATGAGATATCAGGGGTGACAGTTGATTCAACAAAAAAGGTTGGTATAACAACTACATTAAAAGGATTAACATCATTAACACCACATGAGAAGAATTCAATAGTCACTGCCGGATGGGTTGCTCCTGATAAAGACACTATAACACCTGCTTCCAACGGTCATTTTGATTTTCATGTACCTTTACGATTGCTTTTAGGATTTGCTGAAGATTACAAAAGGGTTATAATAAATGTTAAACAAGAATTAGTATTACTCAGATCTTCAACTAATAAGGACTTAATACTTGCAGACCCTGCAACTACGGAAGATAAACTGGAATGGCAACTACAATTGGATAAAGTTGTTTGGAGAGTACCTCATGTAAGATTAGCTGATGAACATAGAATCGTATTGTTAAGAAAGTTAAAATCTGACCGTGACATTGTAATGCCATTCCGAAGTTGGGAATTTCATGAATACCCTACATTACCTCAAACAGAACGACAAACATGGACCGTCAAAACATCAACTTACTTGGAACGTGCAAGGTACATAATACTCGGTTTTCAAACTAAGCGAAAAGATGTTATTACTGCAAATGCTGGTCAATTTGATCACTGTAAAATAAAGAATTGTAAAGTTTTCTTAAACTCTCAATTCTTTCCATATGACAATTTAAATGTCATGTTTAGCAAAAAACGTTTTTCCATTTTATATGATATGTATGCAAGATTTCAATCATCATATTATGGAAAGACTAATACACCACTATTATCACCTGATCAGTATTATTCCAAAGCTCCAATAATTGTAATCGATTGTTCAAAACAAAATGAATCAGTAAAATCATCAAGTGTGGATATAAAAATTGAAATGGAATTTGAAGAACCAGTAGCGGATGGAACTTCGGCATACTGTCTAATTCTACATGATAAAATAGTTACTTACACACCACTGACCGGAATAGTGAAGAATGTACTTTAAGAAGACTTAGTACAACTACTGCAAAATATTGAGGTTAGAATTATCTTCTTCAATTTTTAAGGTTAGAATTTTGTTTATAAAACACAAGTTGAAAATAAACAATTATGTAATTGTATAAATTTCAAGAATTTTACAAAAAAATATAAAAGCAGGAAATTAACTAGTAGAAACTTCATTCTATCTTCAACCGTCGTTTGGGAAACATCGTTCGCAAGATGAATTCTACTAACGGAGAAGAAAATACACCTCTAATGGATGAAAATAGTTCTGATATAGAAAAGCAAGTTGAACAAGAAATGGATGAATTCCTCAAGTTTAACAAACATAAGAAAAAAGAAGAAGAAGGAGAAGATGAAAAAGAAGTAAAAAGAAAAAAGGTTGAAGTTAACATTACAACAAATATTTTAACAGAAGTATTTCTTCGAATTTTCTACCCTATTTCTTCATGCATGACAAAAAGTATATCTGTTGGAATTGTAAAATCATTGGATTATTCACCAATTGTTATGTTAAATCAAGGAAGTAAAATGGTTATCTTTACTGAAACTTCTTGGGATTCTCTAATGAAACATTTACATCTTTTGGAATGTTATTTAACTAACAACACATTTGGAAAAAGAACAAGATTAAGTTTATTAGAATCAAATATTGAAGTTGATATAATCAAACATCGTGGGGGACAAGTTGTTCGCTTCAAAGATTTAACTAGACATGATGTAAAATTACATTTCACTAAAGAAGAATTTTACACTTTAAGTTGTACTACCGGTCCTGTCACTAGATACTTAAAACAACTAGTATTTTCAAGTACAATAATTAAAGATTATCTAATCGATACATTGGACAGACAACCATTCATTCCAATTTTATATGGTCCTGTGGATACTTCAATTTTTAATCGAATACCTCAAGAAGTGGATATGTGGAGACAATTAAACAACTATCACACCAATTTTAATATAAATGAAGAAGCGCAAGAAATAAAAGAAGAACAATCGTGTTTGTAATAACAGTCAGTTGTGGATGAGACTTCATCATGAACAAACGGGTTTCGTTTTCTACTGCATCACAGTTAATGGAAGTTAAAAGAGGTATAATTGAATTTCAAGCTTTTCGAGGGAATAATGGAAATTTCATTATTAAAGAATTAGTAATTTTGGATATGAACACATCTGTAATTTATCATTACTTGTTCAAACCTCCATTTCCATTCAATAAACTAACAACTAAAGCGAAAGTTACAAACAAATGGTTAAACAAACATTTTCATAACTTAAAATGGGATGAAGGTTTTATTCATTATAACATGATGCCGCATATTATGAATCATTATTGTAAAGAGTTTAAAACTATCTACACAAGAGGATTGGAAAAAGCAAATTGGATACAATCATTTACAAGCAATGAAGTGATAAATGCAATAATAGATAGAGATTTCCAATGCTACTTTAATGAACTTTGTATTTCATCAAAAAGTTTTAAACATCGAAGGTCACAGTGTGCTTTGAAAAATGCCTACCGCTTGAATAATTTCCTTCAACAAAGTGGTGGGGGTAGCATCAGTGGTGGGGGTAGTGTCATTGGTGGGGGTAGTCTCGATAATAAAAGTGAGAGCGCTACCATGACACAGCATGAGTATTACTCGAACCTCCGAAGAGACAACATCTCCAACGGATATTCTTATTAACAAGAAGATTAGCATCAGCAAAAACATTAAGATGGCATCAAACAACTTACTTCAAAATTTAGTTGAACAATTCAACGCTCATTCAAAATCAACAATCCTACCTACAAAGAAATGTTCCGAGCTGAAAGAAGAAAAACACTACATCATTCATACAATAAAGAAGATGGAAACTTCAGTAGGTGATGCTATAAATTGCACATTAAGCGAGGCACCTTATACAATTGGTGATGAAGCAAAATTTCAAATCTTCCTACCAAAGCGCTTCGTACAACTACTACAAAATGAAGATCTTCGTATAATTCAACCCGGCGCACTCTATTTGGTATCACATGGACCAAGTGGAAACAACTCTACTGAACTTACAATTCATGTAACACCTACTACTGATTAGTTTGTACATAAGATTGTAAATATTTCTTTGTATTTGTTTCTCAATAAATATGATATAAACCTAAAAAAAAAAAAAAAAAAAAAAAAAGCAACATATTGTAATGTGTTTGTACATTACAATATGTTGCTTTTTTTAAAAATTCCATGGGATGACCTTGACCCAATTTTGTGTGATAATAAAAGTGAAAATCAACTTGTTAAATTCATCAGTCTACGACTACCTTTCGTACCGTACACATCTCACTCTCTATCACTAAATACAAAACTTCAACATGTCCCTAAAGGTTAAGTGTGCATCTTATGATACCAACACCATAACTACTTTTGAACAACTTGAAGATTTAACTAACGAAATGCGAGTTTTACTTACCGGTGGTTATCACTTAACTGTTGATGTTAGTGCTACTAATACAAGGATGTTCACTAAAACAAAATATTGCGATGATGAAATATTTTTTTCTACACAACCTACAACTTCTTCATCGCCAGCTGGTCAACATAACGTCAAGTTCCAGAAGTATTACCAATGTTGAATAACTTTTAATAAATAAAATTACAACTAAGGAATCACGTGATCAATATCAAGTTCATAAAAAGGATGTAACAGTTTGATAAATAATCATTCGCTTCTCAGCTCTCGCCACAACAAGATCTATTCTACAAAATGTTATACAGAATGATGATTGAACTTGATGGGAAAATCTATGGAAAGGATTATAACACTGTTGAACAAATGACTCAAGATTTAGATGTATTAACTAAAGAAGGATATCAAGCTAAATTAATTTTAAAATTTCCTGAAGTACATCCACTATCAACAGAAGAACTTATTGCTATGGCTAAGGCGGAGAGAGAAAAAAAGTCTGAAGAAAACAAACAGAAACAAACTTCCTAAATTTCAATAATCCTTACACTTGTAAGGTATAATTTTTTAAAACTCCATTTGAATGACCTTGAAATTACCCCTACCACTTTTCATAGTACATAAAACTCGCTATTCATCACTATACAATCTTATTCTTTCACTAGACTCCGCAGCGTCAACATGGAAGAGCAAAAATACAAGTACAAACCTCGTTACTGTTGTGAACAACAGTGTACAGATTTAGGACCAATGATGGTGGATGGGTTAGCTTGTACTAAATGTGAATTCTTCGGATCTTGTTATTGCAAATGTAAAACAAAACAACTACCGCCACCGGAATTGCGAACTTTCAAATTTTACAAATCAAGATATTTTCATACATGTTGTCCTCAAAGATGTTTCAAATTTCACCCTCTAGATCTTGCTCATTGTCAACGCACCAAGTCTCATCAAGATGATTTTTGTACACATATGATAAAAAGATGTAAATACAGATCAGATTGGTATTCCGATCCTGTAGAACCATCAAATGTATAATTTCAGTTTTACACTCTTTTTTAAAACTTCAATTGGATGACCTTGAGATTTCCCCCACCATTAGTTCTAATTTTTATATAATATTAAATCATTCCACTTCCAACACTCTAACTAACAACATGGAAGGAAAATTTATCAAGTTTGAACATATAATAACTGACAGGGAGGAGATGGAAGAATTGTTTCAAAACTTACTTTCTGTCATTGACGAATATCCTATAAGATGGTTCAGAATTGTAGTTCAATATTTAAATCCTGGTGAATTGTTTTCTTCATCGAGTGAAGAGGATGAAACAACTACTTCGGTTCAAATAATTGAATTAAAAGACGAAGAAGAAGAAGAACTAAACGTTTTATTCAATCATAAGCTCAAGGTCCCCTATATAGAAGCCCCCTCCCTAGAAAGCCCCCCTCCCTAAACACCTGCTCAAGGTCGCCATTATATAAGCCCCCTTCCCTAGGCGCTAATCCTCATTCGATTGCCAACTCTCTAACGATGAACACTTCTCCATTGGCACGAATGAATGCTAGTTTTGAAATAAACTCAAAAGATGATTTACAAGAAATATTTAATGCTTTAAATGAAATTATAGATAAATTTAACGCTATTACAATGAATTTGGAAATAACTTACGCTTGTCCTATTTGTAATAAGGTTGAAAGTTCTGATGAAGACAGTTTACTAAATACTACTCCTCTTACCCCTCTACAGTCGGACACAACTTCTGAGGCAAATGATGAGCAGCATCTTTCCCCCACCGCTTCTATGTAACAACGCTCTTTCCCCCACCACTTCTTTATTTAACCGACATTTCCCTCTTTCAACTCTCATTCCATCCTCGCCTCTTCAACTATCAACATCGCTTCTTTCAAAATTTCAAAAAAAACACAAACATGATGGATATGATGGATGAAGTTCCATTTCTAACAAGGATAGAAGAGGATAAATTGAAATTGGAAATCAAACGATTGGAAATGGAACGGGAAAACCAACTCGAGATGTTACGTTTGTTCAAACTTTTTAAATACATCATCTGGGGACTCTGCGTTTACCTTCTCATCGTCGTCGGTGTTTGTGTTTACAACTCTGTAGTTCATAACAAAACTTCAACTTGTTTAAACACTGCTGTCACACATTGATTGTATGTTTTTCACAAATAAAATTCACAAACCTAATTCTATACCTATCCCGCTATCACCGGAGTTAGTTCCACTCTCCGAACTATTACTCCGGTGGTAGCGGGATAGGGTTTTTTAAAACTTACTCTGGATGACCTTGACATACTTTCCATAACCCAATTGTCAAGTTGAATTTCAAATTTCAAATAACATCTCCTCCCCCACCGGAAGCTATATGGCATGGCATATGGCGGCAGCGACTGATTTGGCAGCTGGCCGATGGCAGCTGGCCGGCAGCGGCTGGCAATTGGCACGACTTCCGTTTTGAAAGTAACCAAACCCCACTACTTACAAAGTACTGTGGCCACCTAATATGAAAAGCAAACATTCGTATTGTAGGCTACAGAAATGGAAAGTGTGTTGCTCAAAACGTGGGGTGTCACACACTATGGCCTCTGTTCCGAAATTTGTAGCAAGATTTTTTTATTTGAAAAAAAAAACGCTGGTACATATACAGGCCATGCCCTGAGAAGGTCATCGCTGATTATGCTTGTCGAGGGTGGTGGGGTCCTCCTCACTCTGAAGAACCATGGTGGTTGGTGGTCCTCAAGCGTGCAAAAGGATATGTCCAAATCTCTGTGGCCAGAAAGATAAGTGTGTCCCGGAAGCTCTTTACCTCACCTGACTCCAAATCGGCCATCATTCCAGTCCACAATTCACTGCCATCAACTTCGACGATTCCTTCTATGGAAGACGAACAATTTTTCACTATCGACGACATTTTTTATGACGAAAATGAGGGTAAGATTGTGGATCAACCTAAAAATTAAACTAAAATAAACCAAAAGATTGATTATCTTCAAAATGCATTGTCAAGCAAAGGCTTAAATATAAGTCAAAATATTAACTGCACTATAAGTATTTTCAGTTGTAAACAACTTTTTGTTTGTCATTGTGATTAGTTTGCCTGTTTTGGTTTAAAGAACCAGGGGGACCGAGCTTTTGCTCGGTAAAATTATTACTTTCGTTTCTCACACAAAGCTCGTTCAATTCGCTCACTCAGCAGACTAAAGGGTGCTGCACTTTAGTATAATTTTCCTAAACCACAGGTTAAAGATGTAACACATTGGTTTATATGTAACTAAAGTTATCGGCTGATTTTTTTTCAATTTAGAAATCTCCATAAGGATAACATGGGAACTTTGAAGGGCTCTAGGACGAAAACCGGATTTTTCCCAGCCATGGGACCAACTCCAATCGATGTCTGGTGGCTAAAACCCCAATATTCAATAAAAAAAATCAAAAGTTCTTAGAGCGAAAAAAATTTTGCCCGTACAAACATGGCTTGTTTTAGAGTATTCTTATATAATAAAAGAGTGCATTTAGGGGTCTAGAGCGAGAACTACTGAACGGATCGAGGCTGTTTTGGTGTCAATGGATTTCTTATGACCCCTAGATGATAGGAAAAATATGGCATCCCTCGGAAAATGCCTTATAAAGCCGCAAAATGAAAATTAGACCTTATTTAGACTAATCTAAGACGTGATTTTGTCGATTTGTTTGCTGCTCCAGGTGACCCATATCTTACATTAAAATTTGACACCACTGCTGCTTTACAAAATGTTCTTGTAAACAAAACAGACAACTTTTCAATTCTATGATAATTGACAGATATACAAATGAAATCAAGGACACGTAATGATGCAATGGTTTTTAAAGCAGTAAAATAAATATTTAACAGCTGATGGATTAATAAAATTTGGTTGCTATACTATAAAGAGAGTTAAATTAATATAGATGATTGAGTTAATGTATTTAAACTTACGAGTTATTTATTATTATTTGTTTACACATATGTTTTATAACTATCAACTAATGAGCTTTATGTTTTGAAACATATATAAACATAATCTTTTAATCGTAAAATTCTCCCCAACAGTAATTTAATCCATTAATTTTTGTTATAACTAAGTCATATAACGTCCTTACATTCTTATTTTTCATCCTTTTAAGGTCATGTAGGCTTATGATTCTACATGTTTACCTGTTGGTATATTGTTCCCAATGATAAACAATGGTAAACAATAGAGTACAACAATGTGAAAATGCGGAACTATGAACTGGAAGGAATAAGTCTTAAAATGTACAAGAAGAAATACCAAGAATAACAAAAGGAGATGGAAATAAAGTGGAAACAAAAGACAAAGAATAAACATTTTTAATAGTGTTTTACTAAAGGTAAAAAAAAACGTACTGTACGATTGACTTAGAGGACAATGCAGCAACACTTAGTACACTTAGGAATGTACTTCATTGCGTGAAAAATTCAAGTCAGAACTTAAAGCAAGTTTCAATTAGATGCATAAACACTGTGGAAGAGCCCAGAGCCCGTAGAATGGTGCTCAGCGATGGCGTTGATACCAAAACCGAGGGGAACTTTAGACTCTGCATGGATCAAACAAAATTAAACAAAAACGTAAGGAGGCAAACATGCTAGAGGATGAAGACACACGTAATCAGATTGGTAAATCTCGAGTGTTTAACATAGCCTATAAGATACAAATGTCAAATTCTGGCAAACTAAATGGACTCTGAGTCAGCAAAATTATACTAATAAGTTAATTGGCCATAGAACTGGAATGTAATGAATAGAAATACGGTTAAAAAACCTTCAGTCATTATCTGTTTTTTAAGTTTCATAGGTATACTATATTGTAAAACCACATAGTAAGTATTATAAACTATTTAAACTTATAAACTATTAATGATATACTAAAGATCGCCTCCTGATCGAAATTAGACCAAAATTTCAGTTGATCTGGACCCAAGAAGTTTAAAAATATTTTATAACTGAAACATCTGCTCTTCCTGTTTTTTAGCAATTGTTTTTACAACAGCTGTCTAATGATTCAATCAATTGTCCTTCTTCCAAAAAATTAACATTTAAACTTTGAAAGCCTTTGTGGCGTAGCCCTGTAGTTTAATGTGAATTGGAATAGGACTCTGTTCATCTACAGGACTGTACCTTTCCAACGGAATGTGCGGATTTCTCCTACAATGCACATGAGCTTAGAAAAAAGGAGGAAAAGAAACATGCTTGCCTATTATAGAAGACTAGAAAATCGCCCTCTGGTCAAAATTTGACCAAATATTTCGTTGAGCTTGAGCTAATTAGCTAAAAAATTTTGATAAAACAAACTGTTCTTCCTGATTTGTTATAATTTGCTATTACAATAGCTGTTTAATGATCAGTCAATTTATGCTTCTCCCATAAGATTAACATTGAACCTTTCAAAGCCTGTAGGGCGTAACCTCGAGGGCCGATGAGAATCAAAATACCACTCTGCTCATCTACAAGACACTAGGCCTACCTTTCAAACGGTATGCGCGGTTTTTTTACGTTTCTCATAAGCTGAGAAAATAGGAGGAAAAGAAATGTTCTTGCCTATTAATATATAGATGTTCACATTGTTAAGGAAATTAAAAAAATTTAGTTTTAATACTATGTTGTCTGTGTATTAATAAATTCTGTCACCATTTTTAAACCTAAACATAAAATTCGTGAATAATCATCATGAAAATTACCAGTCATTTTTTACGGGCTGTTTGCTAGTAAGAAAACTATATGTAAAGCCGCGTCCGCACTGGCCGAACATGTCTTCCGAACATTTGTTTGTTCGTTGCTAACCTTTTAGAATGTAAATCATATGGCCGGTTAATTGTTCGTTAAGAATGTTTGTTGATTTTTGTGTTCGCCGAACAAGTTCGCGACGAATGTTCGCCCAGTGCGGACGCGGCTTTATAGGTCAATAAAGATTAAAAAAGAAATGCATCACTGTAGTGTTATTTATAAATGATTGAAGCGTTCCTTACCACATGTTATAAAAATTATTGTTTGTAAATAACAGAAATATAAACATTGTATATTACTTACTTTGTAACATAACCTCAAAAATACAACTTTATAGTTGAAAATTTCTACTATAAAAAGAATAATTCCACATTATGATAAAAAAACGTTGTTCCATCATTCGGAGCAAAAGTGTCTTTTTAGTGCTTCATCGTTTTTAAAACCTCGGCTGATTGCGCACTAAAAAGATTCACTTTTGCTCCTAATGATGAAATAGCTGAAACATATGTTCTTCCAGTTTTTCTAGCAGTTGTTTTTACAACAGCTGTATAACTAGGAATACGCTCCGATGTCCGTCCCGTACAAGAATTTTTTACTGACTTTTTGAGTTATTAGGTGACACTTTTTATGTTTTTTTTTTTTTTTTTTTTTTTTTTTTTTTTTTTTTTTTTTTTTTTTTTGAGGGAGAGGTAAGAAAAATGCATTACGCACACAGGTGGCAAGCCTGTAGTGTGGGACTCCCCTAAAAACGGGTTTACCCACTAAAAAACCTCGCCTCTACTCTTTAGGATTCTAACCTGGAGTTGTTTATCACATTACGTAGGGCTAGGCCTAAATTTGGCTTATGCCCGTGGGGCTCACTCCTTATCCAGCCACTCGATCAAGGGATCTGGGCCACTTCGCGGTCCAGATCATGTTTCTTTTCCAGGAGGATGCCCCGCACGAACTGTGATAAACAATCCCAGTTGCCCTCATCCTCCAAGATCTTTTGGCAGACCGAGTCCACCGAAAATGCACCAAAGATTTGTGTGGCCTTCAGGCGGGACCCTTCCCGGCGGGGGCAGCGGAAGAATGTGCGTTCCGCATCGTCGGGAACGCCCGAGCAATAAATAAAGAATTGGCCGCCGTTCCACCCATGGTTGGACGTGCTTGATAAGTCGCGCAGTCCATCGTCCTCGGGTGTCGTGCTCCCAGCTGTGTTACCACTGCTGGAAGGTTCGGGAGCGCTCTGCTGTTCTTGCCGTGTCCTTGCCAATCTCGCCTTGTCTCTGATAAATTGCCTTCCTCTCTCCTGCCAAGAGCTTGACAGGGATAACTCCGGCGACCACCAGGACGGCAGGCTCGGACACTGTCCGGTAGGCGGAACACACCCCGAGCGCCGCTCAACGTTGAACCCGGGCGAGTCGCAACCTGTACTACTCTTTATCGAGAGCGTCTGCCCACACCTCTGCTCCATAAAGAAGCACGAACTGAACCGCGGACATCAACAGACGTCTTCTGCTGGATCGTGGAACCCCGACCATCAGCCTACTAAGGTAAGTGACTACCTTAGCGGCCTTGTCCGCCGTACGGAATATCTGATCCCTCCAGCTTAACTTGGTGTCCACCATATTCCCGAAGTACTTAGCAGCACGAATTGATTGGACCACCTTCCTTCCCACTCGGAACAGAATGACGGTGTCTATCCTCTTCTTCGTAAGGATCACAATCTCCGTCTTACGGAGAGCAAGCGAGAGACCGTGATCGGACATCCATGTGTTGACCACACGCATGACTCGGTTCAACTTTAGTTGGGCCAGCTCAACGTTGCGTGCGACAATGAGAGCTGCGACATCATTGGCGTACCCAACCAAAGTGGTTTCCTCAGGCATCTCCGACCTCAGGAGGCTGTCATAGGCAACATTCCAGAGATCCTGGCCGAGTATTGAATCTTGCGCGGCACCAGAAGTGACTTCCATCGTCCACGTTCCGTCCCTTGTGTCGTAAATAAGGCTTTGAGAACGGAGATAATCCTCAATGAGTCGCAACAGATATGCAGGAACGCGAAAGGTGTTGCGAAGCGCATCCAACATATCGACCCACCTCGCCGAGTTAAAGGCATTCTTGACATAAGCGTAACAAGAAGCACTGCTCAGCGAGAGAAATGGTTGTGGCTCTCGACTCTCTTCACAGCTCTTCATGGACTTCGGTGATAGCGTCAATCGTTGACCGTCCCTTTCTGAAGCCATACTGACGGGGGCATGAGTCCCCGGCAGCTTCCACGGCAGAGGTCAGGCGGGAACGGATCCGCTTCTCGAACAGCTTCCCAGCCGTGTCCAACGTGTAGAAAGGCCTGTGGGACGACGACAGCTCGGGATCACCTTTGCCCTTGCTGATCAGTACAAGTCTTGCGGTTTTCCATAGGGAGCCGGAAACACCCCTTCTACCAAACAGGCGTTGTACATTCTCAACAACAAGTCAGCATTAATTGAAAATACTTTCTTTAAAGCCTCGCTGGGAATCCCGTCCGGGTCAGGAGCCTTGTTGCTCTTTAGGGAGAAAACGGAGGTTTCCATCTCCTCGAATGTGAAGAGTGGAACATCATCTAACCGTCCGAAGTCAACCGGCGTACATCCTAGGCCTAGCCTACAAATAAATACATACAAAGAATGATTTTAGCTAAGACATCAAAACAAGCAAGTTACTTAATAATAATTATGCTTACAATATTAAAGGTAAATAGATTGTAGAGCGAAAAAAAACAATACAATTTAAAATCCATGATTATTTAATCAAAATTAATAAAAATCAAGTAATGTAAGTATTGTAGAATTACGCTTACTTAACACTTAATGCATATTTTGTTACATGAGACATAGGCTACAATGGCACAACACATTCTAATTAGTTGTTCAATTTAAATCTTTCTCCCAAATAGATATTAGTTGTATCCCATAAATTAGTTAATCGCATAATTCTGTACGACACCAATTCATTCCACATCAACATGCCTATCTTTTGGTAGACTATAATTTACAACTTCAACAAGTAAACATCAGTGTTGATCTATTTAACAAATAGGTCTGTCAAAATATCAATTAAATTTTATTTAAAAACGTAACATAACGGCGAGCAAATATAAACAAGAAAAGGTTATGTTATGTTGTTTTCAGCATACATCGACAACTCAGCTGCGATGGGGGAAAATAAACTGATCATAGCAACTACATTAGTCAACGTCAATTTTTAGGTTTATAGTTAGAAATATAAACTTTAGTTGTTTAGGCCATGTAGCCTAAACAACTAAAGTTGTGTCAAAAATTCCGGAAAATAAGCTTTTTTAATACTTGAAAATAATTGCTCGATTATAGTTTATTACCTAGTTTAAAATACTTAAAATCCAACCTGAGAATTTCATTGAAATCAAATTAGTAATAAAAAAGCCTTTTGGGGGTCTAAAATTCGCCTAAGAGAAATTTAAAGTCTATCGTAAAGAATTTTATACTATATGTTCCATATAGTTAAAAATTCAATTATTCAATTAATCATCCTTCCTCTGTAAAATTAACATTGGAACTTTGAAAGCATGTGTGGCGTAGCCCTATAGTCCAATTTGAATTAGAATAGGATTCTGCTCATCTACAGGACTACCGGTATACCTTTATAAACGTATGCGCGGATTTCTCATACATCCTCATACATCAGCGGGAGCTGAGGAAAAAGGAGGAAACGAAACAGGCTTGCCTATAATTAATATATTTTTATTGAAATTTCTAAATATATTTGAAATAGCATACGGTTTTGTATTAATAAATGTACCAATCATAAAAAAAATAATCATAATTCACTGAACATACATAAATTTTTAATAAAATTCCGTTTTCAGCATCAGAAACAATTTGATGCAAGAAACAGTATGATTTTGGTTTGATTTCTTGTGTTGAATACATTTTACGTAAAATTGTTCCTCATGTTGAAAACTTTGTTTATTGAACATTTAATGTATGTTCAATAAAACCTAATTTTTGTAATGCTTAGTGTTATGCAAAACAAGAAAACTAATCAAATTGCAAGTTGTGTCTTATATAAAGTTGTTTCTTATATTAAAAACTTAAGAGTAATTATAAGTATGCATTAAAATATTCAAAAAAAATAAGCAACAGTTGGATCAAAATAAGAATATAGAAGTGATAAATAAGGATTAAATATTGTAGATACACATCCTACGTGAGCCTAATTAACTGATAATATTTTATTGGGAGAAAATTGATTGAACTTTCACAGCTTAGGATTAAGAAAAGTTTTAGTATAATTTTACGTTATGAATTAATTGATACTAACAATTTATGACACTACTAAAATTATTTAGCATTATCTGACATTTAATGAAAATTTCAATAAGTTTTTGCTAAGTCGATCATTTACAAAAACATAGAAATCAAAATTGCCTCCTTCTACCGCTAAATATTCCTCTCAGCAACTAAATGTGTGGACACGAAGGTGATTAAAGATAAGAGGCTTTGCCCCAAACAACTGCTGCCGGGATAATACTTAATTGCCCCAAAGAGAGCGCTGAAAACTCTTGCTTTAGCGGTTACAATAAATGCATTCCTAATTAAGTTTGTGACTGGTCAATAAGTTATGTATTAGGAGTTATCTGTATCGTATTTTTTTTATAAACGAAACACTATTGGCACAATCTTTGTAATGTATATAAAAAGCTTTTGTTATTCTTTTTTCATGATTTTACTCTTTTTTAGTTTTTTTACACTTATTTAGTTGATATAATGGGGTTTCCAACTAAACCTGGTTAGTTTGTTTTCCTAAAATTCATTAAAAACAGTCTTCTCTCAACAGTCACATTTTTCGTGCATCTCATGAATATATTACACGTTAAATTTATTTAATGCGATCCTTTAGTTTAGTAATTAGTTTTGTTGCAAGATTTACCACGTTTAAAATTACTCTGTATTGAATTTGACGATTTTAGAGTATTAAACGAGTTACTAAAACGTAATTTGGCAAATGCATGGAATCTGCCGTGTTGCGAGATTCATTACCCCTAATGTGGGACAAGGAGCTCTCATGAAATTAGACGACCGAGCTCTTAACTCAAGTGCATTACTGAATCAACTTGAAGCCACATTTACTCGAGCGCTGCAGTAGGCTTATCGTCCAATCATACAGCGGAGTAGGACATAAAAGAATATCGGAAATCTCTAATCAAATACTTTACTGAAATGTATATTTTAAAAGATTAGGATAATTTAGGACTGAATTTTTATTCGGGAGGAAAACACAAACCGGTAATCCCGTATTTGATATGGTCAATTTTAATTTTTATGTAAATAAAATTTACATTTAGTTACATAAAGTTTACTTTAGTTAAAGTCGGAGTTAGCGAGGTTTGGTTTCGATAAAGCAAGCTAAGAATTCGCACACAATTATTATAAATGCAAATAAAAATTAGATTTCCGGTTGAATGGTTCTTATATTTTTTATATTTATTAGTATAAAAAACATATGTTAACAAGACTACCCTTTCCGAATCAAATAGTTTTATTTTTGACTACATGATTCGGGACACAGCCCATCTTAATGGTCATTTAACAAATATCTTAAACTATAGACTAAAAGTAAATAAATATTTTGTAAAAGACATTATTATAAAATAATCATGATTTTTACTTCACCGGTTGAATTTGTATTCATTATACATTTCATGTATGGATTAATGATTTTTTTCGAAGATTGGGTTATTTGATAGAATTTGATTATTTATTAGTTGCTGAGGTTTCTCTTTATGTGCCATGAATGACAGTTTGTAAATATTATACTACATGTCCAAGGGTAAAAAATTATTTTTACTGAGGAATTAAAAATATTCATGGCACAGAGAGAAAATCCTTAGCAACTAATAAATAATCAAATGCCACAGAATAACTCAATATTTGAAAACATCATAAACCTACATATAAAATAAATAATGAGTAGAAATTCAACCAGTAAAGTGAAACACATGACAATTTTACAATAATGTTTTTTACAAAATATTTATGTACTAATAGTCTCTATGTTAAGATATTTGTACAATTACCACGAAGAAGTCCCCAAAAATTTAGTGGAAAATAAAAAGATTTGATTCGGAAGGGTGCCCATGTTAAAAATATTTGTATACTAATTATATTAGCAGCCCTACAATTTCAATGTAATATAGTTGAAACCTATATTACATTGAAATATAGAAATATTGAAATATAAATGAAATATATCTATGTTTATATTTCTCCAAAGACTTATAAACCTCATTTACCATACTAATTTAAATCATATTTGAGTAGTGGTGTAACGAATAATGTAACAATATTTTAGTTTTACTGTGGTATTTCTTTATTTAAAAAACATTAATAAGGTGATCTTTTTCTTTGTTAAATTTCTACTTTTTCTGGTATGTTTACATGCTTTAAAAATATTTACAATCAACGCGTTACATAGCGAAACAATCGATAAAATATCAAATATTGATGTTCATTTCCATATTTTATAAATGCGATGAGTTTTACTGATTAAACTAAATAATTAGTTTTACTGCTGAAATTAAATAATTAAACTGATTGAAATATTTATATCAAATAATTTTAACAGAAGAGATATGTGTTCAATAAGGAACAAAATAATTACTAAATGAAAGTATTGCACTGATGTAAGTAAATATTAAGTTTTAGTACATGACATTAACCCAAAATATTTAGTGGGGTCAAAGCAAAATATAATTATTTAAATATAAAATAACACTGTAATAAACTTCATGTGAGGTGCAATCCAGTTTATTAGGACAATCTCCTTTATTTTTAGTATAAAAAAGGTCAAGACATTTTAAGGTCAGCTGGACATCGTTAGCCGAAAAGGCCAGGAAGCTTCTTTCCAATCCTTTATGAGCAACTCCATGAAAGAGAAACGTATGTGACAAGTTGTGTGAACAAATTCTGGATTAAGATTTTATGTTAGAAAAGTTCGGAATATCATTGGTTTCTAATGAACAGTTTTTATTTGATAAAGAATTATACATAGGCTCAAAACACCGTTAAGCGATCCAACCAGTAAAACTATTAACACGACAATCGTGTTAAACAAATTAAAAACCTAACAAATTTTAGGTAACGTAACGTAAAACTCACGCAGTATACTCTATTGAACGTAGTGTATTATGTGTCTTTCAATGAGTCTACAATCATTGTACAATACAATCATTGTTAAATAAAGTTACACTAGGCCTATTTTTGAACACGCAAAATATATAGCTAACATTTGACATTTGGGAAATTAGGTACATCGTTCTGTATTTTCAACGCTAATAAAAAAAACAGTGTAAACCTAATCTCAATATGGGAATATTGATCCTTGTTACGCTATTTGCAAAGGTGAATTCAGACGCTTCTTATAAGTAGGCTACGCAACAAAATGAAATACACGTGTATGAAGTAATGCATTAAATAGCTATTGTTTGATTTTAAACTAAAGCTATACAGTGTTAGATATACAAAAAGTATTTGTAATTTTTTAAAGACTGAAGTAAATTTTAAATTATAATTTATAACTATAAAACGTTATACCCATGGATTTTGTACAATGTGTAGTTTCAAACTACATTGGATTTATTACAGATAAATAGTTACCGTGACTTAACTTTTACTTGTGTTTTCCGCATTTTCCATGAAACCTGTAGGTTTTAACTTGTGTGGCATCGGTACTTGCAGCGGACTTTGTAAGGATCGCCCCCAGTCGACTGTGGCCGGTGGCAATTCCAGATAAGAGGCTTAGGACCGCCACTGCCGCCCTAGATAATACTTAATTGCACTGAAGACAACAGCTCGGATTCTACACTTAAAGTTGCCAAAAGAATTCTTACACAACACTTAATTAAGTATATAAAGAACATTTTCATTATAAAGTTACTTGTTTAATTACGTGGAAAAAATATCTTTGGTTTAACTAACCAAAGATATTTTTTTGTCCGCATCAATTGATTATTAATTTTTTGCCGCATCTAACTGATGCGGCTTGCAGTTTTAAAGTTGAACTATGGAGAACAAAAATTAAGTACAGCTTTTATTTAGCAATTGGCTATTGCATATACATTAACATAGTATTTTGTTTATCTACTTTCGATTACAGTCATTTATGTTGTTGTTTAACACATATAAATCCATGGAACCAGCTTGTGTGTATGATGAACATAGTGTTAGTACTTAAACTGCGAATCGAGTTGAAGTTTAAAAAACCCGTTGTCCAGTATCTATTTTCCTAAACATCTAGTTTAATTTATTAGTTTTTCTATTACTATTTCATTTGAAACCATTAAAATATTACTTAAACTTGAATCCCTCTTTAAATAAAATTAGAACTTAATATTAAAGCATGGCAACATTATCAGCTATGTGTTTTCATCAAGAGAGAGAGAAACAGCTGCCCATAAAAGCAATACCTGACTGACCGCCGACACGTTCAAGGTTTTACTGTCCCTGAGAGACCACAGATCATCTTAGCAATAACATCAGCTGTAAACCCTCCTTGCCTACGTCTTGCGAGGTCATATACCATTGTATATAATATAGATTTGCTGGTTAAATTACGCTTATGAAATCATTTTAATTACTTAAAGGCTGTTTATATGTATAAATATTTGTAAAAGACCAACATTTTAATTTTAAATAGGTGTACCTATTCTTTTGACATAAAACTATAAGGTTGTGAGTAGTGTCAAATTGTTGGTGCTGGCCCAGTTCAAGGTCACCTGAGGGATGACGTCATCGAGGTCAATGACCTCACCGATGACGTCATCGATGACGTCATCGATTGCGTCATCGATGACGTCATCACTAATGACGTCATTTCTATGACGTCACACCCATGACGTCACAGAAATGACGTGCTGATGACGTCATCACCCCTTACGTCATCAAAATGACGTCACCGACGCCACTGAGGTCAAGGTCACGCCGAAACTTAAAATTTTTTGGCACTTTTGCCGTTTCTCGCACTACGCTCCGAGTTTCAGTCAGAGTCCCCGTGACCTTGACCACTTGGAGCGAATTTTCGACGAGAAACGGCAAAAGTGCCAAGTTAAACTCGAGTTTCTGACATGACCCTGCCTAAATGGGCAATCGGTTATCCCTCAGGTGACCTTGAACCAGCACAACACCAACAATTTGATATTACTGTGACCTTGAAAACCTAACAACGGAGCGCCGACACCGATGCGCACCCCACGACAGCCACCGAGTGACTGACTGTCAGGCTCTGTGTACTCTAGGTATATGGGGAAGTGGAGGGGGAAATCCCAAGGTCATCCAAATGGAGTTTTAAAAAAGTTGAAGAGTAGAAAGACTACTCTTGTGCTTCCTGGGCGACCTCATCAATTTCCAACGGATCTGTAAACCAATCCGATCTGTAGCGGCAGGAGTCCAGAAAACAGGTGCACCACCCATCAGGTTGTCCGTAGCACTTCCGACAATTGGTAAGATTGGAGAAGTGAAATTTAATACACCGCTGCGGACAACAAGTATAAAAGTATTTGGATTTGTAGATTTTGAAAGTTTGTAGTACTGGTGGTGGCAGCTGTTGGTTCTTACATCTACACCTGCAACATCCGAAGCATTCACATTGCCGGCAGGCCAGCCCATCCACTTGCCACTTTGGCAAGAGGAAACACTTATCCTCACAGCAATAGGTTGTCCCCGTCTCTTCCTCCCAACGCTTCTTTGCACAATATGTGACGCCTTGTATCTCCAAACACCTATGCTCGCAACATGAGATGCGCTTACTTTCCATAGTCGATGTTGCTCTGACGAGGGTGCACGATGAAGTGATGCTGTGGTCAGTGGGAATGGGGTTTATATAAACTAAGGTGAGTGGAGGGGGAAAGGTCAAGGTCATCCAAATGGAGTTTTAAAAAAGAAAAGAGTAGAAAGACTACTCTTGTGTATCTATAGTGATTTCATTGATAGTGAGTGCTTCTGTATGCCAAGTTGATCTGTACTGACAGGCTCCTAAATAATGTTTGCAAAAACCTGCAAAATGATTGTTGCACAATTTGCAGCCAGTTAGCTGCTTTAGTGTGAATTCAATGCAACGTTCAGGGCAACAAGTGTACTTATGCCCTCTCATCTGGTACACATGGAATGTCTTCAACTCTGGTTTCGGCTTCTTCCAAGACTTGCACTTACACATGCATTGACCAAAAGCTTCACATTTTCTACACGCCAGGCCATCTGCAACATCAATGTCATTTGGCCATGAAAAACATTTCTGTTCGCAACAGTAGTTGAGTTGACTCTCCATGTTGCTGTGGTGAAGGTGCGCGATGAAATGATGCTGCAGTTATTGAGAGTGCACCTTAAATAAACTCAGTGGAGGGGGAAAGGTCAAGGCCATCCAAACGGAGTTTTAAAAAAGATAACTAGTCGTCCTCCTCCTCATCCGTTGTACTTAGAGAGCTGTCAGACGAAGAGCCCCGTGCAGGTGCTCCCCAGATGAAAAACAAATCAATTTTAAAACGAAGACCAGGATCTTGCATCATCAATTCCTTTAATTTGTCACATACTAAGTCGACCTTGTGTAAGGTGTCAACAACAAGCTTCCAATTCGTTGGTTCAATATAACTTGTAGTAGAGTCTGCCTCGCTGATAACCACATCCTCCGGCCGTATTGGAGTGTAAAGATGTGTAAAGTTCTTTGGCTGTAGCTGAGGTTCAGGCTGGCTGGAAGTGGAAGGTTGAGTGTGGACCCCTGTCGCATCGAAATCCATAGTCATTCTACATTCAATGTTGGGGTTTTCGTTTAATACATACACCAATTTCTCATGCAACATATCCACTTCTGCCGAGTCTTGCAGATGAACATTCCAGGAAAATGGCCATTCTTCATCCGTAGTGGAGTCAACTCGAGAAAGAGTGCTGTCCGCCATGATAGCTAAGCAAGGAATGATGTGAGCTACAGACTGTGGTAACAGTATTGAAAAGTAGAGGGGGTAAACCAAAAGTACGTGGAGGGGGTATTTTCAAGGTCATTTAATTTGGGTTTTAAAAAAAGGAAATAGTGGAGGGGGAATTCTCAAGGTCATCCAATTTAGGTTTTAAAAAAAAAGGAATGAAGCTTACTCCTCTTCAGCCTCGTTGTCCCCTGCATCTTCATCAGCCTCATCTTCATCGACGTCAGACTCGCCGTAAGGATAGATCGGGGACATGGGGGAATATTGTGGAGATTGTTGACCGTTGTTGTCGTCCCCTTGCATTCTAACTTGGGACCAATCATAATTTAAATTCATTTGTATTATGATCCCAGGGTTGTCCCGCAGTATTTCCTTCATACGTTCGCAAATTGACTCCAAATAGTGTACACTATCGACCGACAGTGTCCAACCCGTACTTGTACCGACATCAGTAGTGGAGTCAGCTTGGCTGATGGTGTTGTTGTCTGCCATGGTTGCTTGTCGGACAAGGAATGACGGTTGATGTGATGCTCATGCAGGAACATGGTGAAGTGGTGGGGGGTGTGGTGGAGTAGTGGGGGAATTTTCAAGGTCATCCAAACGGAGTTTTTAAAAAAAAGGAAAACTTACAAAGTAACATTGAAACTTTCCAATTGATGGTGGCGAGCGTTTTCTTCTGCAACCTTGCCGACACATGTGACTATGCCGTACAGTATGAAAAGTACAACCATAATAAGGCCGAACAATAAAAGATAGCCGTTGACTATCATGATATTTTCTGAGTGGATCTGTTTTCTTCTTATCGCCCTCTCCTGCATCCTCTTCTCCAACTCGTGGACGAAGTCACAACATGTGTGAGGACACCTTTCATCTGTTGGTAGGTTTGCCATTGTTGATGTTGTCGGTGTGGCTGTTGAAGATGGAATGAGGTTTCCAATTGCGATGTGCCATGTACACCAATAGTCAAGTGGTGGGGGTAACAAAGCAGTGGAGGGGGAAGTTTCAAGGTCATCCAAATTGTGTTTTAAAAAAACCTATCTTGTTACTGAGCTTATATGTCAGTAACAAGATAGGTGTTTCTGCTCTTTTACTTCTTTAATATAATGAAAAAATATACATATTCTACAATGGTTAGGACAAGAAATACAACTGCTAGTCAGCTGAAGTAGTCCAAGTTGTCTGGCTCGGTCTTCATGGACGCTGGTGAGGAAGCCGTCGAGGAGTGTCCAGGCTCTTCCTTTGACTGCCGGGTGTTCCGTATATTGCAAGCGTAAACTTGCACATTTATACGGTAGCCTCGTGCCACCATCAGCTGCAACTCCTTGTATAAGTCGTTTAGCTCCTGCTGAGTCTTGATGCTCACCTCTTCGTAACTTGCGCAACTAACGTTGAGGGACATCCTGATGTTGCTAGGTTGGCTGCTGGAGTAGAAATGAAGCCGAGGCACAGCGTTTGGAGGTACATGGAAAAGTGGTGGGGGTGATGGTGGTGGGGGTATGGAAGATGCAATTAAACACTTCTAAACTTTTTCCATTGATACAAAGGGATGGAACAAATAGCACAGGTGTCCTTGTAGTTTTCAAATCTAAACATTGGTGCTAGAAATCCAAACTGTTTTCTACCACCTTCCTGTACGAACCGTCGAAGGTCTCTGACGGCAGCATTGCCACAAGGCCTACAAAACTTTTCCCCGTCTTGGAACCTATACCAGGAGTATCCCGAATACCCTCTATTATCTTTCTTGTACTCCTCGATATCCTGCTTTACTGTTATAGGGATATTATCTCGTAAAGCCGTCTGGAATAAAGATGCGTCAGTTATAACTCGTTGTAAGCAAAGCTCGTACAAGGTGCTCATCGTTTGCTAGTTGGCAACAGACTGACCGTTCTTTGCATCCAAGCAGGTTTGAATCCTAGTGCGGTAGTGGGGGTAATTACGGTAGTGGGGGTAGTTGTGAAATGCAAAGGTCAAAGGTCAAGGTCACCCGCGAAGTTTAAAAAAAAAATGCAACATATCAATACGTGAAGTCTGTCACATATTGATATGTTGCATTTTTTGTTTTTTTTTTATTTTTTTTGTCTTTTATGATTCGTTTATTTATAAAACATTACAACAACAACATATGTACAACATTAAAACTTAAATCTAACACTGCTGCTTGTCAGCGATGTGGATGGTCAACTCTGTAGAATTGCTACCCGTGCAGCCGTGGGACACCAGGTATAGACACCCGGGTTGAATAGAGCGAAGATCCTCGTTTTGTAGAAGATGGACGAATCTCTTGGGCAGGTACACCTGGAACTTTGGTTCATCCCCCGGAGTAAACGGTGCCTCGCTGAGACTGCAGCAGATGGCCTCCCCAACTGTAGTCTCCATCTTCTTCATAGCATGGATTATGTAGTGCTTCTCGTCTTTTAGTTCCGAGCACTTCTTTACAGGTAATATTGTTGACTTGGAGTGAGCATTGAACTGCTCGACCAAAGTCTGAAGGAACTGGTGAGATGCCATGGTCAGGTTACAGATCGTCTTCTTGCTCGGAGATGTTGTCGTCTCGGAATCTCGAGTAATACTCATGCCAGGTCCCTGTCTGCTCCCCACTTATATACTCTCCGTTACCCCCACCACTCCCCAATTCCCCACTTTGAAGGTAAGAGGCGAGTTTATAGGCATTTTTTAAAGCGCAATGTCTATCTTTATCATGTTCTGGGCTTTTTGTACAAATACATATGGTTTCCAGCATGTATTGATAATTCTTATCCAATTCCACATCATTAACCGGAACATGAGTAAATCCTTCGATCCATCTTTTCTTTTCCAGCCCCTTTGTGTAAATATTGGTAAACTTGTCTGAAAAGTGATGCATAATGTGATACAAGTCCGTGTAACTTGTAAAACCATCATACCAATCGATATGATGGAAGTGTTTTGAAATCCATCTGTTGGTAGTAGCGGCTTTACTAGTTAAAGACGAATAAGAACATGGTGGTTTAAATAAAAACGAATAAGGAACACTTGTATTCATGTCCAAAAACACAAGTTCTTTTATAATGAATCTATCATCATTACCACGAAACGCTTGAAACTCAATAATACCAGGCTTGGACTTTACTTGTTGTGCTTCTCCCTTGTCCATTTTGAAGGTCACACGTCTGCTCATTACGAAGTCAGGAGGTCAACTGATTTCCACACCACGGTAGGTACTACTTTTATACCAGGCCGTACAGTTGTTGGCGCGTTGGTGTATATTTAACGTGGGCACCGTCCCCAATAGGCCTAACCCCACAAAATGATGGTTATTGTTTTAAAAACTAACCATTGTCATTTAAGTTTCCATCTTTATATTTTCCTTGTTTTCATTTTCATCACTAACACTTGATTCTTCTCCTCCATCTTCCTCTTCTTCCTGTTTTACTGATTTCTTATGTAGTTGAGCGTACTTTTCCAATTGTCTCCACATCTGTACTTCATGAGGAACTCTATTAAATATAGAAGTATCCACAGGTCCGTATAATATAGGTGCGTCCGGTTGTTTGTCCAAAGTGTCTTCCAGATAATCTTTAATAATCGAACTTGAAAACACCAGTTGTCTCAAATATCGTGTTATTGGTTCAGTAGCACAAGTTAAAATGAAAAACTCCTCTCGATTAAGTTGAATTTTGTTATCATGTCTTGTTGTGTCTCTAAACCGTAGCTGATGATCACCACGTTGTTTAATAATATCAATTTCCACATTTGAATCCAAAAGTCCTACTCTTGTCTTTCTTCCAAACATGTTACTACTTAAATAGCATTCTAGTAGATGCAAATGTTTCATAAACGATTCCCAAGCACTGTCCGTAAACAAAATCATTTTGGGTCCATGAGTTAAAATTACAGTAGGGGAATAATCTGTAGATTTCATAACACCGATTAAAACACTTTTATCCAAACTGGAAGAGATTGGGTAAAATATTCGCAAAAATACCTCACTCAATATGTTTGGAGAAATATTATCTTCAATATCCCTTTTTCTCTTTTGTATAGTCTTTCTTCTTTTACCTTTTTCTTCAACATTATTACTGGCGTGAAGTTGTCCGCAAACGTTTTGTTCACCTCCTTCCTGGTGACCTTGAGGATCTAAAAACTCAGATATCTCCTTCTCAATATCTACCACATTTTCAGGTGTACCACTAGGAGAAGCCATATTGAATACGATGCTACCCATACAACAGTAGGCAACAAACTGATGAGGAGCGGTCTGTACGCTCTGCTTTTATACTCGCGGAATGAAACAAAACCGGTTCTTACAATACATTTTTAACAATTCCAGTTAAAGGTGTGTATGTTACGATTTTATCATGTAGAATTAAACAGTATGCAGTTGTATTAGCCGGTATAGCATCGTTGAATTCCATTTCTATTTTTATATCCACACTTGAAGACTTTACTGATTCATTTTGTTTAGAACAATCGATTACAACTATTGGGTAGGCATCGAAATATTTGTCAGGTGGTAATAAAGGTGTATTTGTTTTACCGTAATATGAACTTTGGAATCTCGCGTACATATCGTACAATATACTGTATTTCTTCTTAGTGAATGACACATTTAAATTGTCGTATGGAAAGAATTGTGAATTTAAATAAACTTTAATATTTTTCAAGTCACAATGATCAAATTGTCCTGCATGTTTAGTAATGTCGTCTCTTCTACCTGTTTGTAAACCAAATATAATATACCTGGCTCGTTCTACATAATTCGATGTTTTAACAGTCCAAGTGTGTCGATCCGTAGTAGGTAAACTGGGATGCTCATGAAATTCCCAACTTCTAAATGGAATAACAATATCACGATCGGCTTTTAATTTTCTTAAAAGTAGCATTCTATGCTCGTCAGCCAATTTAACATGTGGAACTCTCCATACAATTTTGTCTAATTTTAATTTCCATTCTAAAGTCGCATCTGTAGTAGCATCTGCAGCTTTAATAATGTCTTTATCGTTAGAAGATCTCAACAAAACTAATTCTTGTTTAACGTTTAATATTATTTTCCTATAATCTTCAGCAAAACCAAGCAGCAAACGTAATGGAATATGAAAATCAAAATATCCATTTGGATTTGGAGTGATCGTGTCAATTGTAGGTAATACCCATCCGGCAGGTTTAAGTAAATTGGTTTCATTGGGTGTTATAGATGTTAATCCTTTTAAAGTTGTCGTAATACCTACTTTTTTAGTGGAATCAACTGTTACACCTGATATTTCATATCTAATTTCATCAAATAGGAAAGCCATAGGATTATTTATAAATGGAACTGTTGTACCAACAGTAGTACCGTCCTTTTTAGTAACTTGTCCTTCAATATATAAGTAACTTTCACATGGTAGTGTGTAAATGTCTTGATTTTGTATGGGAATACGAATTTCATCGTTATTGTTTAATTTCGATGAAGTGTAAGGGTTGTGGGTGTGATATTCTTTTTCCCATAGGGTTTCGTCGAATGTTGGACCCTGCGCTATATCCAGTATATCCATACTCGGTTAATTTTAATCCAATTCTCTCTAAGAAACGAATGTTCTCGCGTGTTAACTCCTCCACAGCTGAAGAGCTACTAATGCGGTTTCCCGTAGGTTGTTCGCTTTTAAATGTTAAACCCATGGTTTTGTATTAAAGTGTCGATTTTAAATGTAATCTAATCGTAATAGGCTCTTCTCTGAAGTCTACCAAGTTACCGTCTTGATCCAATACGCTCAACACGATGTCTGAAATGAAAGTGGTGTTCAACGGTAGATATACCAGGTTTTGTGGCTTTTCAACAATTTTAAATCCAGGTGGTACACTTGGGTAAAAAGTATGTATGATGTGGGTGTTAGCCCCATCCCTGTAAGCACCTTGTATAATGTTACAAGTTATGTCTATACTATTGACTTTTAATATTGTTACTGTTTTCTTACCGGAATGTGTTACATCTGGTTCTAAAACAGGCTCATCGTTGGAAAATCCTAATAAATCACCAATTGAGTTTGGTTGAGTGAAATCTATATAATATTTGGAAGTAATTTCAGCTTTCATCGTATTGTTATTACCTTTTAATGTTATATTGTCTTTTCCCATTTTAGTTTGCAAAAATTCATTTATATGATCAATTTCATAAGAACCTGTGGGTAACCTGCACTCTTGTAAGTCTGTAAATTTTCCACTGGCATCCTTTCCCTTATAATAATGCAATACGTTATTTTTACCTTCCGTAACATTGGGGATAGAGTTGTAAGTTGTAAAATCCAATAGTGCCGCCTCCCAAAACCTTCCTTTTTGCAAGCGTAACGCTGGAAAAAGGATACTTCGTAAAGTGGACGATTTTCCTGTTAATGATACCGTATAGGAAGACATCTCAATAGTGACTGATACTTTTAGCTAGAAATTCCAAACATAAATGGCCGCATATTGAAGTATTATCAGGTTGTTCTCTTTTATAGTTATAATATATGTTTTTAGCAGATTTAAAGTAATTTTGAAGTTCTTTTGGTGGTGGCAAATTACCGAAACTATCAAAATAATATACATTGTTATTTAGTTTCTTATAACAAACCCAATGGGTGCCAGGCCCTTCAGTATTATCCAAATTTACAATTCCAGTCTCATTTTGCCACATTTTCTTTGGTAAACTGTCTTTCATAAACACACCGCGGAAAAATGGTATTTTTAAACAGGAAATATATTTAAATAATTCAATATTGGTTAATGCTTTATGTGGTATGACCAATTGATTTTTTTCATTTAATATGCACGATAAGGTCTTAGGTAAAGACCTGCCCCGTTTTTTACCATTGACCACACGGTGGGCTTCTTCCTGCCTTTTCTTGTAGATCGTCGTCTTCTTTTTATATTTCCTCCATGTTTTCTTGTGGTTGACCTCCTTTTTACTCTCCTTCTCCTCCTTCTTCCACCTCCTACTGCTGTTTTAGCCTTCATACCTGCTGTTACTGCTAAAGCTGCTGCTTTTTCTGCTATGCTAGCGTCACTTGATTTTACTCGTTGCCAAGCTATGTCCGCAAGCTTTTTGTCAGCTATTGATCTATTTTTTGAATCGGCAAACGTGGAATATGCGATATCGTGTTCTTTACAAGCCTGATCTAACTTGTTTATGCCAGGATCGCCTCTTTCCAGTCGTTTTTTCAATTTAGTTCCTGGTCCGCAATACTGATAACCTCCCGGTATATGAAATTCGTATGGTAATGCGTCTATTGCTCTATTTACTATGGATCCTACTGGAATTCGTTTTAAAGCTTTACTTAACAGAGAAACCGCTGTGGACGTGATCCCACCTCCTCTCCTTACAGTGTCTCTATATGGACTGATGTACTGGAACGTCATTATTGTCCTTTTATAATCGCAATGTACAACTTATGTGTTACCTCTATGACAAGTTGGACATAAATGAAGTCGTTTATTGTGTTCTTTTATTAAATATCAAAATCACCCCAATCCGATGATCTAAACTTTTTTGTACGAGGGTTGATAAAATAGTTTTGAACAATTTCCCGTTTAATCCAAGTACCTCTCTCAGATTCCAACAAAGGAGTACGACCTGAACCAATACCAATATGATTGTATACATCAAATAATGCATTTCCTAAAACTTTTACAAGAAAATTAACAGTGACAGCATTATCCACATGTTCAGGGTCTTTAAGGTCTGTTATACGTTTATTATTACAAGTATACACTTTGCTATCCATTTGTGATAATGTGATAGTCTGTCCTACAGTTGCAGCATCATTTGCTTCTCTTCCTTGCGCCATGTTTTTTAATTTTTTATTACTACATATAAAAAACGCATAGTAATTATTTGGATCTAGATGTACTGTTTGTCCTAAGGCAGCCGCGTCTCTATCAGCATGACCCCATGACACATTTGATAACCTTCCATGCCTGCAATCCCAATAAGCGTTTTTGTATGTCAATAAACGAAATTTTTCATTACCTTGAATAAAGTCATCCCCTTGCTTTAATAATACTTCATCTCGTTTTGCAAATCCAGTTGTTTCTTGTTTTAAAGTCTCTTTCATTTGACCCACTGTTGCACCATCAGATGGTGCTGAACCATCTTTTACATTCGCCAAACAATTGCCAAGACAATCGATAACTCCCACATCACGTATGACACAATGATCTTTTATATATTTGAGATTTACAGCATCATTTTCATTTTTTGGATAACCTATATCGTTAATAACAAATTTATAAAAAGAAAATCCATCTTTTGTCTTTTCAGGTATCAAAGAATGTAAATAGCGTCTATTTACGCTGTCTTTTGCATCTTTAGGGTCATCTACGTTGGATATACGTTTATTGTTGGCACTATACGTTTTCCCATTGAATTTTAACGTATTTTTTAATTCAGATGACAAATAACCTTTGTTTATCGCATCACCGTTTTGATTTGGTTTACCAACGTTGATAATTCTATGATCTTCTGCGTCATATGTGTTATTTTGTAGTTTTAATGTTGGCGATATCTTTTCCTTTAATATTTTTAGATTTATTGCATCGTTTTCATCCGTAGGATCTTTTATGTTTTTTAACCTTTTATTACTCATATCATAATCTCCATCAGGTGTTTGTGGTAAACCAGCACTTCTTTTTAAACTATTGGCATAATATAACCCATCCGAGGAGTAACGTCCGAACTTGTCGACACTCATAGTGCAACTGAATAGTATTCTAGGGAGTAACGCATTTTTATGAGATTACCCCACGGTTTCGGAGTTCATCCACTAAAGCCACCCATTCGTTTTCCAATCCAGTATGACCCGCTTCTTTAGCTTCATGTATTAGTTTCATTCTATCAACCAATTTATTGATATTATTGTAATAAATCACATTTGTGTTATACAGTTTCTTCATTAAACCTGTACCTGTAACAGACTTGTTTCTTTTTCTTGGTTCTGTAGCACTTATATCCAAAGTGGATGACACAAACCTTCGTTTTACAGGTTTTCTTGGTATTATTGGCATTGGTTGTCTTCTCGTTGTTGGTATTAACTTGGATACAAATTCTCTATATTTTAAAGACTTTGATCTAAAAACAGGTTGGTCAGCTGAATACTTCCTCCTGTATGCATTAGTTTGTTCCAAAATCTTTTTATATGCTTCCATGTCTTTTTCTTTAACTAACAATTCTAAAGGCTTATTTTCAAATAATAATTCAAATAATCCTCTTGTGCCCTTATATCTTTGATCACCAACAATAATATTATCATGTTCATCAATGTTTACCGGGCTATTACCAACCATTAAACCCTCTTCTGTTAATCTTACTCCATAACTATGGTAGTTTTTATTAGGGTTTGTTCCAGCTAACATTTTTATCATGTATTTCCTTCCTAAAGGTCCTTTGTTATGAATGTTTTCACCCAACAAGCTTATGTTTGACGGACCTTCCCTTGCTTCTTCTTTTTCCTCTTCACTAGCAGTTGATACAACTTCATGTCCTCTTTTGGCTTTTACTTCATATAATTCTCTTATTCCACTATAGTCTGGTGATTCTAGCTCTCTTTCGGGTTCTCCACCGGTAAAACCACTATATGTAGAGGATTCCGGGTCTTCATCGCTAAAATCTTCTGATTTTACATTTTCTCTTTCAAACTTTGTAATAGGTGCAATCGCATCTCCTTCCAATACAGGTTTAGCAAATTTTTTGTTTAATTGTTTCAAGGGTTCAGTAATAGGTTTAAAAGTAGATTCAAGGAATTTCTCCCTCTCGCTAATACCTAGTTTCAATGCTCTGTTTTTAGCCCGAATAGAATCACTAAGTGATTTTATTTCTTTTACTAATTTTTCTTGGTTAACCATGTTTGTAGCAAGACGTGTTGTACAACAATGAATGTGTTATACCACGTTTAATGTATTAATATAAATTTATCAAATCCTATCCTGTATCGACCATTGTTTAGCGGTTGTTCCTTCATAATTGTTAGGAACCCATACTTTTCAGCCCAAGCCTTTCCACACAACTCTTTAAATCGTTCAAATGTCATATCCGCATTTACATGATCAAAATATATATGTTTTAGGTTGGTTTCGTCCTGTTTAAATACAATTAACATGTTTGCATTGTCTCTAATGAGTTGTTTAGGTATTTTGCTGTAAGTTTGGCCAATATAAATGCTATCTATGTTGTTATGTCGACCCATAGCGAAGTAATTCCTTATTGTGTTTTGGTTTTCACAAGATACATCGTCGAATATAAACACGGAGAATGGTTTAGCTTCTTGTGGCTGCATGACACTCTCGCTTGCATTAAACTTTAAATATTTAACTTCAGGCACATTAGTCAGTATTTTTTCCAATAATTGATACTTTGGTTGTTGTAGTGATTTTGAAAATACATATAGATTGTTAAATCGTAATCCTTTAGGGTTTGTAATCAAATTGAATACTACATTAGTTTTTCCACAGTTGGAAGGTCCGGTAACCAGACAACGAACGGTGTTTGGTAACAAATTGCCATGCTTCCCACTATTGAATTCTGAATTATCCACTGTGAGTTCATCTATATTATTAATAGTAAAACTCTCTTTTTGTGGTACTATCTCCATCCTTTGTAATGGTTCAACCTAAAATGATTCTCTATCGTTATATCAAATCCTTTTTAGGTATCCAAGAATCTTCCGTCTTATTAAATCCTAACCATCGTACTTTGACCTTATCTTTTTTCCGTTGCAACACCTTTTCAACTAAATATACATCGCCTACTGTTGATTTTAACATTTCATGTCCATAAAACCCTCCTTCAAGCAATTGTCCTTTATTATCTTTTAAAATATATGTCTCAGGTACTGTAGGTTGTACTTTGAATACAGTAAAAACCTCATTGGTCCAATTTGGCAGGTATCTT